>WBMV01002992.1:621802-851158 GCA_013396655.1 Campylorhamphus procurvoides
TCCAGGCTGAGCACCCCCAGCTCCCTCAGCTGCTCCTCACAGGACTTGTGCTCCAGACCCTTCACCAGCTTCCTTGCCCTTCCCTGGACCTACTCCAGCCTCTCCTTGTCCTTCCTCACCTGAGGGGCCAGAACTGGACACAAGGCTTGAGGTGTGGCCTCACCAGTGCCCAGTCCAGGGGCAGAATCCTTTCCCTGGTCCTGCTGGCTGTGCTGTTCCTGATCCAGCCCAGGATGCCATTGGCCTTCTTGCCCACCTGGGCACACCTGGCTCACGTTCAGCTGCTTCCATCAGCATTCCCAGATCCCTTTTCCTGCCTGGCCCTGTCCAGCCACTCTGTCCTCAGCCCGTGCTGCTGCAGGGGCTTGTTGTGCCCAAAGGCAGGACCCGGCACTTGGTCTTGTTGAATCCCATCCCATTGGATTCAGCCCATCTCTCCAGCCTGTCCAGGTCCCTCTGCAGAGCCCTCCTGCCCACCAGCAGATCAACACTCCCCCCAAATTGGCATCATCTGCAAGTTTGCTGCTGGTAGATCAGGGCTGGTATTTTCTTCACAACCCACAGCTCAGGCTGTATCTGAGTGTTTTTCATTACACCCTTTATTTCTGCCTTGTTTCCAGCAGTTACTGTGACCCACTTTTGCACTTCATGTTTAGCTTTTTAATATGCCCAGCACTTTGCATGCAAATGAAGAACTTCTAATGATCTCTTGCTGTAGAAAAAATAGCCAAACCAGAGCCCTCCCTTAGAGAGGAATAGATTAATTCCTCTGCCTTTTGGATGGAAAGATGAGCAAAGGTGCAGTCTGCAGAAGAGGTAATTTGGAGACCTTTGCCCCAGTGCTGTGTTTGTACTTTTTAGTCATAGAATCATAGAATAGTTTGAGTTGGAAGGACCTTAAAGATCATCCAGTTCCAAACTCACTGCCATGGGCAGGGTCACCTTCCACTAAAATGGTGAAGGGGGTCTTGGAGCATCAGAAGCTTCTCCTCAGGGTTCAGTTTTTGCTCAGACTTGACAGGCCTGTTTGCATTCATCTTCCCTCAGTGAACTTCACAAGCTCTAGATTGTTCCCTGTAATTGCCATTTGTCTTCACCCAGTTTCTATCAGGGTCAAGATTCTCTTAAATTAATGCTAATTGTAGAAAATCTCTCCTGGTCTGGGGGGATTTCAAAGCTCTTTTTTGTTGACGTTTGTTACTGGTGTTTTCCTTTTGGCAGCATTTATAGAATATGTTTCCCTCTTTAAAAGTAGGAGCAGATAAAAGAATAATAATAATAATAATGCTGTGTTTTTGGGAAATGCCCTTCTCAGACCCCCTTGTACTTTGTAGTTGCATTTTGTTATGAATGGTTTTCAAAGCTGTTGCTTGGTCTTCTCTTTTTCTTAAGTGCAAAGTCATCTCAAGAGCAATATATTTTAATTCTTGCCTAATTATTTTTCTATTTCAGACGATTCAGGAAATTAAAGCTGTTTTGGCAGCACAGTATATTAGATCTGCTGTAACCACATTTCATGTGATGTGAGCTGGTCTAAATTCCCTTTTATATTAGATTAGTGATTCTAATTTAACATATAAGTATTTAGTATGCATTATAGTGTACTATATTTAATTTAATTAGCTTTTATGCCTTACCGTACATTTAATAAAGCAATTATTTAACCATTTGCTGCCAATGAATTGTACTGTGATATTGAAATTAATATTGTCTGTAATTCATGAAGGTACACTAAGCAAGATAAAAGTATTCTTTTAAAAAGAAATCAAGGGCCACATCCAGGCCTTTGTACTGTGGTTATTTTATCTTTCCTTCCTGAGATTTGGAGGGAAAATTTAGGACATTGGCTTGTAAAACCAGTGAATTTCTAAGTGTGAAAATGATGTTCCTCTCTTTTCCTTTGCTACAGGATGGCCATCCAAGTTGACAAGTTCAGTTTTGAGAGCTTTCCAGAATCCCCTACTGATGGGACCCAGTTGGTGAATGCAAAACAGCTGGAAGAAGAAAGGCAACAAGCAAAAGGTCTGGAGATTAACAGCAAGCTGGATATTTGCTGGAAAATTATATCCTTTCATAAATACTTGCTTTAAAAATATATAAATAGATGCCCTGTGACACATTTTATTTTATAATTCAACTCACTTCATAGCAGTGTTGCTGAAAAGAAAAGTAATTAGAACTTCGAAGCTTATCATAATTATAGACTGTTTAAGGTTAATTGTGCTGTATATTATTTAGGCAATGCTTGGGTCATCCTATAATGGCTTTGTCTGAGTCATTGAGCCTGTCATAAATACTGTGTGTTTTTCCCAACTTTTAGGGGACTGAGGAAGTATAGTTAGGATTGATGAGTAGTAGATTTATAGGGTCAAATTTTTCTCTTCTCCCCCACACCAAGTAACTGAATCATGGAGAAATACATGAAGCTGGGTTTGGAGAGTCTGCATATATTTAATTAAATTTCAGTAACTCAGAACATATTAGAATAATTTATTTCCAGGTCCTCTTTATGGATTTAGTAATATATCTGATCTTTTGTAGCTTTGTAAGGCTTAGGCAAGACTTGTGTGGTGACTTAGTCATTCTAAACATAAAATTCCCATAATAATTCTAAATGCAGTAAACCATTGCCTTATGATTATTAATAAGAAATTGTATTCAGTTTAGAGTTAAAATAAACCAATGGTGTTGCTATAAATTTCATGTTTTCTATAAAAAAATCTTGTGCTTGCCTTGTCAAAAATACATTTTCTCATGATTTTCTTCAGGGGAACATTCTGTACAGCCAACAGCCCCCCAGGCCATGTGATGATACTCAGCACCTTCCAGGGGATTTATATTTTTCACTCGGATCATCCTCAAATTCACATGATAGTGGGTGGCAGAAGATGAGAGAAGAGTGGCAATCAAATCATGCTTTCTCTGTTTGTACTTTTAATTGTGCTCTTATCTAGTGATCTGAAATAATGTTTCATTACTAATTACTGTGAGGAAGAGCTTCTTTACTGCGAGGGTGACTGAGCACTGGAACAGGTTGCCCAGGGGGCTGTGGAGTTTCCTTCCCTGGGCATATTCAAGGGTGTATGGACACAATCCTGACTGACATGCCCTGGACCAGGTGACCTCCAGTGGTCCCTGCCAACCTTAACCATCCTGTGGTTGTTAAATCACCTGCATGGGATTTATCAAAGGCAAGTCTTGAGATGTAAATGAGATTCCCAGTGCCTGGTTCAGTCCAGATTCCTTAAGAAACATTTCAGAGAGTTTCCTTTATGCAAAAATGTCAGTATTTAACAAGAATTCACTTAGAAAATGTGTTATGGGAAGATATAAATACTCTTCGATAGCAGAGATGAATTCTTACACTGGAATTGAGTGCATAGTTGTAACCATTTTGTCAAGGTGTAAAAATACAGCCTCACTCATTCCTGTTGCAGGGCAACACTGTTTATATCCATCCTGTGCTAAGTATTTAACCCCAGTTTTGATCCCAAAACTCTTGTGGCTGACACATAAGTCAGTACCTCAGGAAAGCAGTGCATGGATTCTGGGTGTTAATTCCAGTGCACGCATCAGTTTCTGTGTTTTCAATTCCCTCTGTTCCAGGAACTAAAACTATTCTAATTAATGAAAGGCAAGAAATTTCACATGTGCTTAAAAATCCTTGTAGAAATACGTACGTTGTTTTCCAGGTTTCCTGTCCTGACCTGAGTCAGTCTTTCTTATGGAATCATGGAATGGTTAATGTTGGAAAAGGCCTACAGGATCATCAATCCAAACTTTGACCAAACACCCTCATGTCAACTAAACCAGGGCACTGACTGCCATGTTGAGCCATTTCTTGAACACCTCCAGGGCTGGTGACTCCACCACCTCCCAGTTCCAGTGCTTGACTACCCTTTCAGTGAACAAATTCCTCCTGATTTCCAACCTGAACCTGCCCTGGCTTCATCCTTTTATTTCTTACAGAAACATTTTGTTGTGAATCAGTAAATAGGAAAAATTCTCTCACTTGTACAGAGTTTAAGAAACTTGGTTTCTGAGACATTTTTCTTCCACCAGAGTAACTTGACACTGGCCAGCAGAGGTTATTTCAGACATACCGAAGGACAGACGGGAGGAGAGATGGATGGATAGTTCAGCTGCATAAGCCTGGTTTTCCTTCAGGAGTCAGCCTAAGAGCAACCAAGAGAGGCAAAGTATTTGCAAAAATACAAAGGGATGCAAAGGGATAGAGGTGCTTATACTTCCTACTAGAAAAGGCATTTTTGCAAAAGTCTTTGGAATAGTAAGACCAAGCAAGAATCTCTTTTTTATCCATTGTCTTTGAAGTACCTTGAGCTGCCCAGCTAACTTTTCTCTGCCGTGTGCATGACCAGATGGGTGTGTATTTGAGAGAACACAGCTCAGACAGTTGTGTTGTAAGTGGTCTTGTTGCTTAGAAGGGAAAGGCTATGGTTTTTAGACTGCAATTCCTTAAATTCTTACTGTCTTGGCTGATACCACGTGAAGCCATCACATAGACTAAGGCTTCCAATTTGAAGTGTGTGGTTTGCATTGACTGCAGTGAGAGGTTCGTTATAAGGAATTCCTATGTGGGCCAGAAATAGCTCACAAAGGAAGAGGATTTCACCACCAGAAGAATTTTCCAGCATGGAAAATCCATTTTCTATGCCTTTATCCATTGAAATGCTCAGGGTTTCAATTGGTCAGATTTTCAGTACTTCAGTTAGGAAAGTATCGTGGAACTTGTTTGATTTTTGTGCACTTTTGGAGGGCTGAAGGCAGAAGACAAAGACAACACAGCATATTATCCAATTCAACCTCTGTACATTTTTTGCAGAGCGAAAATTATTAGGAAAATAGACTTTCTTATGAGAACCCTTACTGCCATGCTGTTTCCATGTAGAAAAAATCTGGAATAATGTAATTTAGTGTATCTTTGAGCTTATAGTTGTGTTGAGATCACTTTAGAATATGCTGTCTTGGGTTTTCACATTCTGGGATGGCATCTGGAATTAGTGTAACAGCTGGGGTTTGCTTTAACACAGAATTTGAATAGACAGAATGTGTGTAATGTTAAGGTGATTAATATTTTCACATTATGTTTCTCTTCTATCAACCTGCACCTCAGGAAGTCTTCCATCATCTCCACATCACTATAGGCGAATCAGAGCTTAAGTCAGTCCAGCAGTTCAGCTATCTGGGAAGCATCATTTCCTCAGATGGAAAGATTGACAAAGACATGGACAACAGGTTAGCAAAGGCATACAGAGCTTTTGGAATACTCTGTAAGAGTCTGGCGCAATAAACACCTGAAGAAAAGCACCAAGATTAGTGTCTACAGAGCCATTGTACTGTCTGCTCTCCTATATGGGTCTAAATCATGGGTCATCTACTGCCACCACCTGCGACTCCTCGAGCGCTTCCATCAGCGCTGCCTCCAGACAATCCCAAACATCCACTGGTCTGATTCTGTGACTAATGTGTCTGTCCTTGAACAGGCAGAGATCACCAGTATCGAGGCCATGCAGCTGAAAACACAGCTGTGCTGGGCAGGGCATGTCTCCAGGATGGGGGACCACAGACTCCCTAAGATTGTGCTCTATGGGGAACTCACCACCAGCTGCTGCAAGAGAGGAGGCCCAAAGAGGAGATACAAGGACTCCCTGAAACAATACCTCCGCCTTGGCCATATTGACCACCATCAATGGTCCACCTTGGCCTCCAGTCAGGAGAAATGGAGACACACCATCCATAACGCTGCTGCCTCCTTTGAGAACACACGCAGAATCAGTCTGGAGGAGAAGAGGCAACGCAGAGAGAACCGTACCTCGCCAGCAGTGCCGATGGAGACTTTCTGCTGTGCCTTTTGCAATCGGACTTGCCTATCTCGGATTGGCTTTTTCAGCCACCAGCGTGTTTGTAGCAAGCGTGGGTAGAGCCCTTGCAAATCTTCGTTCGCAAAGACTGGCCATGATGGTGATGATGTTTCTCTTCTTATTTTCTGAGTATTTTTCAGCAAAATTTTTTTTCTTCAGGGTCTTGCCGTGCATTCTAAGTCATGGCTGAAGGCATCTGTCCTAAATATCTTTTGAAGTTTCTAAGTGCTCTTTCCCTTGTTGAGTTCTCTGAGAGTTTCGTCTCTTTATTGGTACTTTGTACCTGAATTTTTCCCAGTCTTGCATTAAGAAACGTCACGTTCTCCATGTGGAAGATGATGGGCATGTTAAACTTGTCTTTGTGGACTTTGTGTGCTCTCTGTTAGACCCACCAGAGGATTTAATTGACTTGCACAATCTACATTTTGACTTCAGAAACTGAAGCACATTCAGATTTGTTTCAGGGAATTGTGTCACATGCAGGTGATCCTCCTTTTTAGAGGAGTAACCAGAGATTTATCCATGTTCAGATGGTGGAAGGGATTCTTTGTAGGAAGCACAGAAAGGTTTTGCTAGAAGTAGCATCAAGAAGGTATCTATGCTTTGGCTTTATGCCTGTTTTAGTTTGTCATAACCCTTGCTGCTGCTTAATGAACTGCAAGGAACTTGGTACCTTGCAGGATGGACCTCAAAGTGTGTAGAGCAGGGAAAGAAAGAAAAACAGGGCAAAGTGATGAGTTAAGAAGAGTTAAAATCACTGGATCTACCCTGAGGTGTGACTGAGGGCTCTTGTGAGGTGCTCACAGCTGAACTTGTCATAACATGTGGAGGGGAAATCAGAGTGCACAGGACATTGTTAGGAAAGCAGGGATGGGCCAGGTGAGAGCTTTGGGATCAAGGACAAAGTCATCCAGCAGAGTGAGGTGGTGAGCTTTTGTTACAGACCACCCGAACAAGAGGCAAAGCTGGCAGAACACTTGGGGATGAACTGGAAGAAGTCATCCAGTTGTGGGTTAGATTATTTTTGGAGTACATTAAGGACATTTTTAGTGTACCGGTGCTGGGAGGCTTGATTTGGTATGTGCTGTGTGGGACCTGCTTCTTGAAAGTGGAAAAGATCCAGTTGGAGAGGTGAAGTTTGATGGCAGTGAAGTTGTCCTGAGATGGTGGAATTCAATACTCTGAGGGCAAGTAACAGGACAATGCAGGGGAATGCAAAGTCCAGAGAACTGGAGAACTGGAAGGCAGAATTGCATAGGAGGCTGCCCTGGGTCCCAGGAGAGCTGATGGTCCTCCAGGAGCAACCTCAAAGCCTCAGAGTTACAGCAGCCAACAAAGTTCATCTCACTCTTCAAGCAAGGCTGAGGTGACTGTGGCAAATTGCAGCCTGGTAAGTTCCAGCTGAGTCCTTGGAAAATTCCTTCCCACAATGAGGTGCTCAAATACTGGAACAGGTTGTCCAAAAGTGCTATAAAATTGCTGTCTTTGAAGATGTTAAAAAATTCTGGACAAGGTCTTAAACAACATGGTGCAATTTCAGTATTTCCATGCCCTGAGCACAGGCTAGGACAGTGGCTCTGGAATTGCCTTTCAGTCCCAATGATTGTGTAATTTTTGCAGAGGGCTGGGTCACAGAATGAGTGTTGAAAACTAAACTCCCTTTCCTTCCCCTGTCTCCTGCCCTCCCCAGGTTTGATTGCTGGCAGAGAAATTTTCTAATGGACTGTGAGGGAACTGCTATTTCAGGGAAAGGAGACTATAACATTTTGGAGTCATTTTCTTGAAAATATTCTAAACCTCAGCCTTTAAAAAAATGAGCCTTCCAGTGCCACCTTGAATATCATGTTCCATTTTTAACTTTTCTAATAGTTAGACTTTTTTCCCCCTTACTTCAGCCTTAATATCTGTGATGTATAGGAAGCCTGTCCTATTTGCAGTGTTTCCTTACATCTTCTAAATTGTATTGTGTGCCCCTTCCTCAGTTTTTCTATATATAAACCGAATGCCTAAAAATGTCCTTCAAAGCACATTTTGTGTCCGTCACGTTGCTGATGTTGTTCTGCAGTGCAGCTCCATTTTTCTCAGTGTGTGGGGTCCAAAGCTGAAGCAATAATGCAGGTGAGGTTTTTCACAGAGTAAAAGCTGTACCTACCAGGTTCAGATATGGTTTCTCTGAGAACTCTTCTTTAATTCTCTTGCAAGTGTCTCATGTCTGATTGATTTTTTTTGCATGTAGTCCAGCAGAACTGACTAAAATCCCAGTTTTCATTTGTTGTTGCTCCTTCCTAGGGTGATACTTGGAACTTCACTGAATTTTATCTGAGTGATCTTCATAAGTTCCACTTGTTTATTAGGTTTTTGAACACTGGCATCTTTTCCAAATACATAAAATTTATGAATGTTTTTGTATTTCATCACCTAAGTAGCCAATAAGGAAGCTGAAATTAGTATCTATCAGACAGGACCGTGAGTCATCTCATTTGCTTGGCAGAAAATCACTGATGACTGTTATTGAAATTCACTTTTCTCTGCCCGTTCGGCTTTTGATGACATCCTCTTGATCATAATTATTTCTCTTTGGTTATGAGAATATTACATATTGTGGAACTTTTGTACATCAGAAAAGTTATCCCTACATTTCTATGCAGCTTCTTAGCAACAACTGTTGTTTGAAAAAAAGTAGCTATTATTTTATACCCTAAATAACTGCATATAATTAGTTTTAATAATAAAGTACCACAATAATAATCAAGCAGATAGCTTAAAATATGATTAGGGCTACTGCTGTAAGTGAAATGTGATCATTAATCATGTAAATTTATTTTTCATTAGTGTAATTCTGATTTGTGAACAGTTGCTGTTTTTTTTATCATTATGTGCATCCTTCCACCTGGATCTATTTGCAAAGGACATATGTATTGAAAATAATATTTTTTAAGATGCAAGCTGTGGAATGCTGTAGGGAGAAAAAAACATGAGTAACTTCCAGATAGAAATCCTTTTTAAAAAATCTGTTGTCTTTTTAAGCAGTAGGTTTTATATAACATGCCACGTTCTGAATGTGGGTACCCAGCTCCACATCAGGCCATCCAGAGAGTATAAAAGAACAAAGTTTTCCCCGGGGAAATAACGGGTTCATTTGACTGTCATTTAGGTTTCTGGTATGAAACAGTTTTTATCATATTCAATCTGTTGCTACAGAAACATGACATAAGGGCGTTGACTGTGAAAATTTTGGTTTTTGCTTTTATTTTGTTTGAAACAGCGCGTGGGGATTGTGTGTTCACCAGCTCTGAGGGCAGTTTGGTCATGCAGGTGAAAATGTCTGGGACTGGTCACTGTGAGCAGCTGCACTGGAGACTGGAAGGTGACTGGGACACTCTTAGCTGGTGTTTGTGTTGCCAGCACCAAAGATGGGACTGTAGGAAGTGAGGTCTGGGCCAGCAGCCTGAGTCCTACAGAAGAGCAGGCTGGTGATCACAGGGAGCTTTCAGCCAGATGTGTGGAGGTTTGGTTAAGCAGGTGGATTCTGCAAAGTCAAACTTGACCTTGGCAGCCTCTGCTTCTGTTTATCTGTGCAGTCTTTTCCAATGAATTTTAAATCCTGGATCTTCCACTTGAGTCTTTTATCAGCTGTGATTTTGAGCTAAGAATGAAAGGGTATATTGGCAACCCCTGTTCCACCTGCTTTGCTTTCACTGCCTTCTGAAGGGTTATCTTAGGAAATGCACAAACTCCTGAGGTAAGCTTTTGTCTCTTGTTCCTTTGGTTGCTGTTCATCTCCAAGGCAGTGACTTTCTTACAGTGTTCAGTTTAGTGTTTGTCATATAATGAGCAATTTTATGTAATTGATAATGTAGTCAGGAGACAAAGACCAGTAATATGGAATTCCATGATGCAGATCCCCCCCGTATGTCCATGTGAACACCTAATTCCTTTGTTTCCACAAGTCCACTTCTTTGGCTGCATCTCAGCCTTGCCTTTCTCTCCTTTGCCAGCAAACTCCCTCGTGCTGCTTCATTCAATGATCTCATTAGACAAATGCAATTTATTTCCTGAATACATTCCTGGCCTAACCAGCCTTACTTTCCAGGAGGAATGAGCCACAGAATTGGTGAGACTGGAAGGGACCACAGAGGGTCATCTGGTCCAACCCCCCTGCTCATCCAGGGCCATCCCAGAGCACATTATTCAGGATTGTGTCCAGGTGGATCTGGGATATCTCCAGTGAGGAGACTCCACACCCTCTCTGGGCAATCTGTCCCAGTGCTGGGTCACTGCACACCAAAGAAGTTCTTCCTCATGTTCAGGTGGAACTTCCTGGGCATCAGTTCCTGCCTGTTCCTCTTGTCCCATTGCTGGGCCCCCTGAGCAGAGCCTGGTCCATGTTCTGCCCCCTCCCTGAAGGCACTGACAGACATGGGTGAGTCCCCTCTCAGTGTCTCTTCTCCAGGCTGAACAGCCCCAGCTCTCTCAGCCTTTCCTCCTACGTGAGATGCTCCAGTCCCTTCATCATCTTCATGGCCTCCACTGGACCCACTCCAGGAGCTCCATGTCCCTCTGGTCCTGAGGAGCCCCTCACTGCTCACAGCGCTCCAGATATGGCCTTACCCCCTGTGTTCTTTACCCTCCAGAGTGAATGTTCTCCATGTGAACACATGGATCTGCTTTGCCACAGATCTGCTTTGATGTGCATCTGCCAGAGATAAGTACGAAGAGTCACCTATTTTATAGCAATTCTCTAATGGTGTCTGAGACATTAAGCTTTCCATGGAGCTTTAAGGAGTGGCATTTGTAATATTCCAGGCACCACCATGAGCCAGTTGTAGATAAATGACAGTGAAGTTGGTTTAATGTTACAGTTAATGGCAGCCACTGTTTTAAAGCATCTTTTAAATACTGCCTTTTTATTAGTGTTTCCTCTAACCTACATTCTTTTCAATAAAGATGTGATAACAGAATTACTGATCTGCTATTCCTGTGAAAGGATCCAAATTATGTATTCTCTATCCTCTAGTTTGTTTTATGGAAATCACTTAGTTGTGTTGGTGTTCTGAGTCTTATTTTTCAGCAGCAATGTTCTTCTAAGGTGATATTCTGCTGCTGTCAGTTTTCCAAATAGATGCTTTTCTTTAATGGTGTTTACAGCTTTTTACTCTTAAGGATTTGTGAATTCTTTATTTTTGGTCTTTTTAGGGGAAAAAAGTGCTATTTATGACATTTTTCAGGGCCTAATGAGAATATTTAAAAAAAATAATGGCAAGAATTCTGTACAATGTATTGATTTTTTTCTTCTGTCATCTCCTTGAGCTCTTGAGTCTCAATCACTAATTGATAGATCTATTTTTATTCTGAGGTTTCAAGAGTTTTCTTTTGACTCTCATGTAGAGCATGCAGAATTATGTCCTGTGGTAGAAATCAGTTATCTGCAGCACTTGTTAATTTTCTTTAAATGCCCCAGTCGAGCACATCTTTTAACAGTCAGATGACCTGCCTCTCTTTCCAGAGTTTTGCAGGAAAAGGGCTGGTCACATTTAGGAGCTGTTTATAAAAGCTAAGACACTCCTTAATTTTTTGCTGTGTTTTTGAGGAGTTTTTGAAATTGTTGGAATAAGTCTTGATGAGTCTTGCTGGGAGCTCATCCCTTAATTCTGGTGGGACACCACCTATGGCTGGTTTGTTTGAAGATTGTGAAGTTGGAAGTGGAGTGTTTTCAAGTGTCCAAGGGGTGTTCTTGAGTCTCCCTTGAATCTTGTTTCTGGATGATGCTCCCATTTTGTGCTGAGCTGAGCTGTGAAGATGATTGAAGCTTTGCAGCTCTGGTGTGAGTACACAGAAGGTCATGTGTCTCCATGGGGGTGCCATCCCTGCTCCACCTCCACTCCTTCCTCTCGCCCTTGCCGGGCCAGGGGCTTCTCATGGTACAAATCACACCAAAGGCGCTGAGTGCAGCCTTGGCTGAATGTGAGATGGTGCTGACACCTACACGTGCCTCAGGGCCCTGTGAGTGCAGTGCCTCTCTGAATTCAGGGAATCAGAACCAACAAATCCAGTGCTCTTCCTGCTACAAGTGCATGTTGTCGTGACTGATGCATCCCATGAAATTATTATTAATTTGTTTAATTGGATAATCCTGTCTTTGTGTTACATTGGACATTGCCTGATGCTTTTGTGTTAGCGTTTGTGTAACGTGTTTTGAGGGGGATTCCTCTGTTCCCAACACTTCATTTCAGTGCTTCACTGTCCTGAGAGGGAGAACCATTTCCCCACTTTTTCTCATTTCAGAGTTTGTTTGTTTGTTGTTCATACAGGGCGGAAAGGGAAGCGTGCAGGTTGTGTGCCTGTGTGGTCCTGGTCTGGGTGCCCTCAGCAATGACAGTGTCACTGCATGTCCAGCATCCCTGAACCTCCACGGGACTGGCCCCAAGCCATGCTAACCTGGCAGACATTTGTTCTGGGTTGTATTGCTCTATTCAATTTTCACCTTTTTGTTTTCAGGTTGTTCCGAATTTGTCATCTTGAATTCTCATCCTGCGCCACATACTTGGATGGTTTGCACTTTTACAGCTTCCACTGGTTTTTTACCCTTGTGCTTTATTATGTTTCAGGTGTATTTTACCTTTGCTTCAACACTCCTCAGTGGAATTAAATTCCTATATTCTGAAGATATCAACTGCTGTAATTTTTCCTGTTGGTCAATTCATGGGTTAATAAACCACACACAACATTAACCTTTACTGAATCTCTCCCTTGCAGTTTTGATTTGCAACATTAAAAGTTGTACATATTACATGCCCTTTTTCTCTGTGAAACAAAATTTTCCTTAATTCCAATTTACCCTTCCTTGAAGCGTGAAGGGGAAGCAAGTGTGGAAGGAGTTCTTAATCAGCTGGTCCTGGAGCATCTGCAGTTGGCTCCTCTCCAGTGGGGTGAGTAGTGTCACAATCGACTGATGATCTTCTTGGAGGATGTACTGCCTTGTAAATTTTAGCAGCATGAGAATGATGATATTTTCATTTACTGACAATCTGTGGCACAGGAGAATCTCATAGGAATTGTATTTTCCTTTAGATGCTTTACTTTGCTGAAGTTGAACATAGAATTAGTATCTATTTTATTTTAAGTGCCACTGTTCAGTGATAGTAAATGCAAAACCTGACTGTGCACTTTTCCCTGTAATTTGCAGTCCTGGTTGTCTTGTACGAGAGGTGGCTGATACTTCAATTTTCTATTTGCCTGACAGTGTGTGTTTTTAAAGCAATTTCTCTACATTTTTCCATATGGAATAGTAACGTCCTGTGTGTTACATGTCTTATTATGATCTACACATTTGCATTATGAACTTTTTAGTTACAGAAAAAGTTGTTACTCCAGGTAGTGTGGAAGAACTGTTAATTTTGCATTTAGAGTGATGTTGCAACAATGAAAAATTGAATTTATTTAATTTGAAGAGTCACAATAATGTGACTTCTGTCTGAGGTTCTCAACCAGGCTTGTTAAGTGACTTTGGAGCATGGCATGTTTTGTTCCCCACCATTCTGTATCTGTTGCCGGTTTCAGAGAAAGTCCCCAGGTCACCAGAAAATTGTTTCCCAAGCTTTGGCTTTTAAAGCAAATTTAACTCTATGCTCCATATTTTAACCTAGAGAGGACCAGTTTGAAGGACCAGTGACCCATCACTGTTGTCTGTGTTACCACTAAAACCCAAATGACCCCAATCCCCAGTGTTTGTGCACTCTGTTAAGGGCCTGGGTTTTTTCCAAGCATGTGGACCCTCCTCAACTCATTCTTCAAAACCTGTAAGCACCTTTTTTAGAGGTGAGAAGGTTAAAAACAGTTTACAGTTGTTTGTTGCAAGTATGTAAAACTTTAACCATCATCATCTGTCTCTGAGATCTTGCTTCTCTGGCCTCAGTTCTTTGGAGGGCTCAAGGACTGGGGGGCATTTGCTGGTGTCCCCTGCTGGGTTCTCCTCAGTGAAACCCTGCTTTGTGTCGGGGCGTGTTGGGAGCCCAGAGAGGTCCCTTCTAAGTCCTGCAGGGTGGCATCAACCACAGGCAGGGATGTAACGTGGGCTCTGGGTTTCAAAACCTGCCTTTGGCACTTCCACCTTAAGATGGAAAACGTGTTGTCCTTCTTTCCCTAAATATTTGGGTTTCATTTTATTTTTATGCCAAATCCCCCTATTTTCCCAGTAAAACAGGCTTGTTGAATCCTGGGATTGTACCCAGCTTTCCTGCCTGAATGGAGATGTTCTTTGGTGCAGTAGTCGAAAAACATGAACATTTTATTTACAATGAAATCTGTTCACTGTGGAGCTGGTGATTTCTCAGGCTGTTGATTAATGCAGTTAAAGAGTCCCAGTTACTTTAGTTTTCAGCCAAAACTGTGATGTTTTCTGCTTCCTAACTTCCAAATCTTTTGAAGCACAGCCTCTTGACTGATAAGGTATTGTAGATACTAATTTCCTGCATTAAAGAAAGCAGGGAAAGGGAGATCCTTTGGGATATCAAATACTTGTTTTGCCACAACTTATATATCATATTTCCTTATGGACAGTTCAGTTTTGCAGAAGTTTACTTAACCTTTTTGTCTGATTTTTCTCAGTCTTAAATTGCTAGTGAATATTATCTGTTCTGGATGGCACACGGTGTGTCCATGTAGTTCTGTAGCTCCCTGCAGAGATTATTGAAAGGGGCATTTTGATTAAATGCCTGATTTTTACTTGAAAACAAAAGCAAAAATTGAAAATTTTAGCTTCTTTTAGCTAACCACGATTTTGAATGTTCCGTAGTTAAATCTTTGCTAGTTTTGTAGGCAGGTAGTCATCATGAGGAAAACAACTGCTGTCCCTCCAGACTCTGTGCCATGGCAATGCAGGATGGTTTGGGTTTCATCAATGTGTGGGATGGAGAAGGAATTAAAGGATTGTTATTATTAGTTTAGCAGGTGGGAGTAAGAAGGAGGAGTTGGAATGTCTGGACAACCAAGGGGGTGTCTGTGTGTACACATGTATTTAAATAATGTAAATTACTGTCTTTTGGAGATTAAATTCTCTTCTGGTGTCAGAATATGGTTCCTATTCAGCTCCTACAGTCATAGAGAAATGTTACGAGTTTCAAATAATCTACAATGTAATGTGACTTTTGTTTTCCCAGTGGTTTTTCCCTTGATATTTTGAAGGGATTGACCTTTAAGTGTCTTGTAAGAATCAGCTCTTTTCGGGGTAGTGATCTGAGTACCACTAATGAGATCAGTGTGTGCAAGTGATCCTGTTCTTTGACTGTTAATATTTCTCCTTCAGGAGAACTATTATACATACACTTATGTATATGAAATTAGAAAAATATATAATTCTATATAAAATAAATATATAAATATATAAAAATATATAGAATTATATATGTATAAAATATATATAATTAATCAGGCAACAGTCTACAGATTTTTTTTCTCATCCTGCCTTGTCCAATATTTTGATGTTATTGATAAGAAGGTACTTTAATAATACTTTAATATTACTGTAGTATCAGCCAGATTTTTTTTCCTTTTAATTGCACTGTTTGTGGTTACAACCTGGCTTTGCTTTGCCTTTTATCTGTATTTGTACAATAACTTTGCTTTAATGTGCACTCTTTACTACTAACCATCACTGCAGTATAGTCTTTGCACATATTGGCTAAAAATTTGGCTTAGTTTTATGCAATAATTTTTTTTCCATGATTATTTGAGGATTTTGCTATATTGATGGTTACACTGAAGGCTTTACTTTATTATAAGTGCTCACAGTGAAGCATGAATGAATATTTAACATGGTTTTGATTAAAAAAATGACTGGCTCTTATTCAAATTTGTAGAAGCTGGACTTCAAAATTCCTTTTAAATTTGGCATGTTTAATTCATATAATAGTTAATATTGCATCTCTAAGACTATGAAAGCATATTAAAATAATTTTTCATGTAAATTTGACAATCCTACCCTATTTTCATTAAATGCAAAGCAAAGAGTAGAATTAAAAGTTGATAACATTGAAATTTTGGTCTAAGGGTGAGAAGCTACCTCTGAAAGTTGTCAGATGGAGAGGAGAAAAGTGGCT
Source organism: Campylorhamphus procurvoides (assembly GCA_013396655.1). NCBI lineage: Eukaryota > Metazoa > Chordata > Aves > Passeriformes > Dendrocolaptidae > Campylorhamphus > Campylorhamphus procurvoides. The sequence goes on from WBMV01002992.1 coordinate 637,782, forward strand.
TGTAGTGAACAGTTTTGCTGTGATTTCATATAATTAAAGGACTGGGGAAGGGAAAAGTATTTGAGACATGAGGAATCAAACCCCAGAAAATATATCAAAGGCTACAGTGAGAGTTCTTAATGTGTTGTTAAAATGGATTTTAAGATTTAGGACATCGCTGTGAAATGAAGTTGTCTGTTAGGCAGGTTAATAAATCACATGTAATTGAGAAACATAATCTTGCTGAGCACCACCAAGTTCAGTGTTCTCTGAAATTTATGACATATTTTCTTTTTACTGCTGGGCAACAAACCAAATGTAGGCACAGATGTGGTTTTAAGGTGAATATATTAATATCATCAAATCAAGGCAACACAGCCTGCAGAGTTTAATGAGGAGAACTGACTCGTGTGAGCTCCGTGGTTGGATTGGAACATGATGAGATGGAGGTGTTTGTGGTTTGCTGCCTGTGCAATATTTTTTCAATCTTTATTTGATTTATGTCTCGAAGTTTCACAGGGAAGCAAAATCCTGGGACCAAACACTTACCAGTTTGATGGTGCTCTTCGCTTTGCATAGCAAAATTATCCCAGGTACAAATGCAAGCCCTAAACTTTATAGACTGAGTTTGAAATAAACTGGTGGTTGAAGCTGGAATGGGCCAGGCTTGGGATGTTCCTGCTTTCAGGTGAGACGTTCCTCTGAAACGAGAGGTTCCTGACACTTTGAATGCTGTGAGCAAATCTCACTGTAAATTCTCCTACAGAAAGCAAGACAATCATACCTCCCTCCACTGCCTGCAACCTCAAGGCATGGACACCTTCTCCTGATGATCCTCAGATGAGCAGTGAAGAGTTATTAGAGAAATTTGGTTTAGGGGGTTAGACCTGTAGACACTCAAAAGTGCTAGAGGTTTTAATACATCAAGCAAATGCTTTTCTTTCTCTATAGAAACTGAGTAACTGAAAATCAATGATTATACATGAACTCTACTATTGCTAACAATAATGTTCCAAGAAACTTGCATTTGTCAAGCTTCACCGTGGAAAAAGTCCAGAAATAGCTTTTTGCTTTCATTCATTCTTTTATTTCATTCACTTATTTCATTAATTCTTCCCTTCTTCCTTCACAAAAAGTATGAATTTCAAGATGGTTTATAATGTTTAAATAAATCACGGATGCCTTTTCACAGTGCAGTGCCTTTTATTTCCCAGTATGTGATTACAGGGAGAACTAAAATTGCTGCTGCCGAATTCTGCTGACATCATAAATAAGAGAAGTGATGGTCAGTAGCCAAAGTTTGATTATTTACCTGTAGGCAGAGAATGCTTCCCCTCTTGTGGGTTCACAACAAATGGTGTGTCTACCCACAGCGTGCTGGCATATTGTACTTAGAACTAAAAAACTCAGAAGTGAGGGTGCTTTTAAATTGTCCCTCAGAGGTAGCTGGAATCAACAGGAGAGGCAGGTTTAAAAGTATTTTGAAGTGTTTATGAACATCTGGTTCATGGCAGCTTGTTTGGAAGTTCTGTCTGGTTAGGTTTCACCAATCATCTTACGGAAGCATGACTTGAAAAATAAAATCTCTTAATTTATTCCATATTTTAGGCCACCGAATCAGAATCAATTTTCACATCTTACAGATCTTAAAAGTCATTACTGAACTGCACACCCATTTTATTTTGCACCCTCCAGCCTGACCACAGATCACTATTTTTGTGATTGACTCAGGGGTTGCAGCAGTGTCAGATCACCCCATCCCCAGCACAGAGGGAAATCACTTGGAGCACCTTCCAGTGAGCAGATGAGGAAGGGATGCCCCTCTCAGCCTGCTTTTGATGGGGAACTGTAAGGAGTTTTGCTTTCTCTTTTAATGAACAAAGCCCTCCTAGGCCCTAGGCAGGACCACTGTTATTATATAGTTACAAGCTTGGAGATCTGAAGAGATCAGCGGAGTATATGAGGGTCTGCCCTTGAGAAAAATGATGAATGTTAGTGCGTCCATTCATCAAACTAAAAAATTCTTTAATTATTTCTATATTAGAATTACAGTAATCTGGCCATTATCATAATTAGAAAGATGATACCAAGAGTGTTAGCAGGAAAATCTCAAGAGTAAGCTGTCTGTGAGGTAGAAAATCACAACCTGATTCATGGGAAGACTGAAATTGAGAAACAATCTGGTGATAAATGGATTTTACAAGGTAACCGACCTTTCTCATCCATTTGGAAGGATCTTCAGGTTTTTCAGTTTTATTTTTAAGATCCAAGAGAGGTGGGAACACTTTCATATCTTAACAGCTTGTGTGCAGGCTGTTTTGGAGGATATTTTGGCAATGTCAAACAAGCAACATGCTTTAGTTCCTGGGAAGTGTTAAGGGACTGGGGTAGTAAATAGAAAAATTGGACTAACTTGATGAAACTGGGGCATCTGGCACAGGGATTATGGTCTCACATGTCAAAATACACTATTCTGTGACATGTTTTGAGTCTGGTATTGTTTCTAATTCCTACTGAAGCCTTGGTTGCTCAAAACTGAGAAGAAAAAACTCATAGAGAAAAGGGTTTAGACATAACAGGATTGGTAGTGATTTCAAGGAAAAGATGCTAAGGATAAGGAGAGCACCCCAAAGTGACAGTAAATGAACAAAACCTGATGTAAAGACAGTTTGAGAGGGGTTGGGTGGAGGGCCAGTGGTTACTCCCTACAGATTTCTGCAAGCTGCAGGTCCAGCACTTTTAAGGAAGCAGCGAGAAGAGACAGGAGGGAGAATGAGGTATCATTACTAATGGAGAAGTCAAGTATTGGCCTAGGATTCACCAGTGTGAATCATGACTGTTTTTTGCTTTAAAATTAAATAGACTAAAGGAAATTAAATGGGAGGAGGAATAAACTGTTTAAATATGCTTGTAATGACCGCCATCTCTCTAAAAAGAGGTCAGTCCACTACACCAAATCCTAGAATGGCTTGGGTTGGAAGGGATGTCCAAAGACCATCCACTCCCAACCCCTGCTTAGACAGGGACTTCTGAGACCTCTAGATTAGGTCACTCAAAGCCACATCTGGTCTGACCTGGAACACGTCCAGTGACAGGTCATGCACAGGTTTTGTAGGCAGCCTGTTCAACTGTGTCACCACCCTCATTGTAAAGACCTTTTTTTCCTGAAGTTCCATCTAAACCTGCTGTCTTCAGTTTAAAACCCTTGCCCCTCATCCTGTCACTACAGGTCTTGGTCTAAACATCTCCCTCTGTGTTTCTTACAATCTTTCACTAATCTAATTATCTAATGAAATGGATGAAATGTAGTCCACAAAAGAAGGCTGGCTGTTCTGAGGCTGGTAACAAAGAAATCTGCTGCCAGATCAGATCTGCTGTCTGAAGTGATTGGAAATTATTTAAGTGTTGCTATGAGTAATTCAGTCTAAGTCATTCCATCATGAGGAAGGGTGTGTGTGATGTTTGTCCAAGCCTCTAATGAATCCTCCCATGGGAAACTTCTTACAGAAGAGCTCAGGCCAAGCCAGAATAGGAAAATGTAAGATTTGGAGGTGATCAGGAATCAAGACTTACAGCCAGGTTTATGCTACTGAATAAAACTTGAGCAGTTCCCCAGAGTTGAGTAGATCTGGCAGGTGAGTTGAGAGTTCACTGCTTCGGACATTCCAGTCCTTCTTCTTTGGAGCTGCAGTTTCTCTGAGCTGCATTTCTGTAATTAGCAAAATCAAAGCTGATCTCCAGGAATCCATCAGAGCAGGGGGAGAGGGGTCTCAAGGAGGGGACAAAACCTGCTGAAGTGGGACAGCTTTTGGCATAAGAGGATATGAACAGAAACTCTGTCAGTAAATGCAGTCTAGATACTCGAGGCTGTTCAGGTTTTCAACACAATCCCACAGCAAAAATCCTGGGGGAGAGGAAAGTATCAAATAATGGTGTTTAATCAAATACCAGAAAGAAAAAAAGAAACAGGGCATTGTGGTAGAAGGAAAATTAACTTATTCAAGCTTGACCAGACACATGTGCCTAATACATTTCATTATGTTCAGTGAGGGACTTTATTTTCAATATTTCATCTACAAAACCATTGCATTTTTAAAGGAAAAAAGGAGCAGCTGTGCATAGTTTGTTTTTTTATAGGAGTATTGCTTATGACATTTCAGTGAAGCCAGACCAGGTGATTGAGGAACACCATAATGATGATAAATTGTTACGCAATTATGCAAGGTACTTCATTTTCTAGGCATTGTTAGAAGTAAATTGAGTAATGGATTAATTGAACATCCAAATTAAAAACTGAAAAGCAACTGGAATAATTATGACAATGGGCTAGGTGTTCAAAAAGAGCTGTGAAAGATAATTGTAAGGAAGAAGATTGAAAAGACAAAAAAGCTGTCTTGTAAAGTAATTGGTGAAAAACTATCAGTGATTCTGCAGAGAAATAGAATTCTATTACTTTGATGGATACAGAAGATACCATTTGAATCAAAATTCAGAAAAAATATGCTTCAGCTTGTGGACAATCAAAAAATAAAAACAGGAAAAGAGATCAGAAGATGTATGTATTAACAAGAGAGGCAAGAAAAATGCTTTGATCAGGCAAGATTTTAATTGCTGAGCAATTAAATGAATTGTACAGTTAAGTGTGCAGAGAATGAGAAATGGAAAACACACTCATTGTAGTGGAGGAATACTCAGAATGGCCCGAGCAGCAAAGATTTCCCATGTGGTTGGTTTGGGGCAGGAAACAAGAAGGGGGGACATAGCCCAGAATGCACATGGGGGGTTTTCCTTCTCTGGCTTGTGGTGTTTTTTAGCTTTTGTTTTATTTCACATGATAAAATAACACAATGCTTGGAACTGGAGGCCATGAGTGCTGTAAATGAAGCAGCCATTTCACCAGCTCCTTCTTCTTGGGATCAGACTCTTATACAAATTAACTGTGTCTCTGTAGAAGTGCACATGTTCTCTGCTGTGGTTTAAAGCTTGGACTTAATCAAGATAAACTGAAAGTGTCTCTTTTAGTTTTGTGTTTAACTTCAGGCAGAATTTTCCAAGTGTTTGCACGTGTATGTTCCCCCACCTCGTGTGTTTGGACTCGCTGGCCAAGGCCAGTGTGACCTGCCATCAGCGGGAGTTCTCTGGCACCAAACAGATGTTTTGAGGGGAAGGGAAATAGGTTTAATTTTCCCTGCTCATTCTGGAGTAGTCCTTTATTTCATCAAGGAAGCAGAAGTGAATTAACGACTGCAAAGAACATAAATCCATCTCAATAAGCCTTGTAATTGTGAAATTAATAGCTTCAACTGTCAGAGCCTCCGCAGCACGAGCAGGGGCCAGGACAGACAGATTGGGAGGAAGGAACACACGCACTGACTGAAGTGCCCTCTTTCATGTTTGCCCATTTTCTCTTTTTTGGTATCTCTCTCTCAAATCTGACAGCTAAGTGTCTATTTTTTAGCATAAGAGAGGTTTTTTTCTGCATTTTGTGATTATTCTTAGCCCATCACATCTCCCCATTGTCGCTTCGGTAAAACAGTATCAGAACTAGATTTTACATTTGGTTTTTTTTTTTAACTTTATATCCCAGACCTTTGGATTAAGCAATCATAAAATTTAATTTCAGTTGGTTGATTTGAATCATTAATTGATTTGATTTTGCAAAGGAAGCCAGTCAAACAAAACCTTTCCTGATCTGTGATTCTGTGTACTTATTCGTACCGTCTACTCAATAAGGAACTTGATATTTTTATTTGATGTCTGTTTCCTTACTAAGCAGAAATTCAGGCTCACTTCAGTAACAGTTCTGATTACCTGTGGATACACTGGGAAAATTTATAGAAGGAGAAGGGCTATTTTTTTTCCATCTTAAGCTACAAAAGAGGAGCTGAGCAAATATATTCTGTAAGATGGCTGTGTACAAAAGGGCTTTCATCAACGGATGCTCAAGTTGGGTTTTATTACTCATTACTTTTGTATGTATCATATGAAGTTGTGGCTCAATAATATCAAACACATAGAGAGCTGTTACAGAATTTCTATACCAAGGCCAGACACGTGAGATGAAATGAGGAAGAATCTTAATTAAAAATGGTAGTAGGATATAGAAAGGGTAAAATGTCTCGGCAGTGTCTGGAATTACACAGAGAAATAATTGGTTGCCTCATGTGAAAACTTCAGGAAAGAAAAAAAGGCAGCAGCAGCAGCAATCCTCAATAATTAAAAGAAGTGTTAAAGGATAATTACATTTCTGTGCTTTGATAAAGAGTCAACTGTTGGTTTTCTGAGTGAAAGACAGGGTTGGGTTGTTCAAGTTACAGGAAAAACCCCAGGTATTAGAAGCGCTGGAGACCATAAATCACAAACTGCAGAGCACTGGAATGGTGGTGGCTGGAAGCCTTCCAGCAGCTCTCCCAGCGGGGGGAGCACTGAGCACGTTTGGTTTAGCAGGACAGGAGGTCTCAGGGTTGGTTTGATGCTGCCCATGAACTGCAGACACAGCTGGAACACAGCTGGGCAGGGGGCAGCAGCTCACCCTGCCAGGGCTTCGGGGCTTGGCCTTTGCCCTGCTCACACCTCACACTGCCGGAGAGTAAAACAGGACTTTGCACATGAGACCGCTTGAATTCAGAACCCTTCTTTGAAACAAGAGGTATTTATTGCCCCTTCGTTGTGCCCACAAACTTTGGCCCATGTATAAAGCCCCCCAAGCAGGAGCTGACCCCACAAGGACAGGTGTCCTCACTGTCCACCTTAGTGAGCTGCTTCGTGGTGTTCAGCTCCCAAAAACGGCATCACCTCTTGCTTTGCTGTCACAGTTTCCCCCAGATCTGCTTCACCCCCAGGAAGAAAGCAACCGGGTTGCTCTCACTAATCCCATGGCCAAACAGTGGCTGTGAAACAAAGAAAATGAAAAATGAGTGAGAAACTTACTCAAAGTGTGAGACTGGCATGAAAATCAGATCAGTGAACAGTTGTCAGTTGTGGTGAACATCCCGAATTTGCCTGCTGAAGAGTCAAAATGACCTCTTCTGGTTTCCTGGGGACTGTCATTTTGTATAACTTGCTGGATCAACCAGTGGGTTTCCGAACATCTGTTCCTAATGAAGGTATTAATCAGCAATGCACGCACCAGTCACTAATTATGAACCAGTTTTGTCAAACATTTCGGCTGTATTTGAAGGAAATGATTTCTTTTTCATGGCTGCTTTGTATTGTCTGAGTATTGCTTTAAATGAATCTCATCACATGAGATGTACATCTTTATGTTATTTAATTCAGAAGTAGACTGCAGAAGGTGTCTCAATATAATTTTGTTTGGAGAGCCTTTTGTAAACTTATTGAGCTCCGTCTGAGATCCTTGCTGCGAATAGGAATTTCAAGATTAAATTTATTTGTGACTCATTTCCAGCCCTTTTGTTCTCATGTCAATATTGTTCTTTAGTTTAAATAGCTTTTCTCAGTCTCTGATGTTTGCCTTTTATCACTCTTGCTCTTTCTTTTGTGCATCTCAGACAGCAGTCAGGACTAACTCTCCCAGTCTCTTTGATAGCATGGGGTGTTTTTTTTATTTCCCACCCCACAATTATCTCAGTAGCCTTTGTCTCTGTCTGCTGTAAAGTGTGTTTTTTGGGTTTTTTAGATCTGGTTGACAGGCTCAGATCTTCAGCAGCATTATTCCTGACACGGATCCTTAATGATCTCTGCCTTAAAGTGAATCTGTGCTTTCATTTCCAGACTCTCTATTGCCCTTTATTAACCACCACAGTTAGAGTGGATATTTAGTGTTTCACAGGACATGATGTAAGCTGTTGAAACCAACATTGCCTTCTCACAAAGATGAGGCTGAAACAGGCAGTGATGGAGTAAACCCAGCTTGTCAAACCTTCTGGCTCATAGCAAAGTTTATGTATTTAGACCAATATGAGTTTTGGTGGGGCCTGGCTGCAAGTTGCTGCTGTCTCTCTAATGCATCTCTAGTACGATCTGGAATGTTTAAGGTGGATAATAATGAAGTCACTTCAGGTAAATGGAAAACAATAGAACCACTAAAACTTACAGAAGTTAATTTTGTTCCAGTTATGAGTTTTGGGTACTCAGCACCATAACCAAAAGTGTAATAAAGCAGTATCAGGAACCCCACATATACAGGTGAATTTTGAGTTCAGGTTACTTTTTATTACACAATAATTACATTTTTGGGTGGGTTGTAGCACAGTTCATGCAGTTTTGGGGTCAGTAATGCTCAGAAATCCCTGCAAAATCAATAGATTACACACAAAGGTGAAAAACACGCTGGAATGACACAAGTCAAGGAGTGAAAATGTGGCAGTACAGGTTTATTTGCTTGTGAGGAATTGTTTTGGCTTTGTGGCTGTCACAGTACCTGGTTTTGTACAGGGGGGTCTCTTGAGAAAGCTGTGCATGAGGCAGACAAGTAAAAATGAGCAGAGGGGACCAGGCTGTGACATGCAGTGACATGTGTCTGATGGGGGAGGCAGCTTCCCACAGAGGCTGGCGATGGTATCTGGAAGCTGTTCTTCCAAAGGCTTGGTGGCAGACAGTGAAACCCTCCTGTTATTCTGAGAGAGTAAAAAACTCCAGCTCCTTGACCATCATGCAGAATTAACCTGCACGGGTTCCCTTCTGTTCTTGCAATAAAATGTTTCTTGGGCAGTGTGTTGGGCGAGATTATGAACAACTCTGACGTGCCATACATCAGCATAAATAATCCTTCTTGTTCTCCTTTAGAGTGCCTTTTGTATTCCACTGGTGCTGGCAACTGGGTAACAATCCAGTTGTTTTACCTGACTGATGTAAACTACCACAGATGGCGTTTCACCTCTGTCATTCATCTGGAGTTTCAGACTGTGGAGCTGTTGGTTTGCCACAGAGTGCTGTAATAATCAGCAAGCCTGTAGTCAAATTAAGGGCAATAGTTTGATGAGACGAATGCAGCGGAAAATTGTTACGTGTCTAAATTTAAAGATGAAGGCACCAAAACATTGCAGAAAGCTAGAGATGTTGGTTAGCCCAGAAGCTACATTTTATTCAGGTTTTGTTGTCTGTAGATATTAAAATATTGCTCCATTGGATTTTTGAAGCAGGTTGTCTGTGCCTTCAGTGATCTCATAGTTCACTTTTCTGATTAGAAACGCACCGTGTTCTGTATGCATAGTGGACATTTCTCAGTTGCTCAGATCCAAATGTGACCCTTGATCGTTCAGTTATTTTTTTATTCATAGAAGTTCATGCTAAAAACATGCCTATTCCCAGCATGCCAGGCATTTGGATACCATTGAGTAATACCATACACAAACCTGCAGTAATAAAGTCTTTGAACTACCTTTGGGAAGGAGCTTTAAACTGAAATAGCACAGTGGGGACTCCTGTACCTTTCCTGACAGCCTAAAATCTTGAGAGGAGGCTGCCGGAAGGGGTTTTCTGAGATGGCACTGAGGAAAGAGGAGATGGAAGTGCAGGTTCAAATATTTCCAGTGCTAAAGTGGAATTGCCCTGAGCATTTCACTAGAAATTGGATTTGAGCACACGGTATCTGGCAATTAATAGCACATTGAAATTATCTTTATAAGCAGTGATTAGACAGCCGTTAACTATCATTACTTCATATTCTGATGGCAAACTGAATTTAATAAAGTTTGCAAACACTGGAATAAACACAAGTAAATATTTTAGTCAGTAAAATTTTACTCGTATGTAATGATGTCTAGGAGAAAAGTCACTGGAGATGCTTTCTGTTTTGAAACAGGGATTGAAGTGAATCCAAATCTTGCTATTCATTAAGTAGCTCACTCCTGCTCCATCATAAATAATAAATGATATGATGGGGAGACTCATCATTGTTAGTGAAATTTGAATATCAGCAAGTAAGTTAGTGGATACAAATAAAAAATGAGCTGTAGTCAGCATAGAATGTGTTTGAAGCTCATGAAAGCTGTGTGGTGCAAATCAGGATTGGATACCTTCTGCTTCCTGAAAAAGTGGAAGTTACCAAGATTTACCTGGAGAGTTGTTTCCTGATTCTTCCAGCTCACCCCCTAAAACCCCAGCTGAGATCCAGACCCCGTTTTTGGGGTTGAATATCTTAGAACTTCTGTGGGAAATCCTGGGAAGTTACAAGGATGGTGCTGTCAGCAGAAATAAATCTTTCTTTCTCCTCTCTCCCCATCCTCTCCTCTCCAGTCTCCTGTGCCTGGAGGTCTCTTACCGAAGCCAAATGATGTTTGTGATTTGGGAGATGTGTGGATTAAAATATTGTAGGCTCTGTTGGATGCCTGAAAGCACCGACGACACCAGGAAATTTATACTTTACCCTGCTAATTGTTGGAAAATATGAGCCCTTGATTGGTATGCAATTAGAAGTGTAACATTCTGTTAAACATATCACACAGCATATGGCATGTTAGTAGCAAATCCTCTAATTTAAAATGAAAAAAACTATGCAGCTCTGCATATTAGCAATTTTTGCAGGCAATCAAAATTTGCCATTTGTCTGAATGTCAGAGGGGGAAAAGCCATCCTTAGTTATTTTGGTAATCTGTATTTGGTTTATGTTTGCTAAAATTTCTGTTCTCTAACAATAAACAAATATGAAAGAGGAAAACCCAGAATACAGTTAAATATGCCATTAGTTCTAACTCATCAAAACTATGCCTTTTATTAAAAAGAAAATAATTAGAATAACATTATCACATCTGCTTTAATTCAAAAAAGTTAAAAGTGCTGAAGCAAAAACATATTTTTGCAGAACTTCAGGAAAAATAAATCCAAGTCCCACAAGTGGAATTCATTGATGGACAATGAGATGGTGCACTGGTTTGTCAAATAAAAATACAGAATGGGTCCACAGGCAGATGTTCCTTTCTTTAGTAGCCTCAGTGCTTTGAAGGCTTGTTACACCCTGTCGGTACTTATTCTCTGGTCACCTTGTCTCTGGTGCTGTGTTTGGGATAACATATTCACACACACATGGAGGTGCTGCAAGAATTCCCTCCCACTTGAGGCTGAAACCTTCCTTGTATGGCCCAGGTCTGACTGGTGCTTAGAATCTGTAGTAGCCCATTTATGGGGCCCTCTGTTGGCTGGCACGGTTGGTTCATGGAGGGATGGCCTGGAAGTCCAGGCTGAGATGGGAGCGAGCAAATGGAATGGGATGAAACAGGTTCCCTTCGCAGAGGATGTGCAGGGTCACTGCGTGGCCTCCAACAGGGTTCCTCCTGCAGGGGTTGCACTGGCTGGCTGCACACACCCACCGTTTGTGCCAGGGAAGTGTAAAACCCTCGGGGTGCCTGAGACATGGCTCTGTTAATGGAGTGGCCAACAAATTTCTATTTTTCAATATTTGTAGATGGTCAATTAGTCTCACTTATCATGCTTATCTTTTTCCTTGAAGTTGCTGACTTCCTAGTGAGTCTGTCACTGTTGTCACGTTAGGGTAACTCATCACTTAAAAAAACCTGCCTTATTTCTGCTTTAATTGCGTCTTGTCTCTGGCCTTTTTCCCGTGGTGTGGTCTTTATGAGACCTCAGTCTAATGTTGTATTTGCAGTGTGTGTCAGAGTAACCTGCTAAGGTTGGCTTCATTGCTGATCCTGAAATCGTAAGTGGGATTCCCATCTGCTGCTCTGGGTGTCCCTGACTTTGTCCCTTGCCACCTCCATCCCCAAACGTGACTCTAACCTGGCACAGCTGAGCGTTGCAGAGCCACAGCCCAACCCTGGGAGGAAGTGTGGCCCTGTCTTAAATCAGGCAGGGAAGGAAATTTTTCTGCTCTAGCAGAAAGCTGATCATTTTTTATGCTCAAGTACCGACATCAGTTTTGTTGTGACTTTGTTCTTCATTTTGACATTGCATTATACAGTCAATTTGGCATTGAACTGGAGAAAATGAGAGTACCAGGAAGCCGATTCCTCAAACTATTAATTTTATATCAAAGACAGCTCTCCAAAATGTTGCATGGAATGGGGCAGGGAGTTCTTTTTCATTCTGCTTCACTCACCAAATTACACAGTTACTTTAGAAACCTTAAATCAAGTAAATTTAAAATCAACTTGTGCTACAAAGCCCGAGGTTTGGTATCGGTTGTTCCTGTTGTGTGTTGTAGTCACTAATCCTTTTAATGAAGAGCTTTTAGCATTGAAGAGATTCTATTTATAGTAAAGCCATTAGAGCATACAGCTCCTCATTGCTATTCTGCAGCACGGAGCTGGAATGTTTGTCAGTGGAGGAAAGATATTTTTAGCCGCAGCATTGAAAACCGAGGCTGAAAGGTCAAGAATCCTCGTGGGGATATGTTCTGCTACATCAGTGCTATCACACAGCTGCTGTTTACTCTCTTATCACTCTTCAGTAATAAGAAGATTTTTTTCTTGTGACACTAAAGGTATAAAGCATCAAAAGGATTTTGCGCATGAGATGAATACTCGGGAAAGGATGATGTGTCCAATCACATTAAATGTTCTGCTTCTCTTTACATGAATGATTTTATTTTCCCGAAGACTATCTCAATATCTATTCTTCAAAAGATTCATTCTAGGAAAGTTTTTTTTTTTGTTATTATTAAAGGGGATAAGACCTAACGTGAGCACAAGACAATGTGCTGCAGTAGTGAAGACTTCCCAGCACACACCATTCTGCCTGACATGTACCCCATTCATTTCCTTAGCAGAGTGTGCTGCAGGAACAGGAGACACGATACCAGTGCCAGAGGAAAAAGAGCCTGGAGGTTTCTGGGGGAGGTTGAGGCACAGAGTTGTGGGTGGTGGTGATTCTGTCTGGTCCAGGACAGCTTGTAGCACCCTGGGTGGGTACTCAGTGAGCACAGAAAGATCATGTGCTCCTGTTGAAATGGTAGACGATGGATGGCACGTGGAAGGGAGAAGGGAGAAAAGAGGGGGGGAAAAAAGTGGTAATTATAAGAATACAAGGCTGCATATATTAGCTGAATGTACAATGTGGAGGCTTCAGAGGGTTTTCTAATATCTTTATGTAAAAATCACGAGGAGAAAGATATTAATTGCCACATTGAGAAAATTAGGACTGTGTGATCAAAGGGAAGGCAGAGAAGAAATGGCCTGTTGACAGATGACTTATAAAAATGAAAAGATTTTTCTGAGGATACGAGTTTGGAGTTTGCTGCTTGGGGAGACACGGGCACTGTCATCATATTTTAATAATAATAAGCTGCTGTGTAACCCTTTTTATTCACCAAACATTATGTAGCCTAGGAATAGTGTGAGTAAGATAATACACTGATAAGTGCTCTTTCTTCTGAAGGTATAATGAAATTAATTGTACTTCTTTAAGAATTTTTTTGAGGTCTTGCTGCTGGAGGTTGTTCTTATCTTCTGACACATGGAGCCCATTATCCTGTACCTTTTTAAACAGTTTCTTTTATATCAGGATTTCAATTCTACTCTTTCTACATGTCCAAACCAGTTTTAACACCATCTTTTCCAAGCTTTCTGTGCAGGCAGTATTTGGCTTAATCCATGTGGTTATAGCTGTGAAGTTGTTCCCTCTGCAGGACCCGTGCCAGGCAGCAGCACAAAGTGAGCACACATTAACAGGCAGCTCCTGTCCTCGGGACATAAATAAACCAGAAATTGAAGGATATGCAAAAAAGGACTGAAGAAACTGAAGGGACCTCAAATCTGCAATTTCCTTTATAACTGAATGAGATTTAGGTAAATGGGCATTGGCTGAAGGGACTGCCAGAGAAAGGGCTTTATGAAAAGGCAAGGCAGGAATGGTGTGTTCCTTTCAAAAGTGCAGATGTTGCTTAGTGCCATTATCTCTCACCCCTTATGGGAAGGGAACTCAGTGCTCACATGTGGGATACACTCATGCTGCATGGGATGGAAGAATTTATTCGGAGTTCTTGACTTCATGATGTGTATATATACAAACTTTCTTAATGAAAAAGAAACTTTATAAACATCATGGATTTAATGTATTGGGAAAACTGGAAAGTCCTGGGACTTTGATGGTAGCACAAAGATTTCTTTCAAAAAGAAGAATTCAGAATATTTTCTTTTTCTTTCTGTAACCACCAGTCTACCAAAGGAATCAGCGGGGAACGTGATAAAAAGTTATATAAACTCACAGTCCATGATCTTAATTCCAAATAAGTAAGTTATTTGTTTATAGATTTCACAGCCTATAGAAGTAATCCTGGTCTCTGTGGGTAAAAAGTAAGTTCTAAGTCACAGATTGATAAAATAGTATTTAAGTTGATCGATTTTATTTTGTGTGAAATACGTATGATTCTGCTGTTCTGGCTACTGGACTGTACATGAGTTTTTCTCAACCTCCCTAGTTGCTCTTGATGCTTTTTATACTCATTAATCCTGTGCAATCCCACATAGGTTTGCATTGTCTCTTGGTTTCTTTGACCATTTAACTCTTGTTAGGGCTCAGACCAGCTGTAATTACTTCAGTGGTTGTGCCTTTGCTGCAGTTTTGCAATCCGTATGACATCCTTGTTTTAGTCCCTGTAGTTGTTGCTGTCACTATTAGCTGTTCACATACTAGCTAATTTGCTTTATCAGACAAATGTTCCTGGGAGAAATAAAGGGTTTTTTTAAATTATTTTCTTTTACCATTGGTGGTTTGGATTAGGGAAAACAAAGGCAGATCTTTTGGAGTCTAATGGGCTAATGCTGCTGTTTGCTCGTGCCTTGGCATGAAGCTGGAACCAGGCAAATTTGGTATCTATTGATGTTCAACTTCGCTGTAAATTTGTAAAATTCAATGAAAGTCAGTTACTAAAACACTTTGTTATCATTAAATTCTCCCTTGGATCTCTTCCTTGTGCAGAGATAGGTTAAAAATAATTGCAAAGTAGAGATGTGCTGGCCTTTATTGACACAGAGTCAATGAATGTGCAGCAATTGGCAGTTGCCTTTTACTGGTTTCATATTTTCACTTTAAATACATATTTTCTGTGAGAGAGTGGAAATGTCAGAGCTGTATCTGTAGTGAAGACAAAAATACTTGCCTATAATTACTCTGATTTTTTTTTTATTTCTGAGAGAGGTTTTATCTGCTCTCCATTCTGCTGTATCTGAGACTTGTATATTCTTGTCTTGATTTGTTTGTTAACCAAGGGGAATTTTTATCTTCTTACTGGCGTGTTTTGAGATTTATTGTGTGATTGCATCTAATTTGAAACTCAACAAACCTGATGAAATATGGAAATGTGACCTGATTTTGACCTCATATACCAACTTTTGCAGCGATGCCCCCAGTGTGTTTGATGGCCCTGCAAGTCCCTTTATTTGCAGCCTGTCATCACAAAGTGGATTTGGCTCCTGGTTATGGTGTAAAAGGATTAAGGGTTCCTTACCCAGCTGAAGTTCCAGTGTAGGAGGCCCAGTTTACACCCTGGAATACCAGGGGTTGTTACCAGAGACAGACTGAGGTGTGTGGAGGCTGGGGCCAAACTGGGTGTGTACCTGGGGGTGTCAGCTTTTCACCTGCACCTTTTTGGCAGGGACGGGGCAGTACCTGGAGGGTTCAGTGTCTGTGCTGGAGCTGATCTGTGACCACAGTTTGCTGCACAGACAGAGCCTGTGCTGTCAATGCCGTTCAGATGAAACCCAAGCACAAGGTCTTGGCGTCTCACAGCAGTTGTTTGATGGTAGCAATGTTGGGGACACTTCTGCAAAGCTGCAGGCAGTGCTTAATGTTTTAATTGTCCTGTCCTTTAAATTTGCTCATCTGAGGAGCCTTGTCGATGCTAATGCTGTCACCCTAATACAAAGCTGGGATGAGTTGTGATTCCAGTCCTATTTGTTAAGTGGATGTATTTTATCTGCAACTAATGACTTGCTGCCGGTGGATGGCACGTTTGACTGCTGACTTGTTTTATTGTCTTTTTAAAGCTCTCATGAATCTCTGGAAGAGTCTTAAGACGCAGTTTTGCTGCGGTTTGCTGCCTGTGGTTGGGTGTCATTCAAGATTTGTAAGGAATTAGGAGCTATGGGTAACCTGGTCCGACTGCATCTCTCTCTGTGTGGCGTTTCAGGGTTTGGGATCCAGTGCAATTCATGGTGACAAAATCTAAATTGGGATAATTCAGGGTAAAACACTTCTGGAAATGAACTGTGTTATTCTTGTCAATTAAATGACTACATCTTAATGTAAAATCTTCCCCTTTGTTCAAGATTCTCAACTTGTGTGCTGTTGACATGCTGGAAGTGTAGATAAGATGTGATAAAAGGTACTGTTACTATTGCCTGCCCACATATGTAATTTGTTTGCTGCATAAATACACCTACAGGCTTGTTCCATACAGAGGCCTAAGCAGCTACATAGAAACATGCACGGATTTTGTTAATTCACAGAATTTTTCTGAGTTGTGTTCAAGACAAATATAGATAAATAAGGCAAGACTTCATTAGGGAAAACCATGTTTCTGCCAAGTTGCATTACAGTAGGCCAAAAACAAATTCCTTCCAAAACATTCCTTGACAGTTCTGAAGGGAATACCTGAGACTTCTAAATAATCAATCTGTTCCTAGGGAGTAAAAGTTGAAGATTAAAGGATAATTTTGCCTTTTCACCCAATAACTCCGAGTCTAGGAACTGTACAATGAATAATTCAGATGGATTTTTGAAAACACAGAAGGAGAATGTATGTATGGGGTGGGGGAGCCAGAGCCTGTGAAGATGTCTAATTTGGACATCAGTCTTTGCATCTAAGAACAAAGGAGAATACGAGCTGGGAGCATGGCTGTGTAAGCAGATAGCATCTTTGGGAGCTGAAGTTTCTAACTAGTTCACAGAAGAAAACGCTGCAAAATGTTCCTGCAGAGCTGCTGGATCTGCTCTTTCATCCTGCGCATTGCTGAAGGAATGTATCATTATCAGGCTCTGCAACTGCATTGCTGACAAAGGCTCCGGTGGAATTTTGATAACATAAATGAGCAAGTGTCTGTGTCTGCAGAAGCAAATTCTGTCTGCTCCATTTTATCTGGTTGCTTTCCTGAACTCCTTCTCCCACACCAGCTTTCCAGCTCAGCTTGTGCTAATACGCCCTCCGGCATCTCCCTCATTTTTCTTGGCTTGTGTTGTCCTCCTGAGCTGACAGAGCTCAAGGCTTGCCATTCCCGTTGTCTCTGAGGAGTCGTGGGATGATGGGGAAGATCTCATCCCTTCTGGCTCCGGATTAGAATTCCTGAAACAGTCAAATGGGTCTCTCTCTTTGAGGGCAGCATGAACTTGTGACTTTCCTCTTCTGGCCAGCATTATGTTTATAAGGCTTGAAGCTGACTTGGGAAGATTTTTCTTTTTTTAATCTTTGTTTTTTTAGTACAGACCTTGGAGAACTTGATGCCGGAGAGTGGTGTAAGTGTCTAGGTGAAAAGTTTGTTGTATCTTTAAATTGTCCAACTGCACCTGTGTAAGGAATCAGTTGTTTTCACTCTGTTGCTTACCTCTGGTGAATTTATGATGCTGTGTTTCTGAGAACACCAAAATGTTTTTTATCATCAGCGAACGAATCATGTCCCTGTGAGAAGCATAATGTGCATATTACATATAGACAGACTGAGAAGAGATCATTACTTTGCCTCAGGCTACAAAATAAGACAGTAATATAGTGGGAAGCTCAGTCTCGCAGTCTCCGGGTTTAACCAGTGAATGACTCATTATATTGGCTTAAAAAGCACCAGGAATGAATGGTGGTGAATAAAGCTTAGGAAATGATCGGTCAGAACAGTGTCTCCTATTCAGGCTTTTTAATAACCTGTGACTTTCACACCAGTTTTGAAATTAAACTAAAAGTATGTGAGTATATTTTGCCTCTGGCAATATCCCCGGTAATAAGCAAAGCAAATGTTTTTTACACTGCATTACTTGCAGTATCTTTATTTACACGTCAGTGTGTCAGAGCAGTCCTGTCACTTGTAGTTGGGCTGTTTAGCAGGTCTTTGTTACTCCCTTTAGCTGCCACTGCCTTGGCAATGAGGTGGCATTAGGCTTGTGTCCTTCTGAATGTGAAGACTTCTAAATATCCTCCTCAGCATCACGGCGCCATTTCTGTCTGAAGACCTCCCTGATCCTGAAAGTGCAGGAAGTCACCTCTTGGAAGAGGTTTTATCTTTAACTGCAGATACAGCATCCACTGAGCATCTCTGTTCAGTTTATACCAGTTCAGTATCAATGCTCAAAGAACTTCACGTGGGGTGTTAAATTCTCAGTGTCTCCCTGATCCTGCTTTCCTTCCGTTTCCTCCGCTGTGGGCTGAGGAGCATTTTCCCTGACCTAAGATAAGGGCTGCCACAGCCTTTGTGCATTCCCCACTTCCCAGGTGTGTGCTGGGTTTTGGCTCTGGTGTTTGTGTTGCTGCTGGGTAAGTTAAATTAAGGAGTTGATCTCTCTGAAAGCAGTTTCCTCCTCTCACTGCCAAGTCTTCCTCCAGATTACTTCCTCACTTACTTTGTGCATTTTACTACCTAATTTGTAGCAGCTTTGCCTCTTGCCAGACTTCCCTGTGCTGGTTTAACAGCCCAGTCCAACAGGGGGCAAACCCAGAGAGAAATGCTGTAGTTTTCTGTGGCCTTAGTGATTGCAATGGCTGGTGGGGTGATAGCCTCGAGTGTTTTGAGAATTGCAGACTCAGAACCTCTGTTCCCAAAAAGGGAGAGGAAATAGTTTGCTAAAGACATGGAATCTGCTTCATTCCTATCTCAGCCCTTCTTTGTGTGATCCTCATTAAAAGGTGTGTCTTACGACCCTCTGGGCTTCAGTGCACCAGCCTTAACACCCTCCACTGTTGGGCACTTCACAATCCAAGGCTGTTCTGTGCACGTGAAACCCCATTGCAGAGTACCCTTTGGTCTGGATACCTTTCCAGCTGGACATTTTAAAATGCAGAACTCTTTGAGAACTGACTGCTCAATTATAACCAGAATTTGCAAATTATTTGATGATTTCGTTTTCCTCCAGAGTTGTGTGACTAAATGAGAGAAGGGAAAACAGATTAATCATCAGTGAAAACAAACAAATAATGACTTAATAATCACAAATCTAACTGAGAAAGCAGTATTAATTATTCATAGAGAGTGATTTATCTTGAAACTTACTGTTATACTGGCAGCTGAAATAAAGGCAGATGTTTCTGCTTTGTCCCAGAGGGTTGGAAATGCAGAACTGGAGTCACACTTGATGCCCACATAATAATGTGGGAGGGTGTGGAGGTTTGTGCAGTTGTTATTTGTGTGTGAAGTTTGCTTTGAATGGCAGATGGAAGCACTTGATCTAATATTTATACTGTTTCTAGTTTCTTAGAATCATAGAATCATAAAATAGTTTGAGCTGGGCTGGACCTTAAAGCTCATTTCTTCCCAACCTCCTGCCACGGGCAGGGACACCTTTTGCTATCCCAGGTTGCTCAGAGCCCCATCCAACCTGGCCTTGGACACTCCCAGGGATGGAACAGCCACAGCTTCTCCGGGAAACCTGTGCCAGGGCCTGCCCACCCTCACAGGAAGGATTTTTTCCTACTGTCTAATGTAAACCTTTTCCTCTCTCTTGTGTAGAGACTGCACCGTAACATCTTTCGTTTAGCACTCTTGCTGCATGTTTGGGAACAGGTGTTTACAGGGATAAGGACACATGAAATACGCCATGTATTGAGATTTTAATAGATAGTGTAAAATTATGAAATCACTCCTAGTAGTTACATTTCACCTTTGGAGTGCTTGGCAAACACACCTAAATACCACAAACCCATAGTTTCAGAACACAACATTCAGATTAAAGGTGGAGGCCCTAAAGTAGAGAGGAGAAAGAAGAAAGGAAGGAAGGAAGAAATTTCTGACAAAACCTTGGAGTTCCACATCTCAGAACATCTGTTTTGTCTTCCACCTTCATTGTAAATTTACTGTGATGCTTTGGATGGGTTGATTTTGCTTAGTTTTGTTGAAAGGGGGATTGTGAGCAGTTTTAAAGAAGGTGAAAAGCACTAAACGATGCCGTGTAGGTGGACTGGACCTGTGCCATTGTCTGTTCAGAGCAGGGCCAGTCTCATATCAAGGAGACCCGCTGAGCTGGGCCAGGTGTGGGTGGTCCCAGCATTGCTCTGGAACTTCCCAGCATCACCCCTGGAGCGGGAGCCAGGTTTGGTCCCACATTTCCACCCCAACTCTTCTGCTGAACTTGCTTACAGAGATCTGCAGAGGCCTCTGATGTGCACTGAAATTCTTCTTCAGGAGTTACATTATTTATATTTAGAATTTAAGGTGAGATGAAGGACACGGTGTAATGATGAGGAAAGGGAAAACAAGTTGTTAAATGGCTTTTCTGGAATGGGAGCTCGGAATCTGTTGCCTTAGCGAAGGTGTTAACGAGGTGCAAGGTTAACCCACAAAGCCTTGCTGGTAGAGAAGTGTTTTCTCCTCCTGTCTTTTCATCTGCTGAAGTATATGGCATCATCTTTGAAGTGTGGCAACATGATTTTTATTCTCAAAAAATCCCAACTAAACCCAAATCCAAACCAGTGTGTATTTGCAATCAGTGCTTTTCCTACTGAGCAGCACAGAGACATGGAAATAATCCAGATTCCCTTGAGCACCTTGGGGAGCTTTGTGGTGTTTACAGTTACATGTTCGTCTTTTTCTTTGTCCCTGAATTCTGGGAGCTGTGTTACAGCAAGCAGGGTTTATTAATACATAGAAATGAATCATGCAGTGCATGCAAAGGGAGCCAGCAGTGCCTGCCTAGCTCTGCTCTGTCTCATCATGGCATTTCCCTGTCCTGCTATAGTGGTGGTGCACACATTGCAACAGGCATGGGAGGATATGCAGGGAACCACACAAAAACTGCCCCTTTGCCTCTGCAGACGCAAATTTGGAGGATGTTTTGTGTTTGATGAGCCTCCTGGCTGTTGTTTTGGACACAGAGACCAACAGGTTTTAGCTGTTTCTCCTGTGGAAATGTTAAAACCAGGCTACTCTGCCTTCAAGATGTTGCAAGAAATCTGCTCAGTTCCTTTGTTCAGCCAAGAATCTGGTCCTGTGGGGTTTAGGCATCTAAACTTGTCATTGCTAAATAAAGTTCTATAGGTATGTTGTGTTCAAGCTTTACAGGACTAACTCCTAGGATTCCTAACTGTTATCTGAGCTGTGACAAAATGTAATAGCTTTTTATGTGTTTTAAATGCCATTTTTCCTGCGCATCCTGAGAATGTTCCTTATCAATATCTCCATCTTGGAGATGTTAATGATTCTTCTCTATTTTCTTTAGAGAGTCACTTCTTTTCTGGGAGCTTGTTGCCAGGCTGACTTCATTATGCTGTTATTATTTAGTTTTTTTGTTTTCCCCCCCCACTAAATAACACCAAAACTTCTAAGAACTTAATTTTGAGAGAATGGTTGACCTTTCATGGTATTGAAAATCCACACACTTTCTTTGAGGAGATGGTTGCATTTTATCTGAAGGACATCAGCCTGGAAAGGCTGAGAGAACTGCTTGAAAAGAACTTCTTCCAGCTACTTTTCTGTACTGATGCCTAAAATAAAATCAGTAATAATTGCCAATGCCTCTTTGAATGGCTTAATAATAGAACCTATGGCAGAACATCCTATCAACTGAAGGCTCCATCTATCATGCCAAGAGAGGAAAGGCACATGGAATTTTAACAGCCTCAGGCCTTGTCAAAACAGGTGATTTTTAAAATTTTAATTTTCTGTTGAAGGCAGTAGTTCATTTGTTTCAGCATTAGCAATATTTGGGTCCCTGACTTACACACCCTGCTGTTATCCTTAGCTTTTAGCTGGACTCAAGTGCATGGTGTTGTAGGAAAAGGGCTTTTGGCTCCCAAGAATGCACATTCTTTTGTATTTCTTTTCTGAAAAAGAGGTTTTTAATTAAGCCCACCTCGTCCAGGAACATACTTCTTTTGTGTGTGTCAAGCTAAAGCAAAACATGAGACTAATGGATATTTGATCTCCTTGGAAAAATAGGATTTTACCACATAATGGATTCGGGGTGAATGATTATTGCTGCTGTTTGTATTATCCGTGGTTGTCACACTGTGGCACAGGTTTCTGTTCCTGCCAGCTAAATCAAAGTGGCCAAGGTAAATTGGGAATTTCCAAGATTTAGTGGTCTTTGTTCCTTCACCTGAATATCATCTTGGTACTCACTCAAGGAGGTTCATATTTTTTGTCTCTGCTTTCACATTTTGCCATCAGATGTGTTTGTTGCTGTTTCTATTTCTAGACCCAGTTTTCTGTGTTTCTATTTATAGTGTTTCCAGTGCACTGGGCTTACATGTACAGAGGGTGTGCTGAGGCTCTATGTGGGTCAGTTCAGTTTGCATGATTAGTGTGTGATCGTGCAAAGAAGTTAGAATTTGGAGGAGAAGAAAACCTTATGGACAAGATCATGGAATCCAGAATGCAGCAACTTGCTAATTTAGTCTTTGAAGACACAAGTGGTATTTTCATCCTGCATCCACTTGCTGAATATTCTATAAATAGACTTTATTCATATCCCTCTAGGAGAAACGTGGCTGCAATTTATGGAAAGCTTATCATGCTTCATGGAAGAGCTGAATGCTGCAGCTTCCCCTGAAGCTCACTGGTTCATAAATGTTGCAGTGCTGGGAGAAGGAGAAAAGTGCACTTTCCCCCCCCTTCCCCTTTCTGGCAGGCAAGACAGTTTTATTGCTTGAAGATCATTCCTGCAGAGTTCAAAGAGGGGAAAACGTGATCTCAATGAATTTTTGAAAGAATCTGATGCTGTCTAATAGAAGGATTTGCAACGTAGTCTGAGAAGCTGACTGACAAGGCGTGGTGTCAGTGGGCTGTGTGTTGCTGCTGCTTCTGCTCTGCCCTGTATCCAATGTCACACTGCAATCAAATCATCCACTTTTGATTTGCCTGCCAAGAGCTAAAATTCAGGGAGAAAAACCTATGCTGGGCCCCAGCTCTGGGTAGCTGCAAACCTTATAGCTTTCATATGGGAACAATGGTAAAAGAACTGATCAATAGAAGAGAGCTTTGCTCTGCAGTGATTTTTATTTTCAAAACATGAAAGCTGTTAGTCACAACAAATTATATTCTGCTCTGATACCAACCAGTGCTTCCACAGTGAGTAGAAATACTACCATGGTGAGACTGGTGCTTTTACTGTCCCTGCAGTGTCCTTGGCAAAGGGCTTGATGGATTAGCAAGAGAGTGGTTCCATTACACAGATTATGGGCAACTCATTCTTCATAATAGCAGCTGATTATGGTGCATTGCTATTTACCATTCCAGGCATACCAAATTAAAGTCTGAATATGGTTATATTAAAGCCATATATTAAAAAGATAAAAAAAAATAGAAAATAGAAAAGGAAAAAAAGGATTCACTGTAGTTTTAACTTGCATGTTTTGAGTTCAGAAAGCCCCTCCAGCTCTCTGGGGCCTCAGGTCCAAGACTTGGGTGGACACCAAGGATTCTGAGTCATCTCCAAGGCGGGACCAGCTCTCTTAGTTCATATCTTGTGTGTTAAAGTGTAAATGGCCCATCATAAAGTCGATGTGAGGTGGAATATTGAGTATGGCCTCAGTGGGATACAGCCTACAAGTGGTTTCCTTCATTCCTACGACCTGACTCCCTCCCCTGTTCCTTCCCAAGCTGAAAGTAGGATATATCCCTACTGCAAGGAGAGCATGGGGGTGTTGCAGTTTAGCTTTTCCCTAAATGGAACAATCCAGGGTATCAGGAAGATGGAAAAAAGCCCTAAAGAAATATTGAAATGAATGAATATTTCAAAGGAAGGACTTCTCTTTCTTTTCCTTTTTTTTAAAAGAAAGTAATTAGGTATCATGAATATTTTGGTTACTCTGCAATAAGCAAATCCTTAAGGGATGAAAATATGCTCTAACTAGCTGCTTTGGAAATGTAAAAAATTCATAATGTGCTTGATTAAAACTTCTGTATTGCTTACTTAAGCTTTGCACTTTATTCTACAAGCATTTCATAAAGAGTAGTTCATAAATCCTATAAGGTACACACACCATCTGTCAAAGTCTATGGCTGCTGAGAATTAAAAAGAAATGTTTAAAACTAAATAGGAAGTTAGAAATACTGTAAAGAAACAGCTTGTTGTATTACTGAAGCCTTGGGCAGTGTTGGCACTTGATATTTTTGGTCACAATTGTCTTGTATTTGTGATATTTCAATATTCTTAAGCATGTTAGAGGTATATGCCAAAGGATGAATGGGAAAGCAACGCTGAAGAGGGCAGAGATGTGGAACTGGAGTTCTAAACTGACAACAGATTGTTGAAGGCATTTCTACTTGTTTTATTTTAGTATTTTTAAAATAGAATGATTAGGATAATTTTACTGTCTTTTCCTGAAAACTTTTAACAGATCTGCCATAAAATAAACATTTTCTTCCCAAACTGTGAATCTGTGGGTGCACAAACTAATGTGGTCCTCTCCGTACAAACACTGACAAATAAAGTCAGCTCAATAGCTTGTAAATTCTTCTGCTGCATTCATGAATGGCAGGGCACTTGGAGGTTATGATCAAGTCCTAAATGAAATGAGTTTAACTAAATATAAATACATGCACTGCAAATGCTGTTAATTCAGTGCTTTTCAAGAACCTGTTTCTTGAATGATCATCCCCAAGTCACCTGAGGTACCCTCCTTATGTCTCCCTTGCCTGAATTTTATTGTCCATCCTTGTGATTTTCCAACTCAGACCTAGAAAAGAGCCAAAATGACGTTATTGATGTGAGGTTTGTTACTGAAATTTTCTCAAAGCCCTTTAGCAAAGTGAAGGCAAACCAAAATTGGTGGCATTCATCAGCCCCACTGAGCAAACAGGATCACTCTTCACCTCGGAAAGAATCTTAATGTTTCATTCCAATCCATAATGAAGGACTCCCTCTCCCCTCATCTCCCTCTCCCCAGTCTGTTTACTTGGCCATTCAGAATCCTGACATTTATGCTGACCTGTGTTCCTCAAAATGACTTTGTAGGTCTTTAATGCCGTTTTTCCAAATTACGCTGAGGTGAAAATTTTTGCTGTTCTCAATGACAAAGGCTCTTGGAAGGAACAGCTCATCTCAGTATAGGCTTAATCTCAAAAATTAGCTCCTAAATGTTTGACATTAAGCAATAATGAGCAGGGAATAAAAGGAAAGTCACACGGAGAACAATGTAAGATGTTTCAATGGGAGGGAAAGAAAACTCAGTTGGATGTTTTTATGTGTTATGAAATCTGATGTGATGCAGAAAAAATCACAAATGTTAATTCTGCCTTAAGGAGAAGGTAAATAATTGGGAGAGAGGAGGTTGATTTATACAGGTTTAAGATCCGTTACAAAATGGCAAATGGCATAAAAATCAGTGGGCTTGCATTTCAGATTAAAAAGTAAATAGTAAAAGAGATGAACTTGAAACAACTCAAATTTCTGGATGTTTCTGACCATTTAATTCTGACCATTTTGCAATTTAATTCTATGCTTTTATTACAATGAAATCATCAGATTTGGTAAAATCAAGTGTGATAGAAATGCAACAATGAGTTTTGGATTCCCAAATGCTGGTTCTCCTTGTGGCTTGAAAGCTGCTCTGAACTGGCAAAGAAAGAAGAAGTTGAAAAAGGCTCTTTTCTTTCCCTGGTCAAAATTATTCCCAGTTCTCCTTGTGCACTCCCAGTGCAGCTTTTCAGAGCAGCTGCTTCTGGTTTGCACTTTGGTGACATCCCTGGAAGTGTCCAAGGCCAGGTTGGATGGGTTTTGGAGCAACCTGGTCTGGTGGAAGGTGTCCCTGCTCATGGCAGGGAGGTGGAACTGGGTGATCTTTATTTTCACTTCCAACCCAAACCATCCTGTGGTTCTTTTATTCAGAGGCAATTAAGTTTGGAAGCCCCAGATTTTGCCCTCTTAATATAATTTAATGCATGGTACTCCTTTGGAGCCAAAGGATGACCAAGAGCAGGTCCGTGAGCACTTGACAATCCAAGAGTTATGATGCTGATTTCTGAGAGATTTCTTTCAAACTTGAAGAAGCCCAACAGTTGCCTTTTTCAACAAAAATGTGAAAATCTGCAGAAGCTGGTAATGTTTGCTCACTAGGCAGGGGAACACTGAAGACCTTTTATGGTTGCAAGGAGGATTTTTAGCTCTACTTAGCAAAATCCTGCCATAAGAACAATTACCAATTTCAAATGATAAATTTTATTTTAAGATTTTGAGAGCGAGGCTTTAGCTACAAGTTTTGCTTTCAGTTTTACTGGATGCACAGAAGCTTGGTAAGAAGTTTGTGGCTGTGAAGGCAGAGATGCTCTCCTAGCTGGGACCTGTCCGGGGGATCTGAACTTGGTGTGATGCTGCAGGACACCCAGCTCAGCTCATCCCTGCTCAGGAGCTCAGTGCTGCACTGCAGTTCAGGGGGTGAGCACCCAGCAGAGAGAAGAAGCAGCATGGGAACTCACATCATCTGGAAAACAAGCAGTGGTCTGATTTAGTTCAGAAATGTCAGGTTATCCCTAATTTGAGATGCTGTGGCATTTGCCTGCTGAGGAGATCAAGGGAAACTTGTTTTCCTCTGTTGATGCTTTTCCCCCTGTGGGCCACTTTCAATTGTGAATTGCAGTTTCATGAGTTAAAAACTGATAGGAAGAGAAGAATGTGGAAATTTATTAGCAGTGTCTCTGTATTTTGGAACAGTATTGAAGATTATATGTATTGAAATGATAAATTTTCTTTGCTCTTATTTACAAAAATCCGCTTGAATTTGGCCAGTTTCCTGTTCCAGTTTGGCAATGCTTCTGTACATGAGGGCGACCACGAGTGCTTGTGAAAATACAAATCAAATTGATTAACAAGCATTTAAACCAAGGGAGATTTTTTCTTTCTGAAGACCCTTTTTCCCCCTCTGGTAGTTGCTATCAATATTTTAAAAACTGTTCTCTTTCAATGAGATGTTGTGCCTGTTTTTGTTCATAGTGAATTAAAAAGAAACAGTTTTGCAATGCCTTTTTACAAAACCAAAATTCACAGTGTTGCACGTAATAATAGAAACTAAAAATACGGTTTAGAATATGAAATTGGACATTTGTCTGGTGAAATGCCACTGTGTCCAGTCTGGAGTTCCCAACACAAGAAAGGTCCTGGACCCTCTGGAGCAAGTCCAGAGGAGGCCATGGAGGTGCTGAAGCAACTGGAGTGGTTCAGTCTGGAGAAGGGAAGGCTCAGGGAGACCTCAGGGCACCTTCCAGTGCTTAGAGGGGATTTTTAAGAAAGATGGAGAGAGACTTTTTGCCAAGCCCTGTATTGCCAGGACAAGGGGAAAAGGTTTTAAACTGAAAAAGGATAGATTTAGACTGGACATGGTGAAGAAATTAGTTAGGTGAGGCCCTGGCACAGAGTGCCCCGAGAAGCTGTGGCTGCCCCATCCCTGGAAGTGTCCAAGGCCAGGGTGGATGAGTCTGGAGCAACCTGGGACAGTGGGAGGTGTCCCTGCCCATGGAAGAGGGATGGAACTGGATGATCTTTAGGGTCCCTTCTCACCCCAACCAATCTGTGATTCTCTGAAATTGGAAAAAAAAGTTTGAGTAGTCTGTCACCAATTTCAAAAAATAATTTAGAATACGAGATTTACTGTTTTCTTAATATCATTGAATCATTTAATATGTTCTCTCCAGATTTTTTTAGCTTCTCTAAGTGTGTACTTTGCGGATTTGATGCAGTTACAGTTAGGACTTTGATTATTTTCTAAACAATTTTATTTTTCACTGCTTTTGCTTGTACCTTCCAATTTAGTGCCATTGAGCCTTGTTTCAGAAGAGGAGATTAACTGCATTTTCCCCTGCTCACTATGTACTTAAATATATATATTTAACTTTCCACTAATTCTGGCTGAGTGAGTGGGCAACAGTATTTGTTGCAGATCATTGTGTGGGTACAGGAGAGTAAGAAATGCAAAACTATATTCAGAAAAGTAGTTCTCAAGGAAAACAGGTTTTTTAAAAATAATTATTAAAAACAAAGTGTAAAGTGATACCCACACTGAGTCAAAGTTCTCTTGTGGGTTTTCTTCGTTACATCCCTCCCCCTCTAATTTTCTGCAGCTCCGGTTCTATCTAAGAAAGCAAGCAAAATAAAGCCATTTTCTCTATAAAAATTACCACAGGATAGACTCAATTTAGATTTATTTCACTAGATTTCAGCTGTTCACCCACTCTCATGGTAGATATTACTGCAAGCCATACCGTGGGAAGTGGATTAAAAGCATACATGTTTAATGACGAAATGCCTCATATTGGACTGTTTTATCTGATAATTTAAGCTTTTATTCCCTAAATCCTTGGGCACGGAGTTATTTCACATGGACAGGTATTTGCACTGCACTCCAGGGGTTTTTATGTTATTCCCATATGTGCTTTCCAGGCTTTGGGCATGGCCATACTTCAGTCTGTGCATGGACCTGGGAGCTGGGAGCTCTCCTGTTAGCTCTGCTGCCACCTCACGAGGAACAGGTGGCCAAATTATCACCTCTTGCTTCTGCCTCCATAAATCCCCTGGGCTTTTTTCCCACCTAGACTTTGCATGTGTGTTTTGACTTCTCTCTATTTAGAAATAAAACTTTATCTCTGGCCTGGGAGAGTGGAGGTTTCTACAGCAAAGGTGAAGCACTTTGACAGAGATGCCTTAAAATGCAGCAATTTTCATGGTAAGCACTATTTAATCTTTGTGTAGCATCAATCCAATGTTACCAGAGAGTCTTTAAATTTCACAGTGTCTTAATTTTTCTTTAATTACTAAAGATATCTAGACCTTGAGTCCTTTTGGGGTTCTGCTGATATTTCCAAGGGAGAATTCTGACACAGTGTAGAAAACTTCCCAAATTCTTCTCCAAGAAATCAGGAGCACTGCAATAAAACCCTTATCTGCCAACTCTTCATTCCATCCCTTATCCAGCAAGACCAGCCCTTCTCCCGTTTTAGTGGGAAAATTGCTTTTTATATTTCTTGCAAGAAAGTGGACCTCTAGAAAGTCTCCCACTGCTTCTGTAATTTATAAATCCCTGTTTGACAGTGCAGTTCTTTCTACCCCATGCATAAATGGGGCACAGGTCTGTAGAGACAGATCCTACAGGAGACCTAGAATAAAATCAGAATTAAACCCTGAAGCAGTCTCACACTTGAGTGAATTCTTTCTTAGGGATGCTCGTTCAGGCACCTTATCCTGAGCCGCTCTGACTTGTGTTGTCTTGGGCTTTTTTGTTGGCTCCAGGCAGTCTGTAACTGCAGCAAAACTATCACAAAAGGTATTACTTTAAGCTGTGTATTGTACTGTTTCTGTCTGTACCAAATTCTTTCATGACATACTAGGAGAGCTTATCTTCTCTGCACTGTTGCTTTCTGTGTCCGTAGTAAGAATAATTTCTACATTTGCCTACATCGTGCCTGCATTTTTGCACATTTTTCCTCTCTTACAAAGTGAGTTGACAGAATAGAAGCTGAAAGTGGAAATATGCATAATATCAAGAATCATTTCTTCCTGGAACATGTGAGAAAACCACATGTGTAGGGGTGAAAAGGGCACAAAGTGGTACTGCTGTACCCTGCTTGGTGCTGCCTGTGGGAGCAGAACAGCAGGTCATTAGATCCAAACTTTAGCTTTTAACTTACTCTTAGCATTTTTTCTGCTTTATCTTTTCCAAATGAAATTCAGTGTAGGGGTTTGGTCCAGGGCATAGATGTAGGCACCTGCCTAACTTCAGGGAGTTAGGGTCAACAAAATCATATTTATTATATAAATTGTTGAATTTAACATTAGCTTTTTCCTTAATTTTCCAAGCTAAGCAAAGGGCAGCTGTTTCACAGTCAGAACATGCTGGTGTGAAACCAGCAGCCTACACACTCTCATTTAGAATTGTTTGGAAACATCTCATTTTCCTTAATGAGTGACTGCCTGACCTCTGCCTGCTGCTTGGTCACCTCTGTCTGCACCCAGTGCCGTGCTCAAACACCATGTGAGTCCCACAGACCCTGCAGTGCCAGGGAATCACAGAGCCATGGGATGGGTTGGGATGGAAGGGACCTGAAGGGACATCTCATTCCAACCCCCAGCCGTGGGCAGGGACACCTTCCACTAGCCCAGGTTGCTCAGAGCCCCATCCAGCCTGGCCTTGGACACTTCCATGTGCTCATGATGGTCCAGAACCAAGTGAGAGAGTTGGAGTGAGTTGCAGATTTTAACATACAATAGGGAAATGAGAGAGACTCACAGCCTTTATAACGCATTTCTAAATGAAGAAATGTGTATTGCTGTTCAAATGAGGTGGTGTGTTGTAGTGCTATCACAAACCTGTGTGTGCAGCTCTCAGCTGGAAGCTGGCATTGCCCCAAATTTAAGATTTCCTAGTGCAGTTTGCAAATTCATAACCAGGAGGGCTGTTAGCAAAGATGCCAGTTCAGCAGTGAATTAATCAGCACTAGAACTGGTTGGGGTGGCTGCTTTTATCACTGGCGCAGGAGAACTTAAAGCAGTCCTGGCACACAGCTCTGATCTGAAGTTCTTTCTCGCAGTTTTGGTTACAGATTTAGCTGGGCAGCAGCATGGAGTCCTTTGAGGGACAGAGAAAGATTATTCCTCTCTGAACAGGAATATGATTCAAGCTAGAGAATTTCCTTCTGCAAAGGGGGACAGGGAGAGGGCTCCTCCTTGGAAAAGGGGGAGAAACTCAGCCAACCTCTGTAGCTCGGGTGGGAATGGACTGAGTGATAGAGAGGGGAGGCATCCAGAAAGAAGGGCAACTGGAGAAAGCAGCAAGATTTTCCTCAACCTCTGTTTGCATTTTTTCTCATCCAGCTGTTCTGAGCAAACTCTGTTTAAAGAAAATGTCTAGTTCATGCTGGAGGAAAATGTAGTATTGGTGGTAATTCCACGAGGAATTCCCAGGGCTGTGTCCTGGTCCTGTCTCACTTCACATCAGCCTTTTCTCTTGTGTCATCCTTGCTTTCCCTGCTCGCTCCTGAAGCAAATTGGGCTTTTATTACTGCAGCATATTTTAGCAATTTCACAATTTGCTGTAGTAATATCTCACCCAAGACAAGGAAATTTAACTGAAGAGGCTTTCAGGGGAAAGAAAAGGAAATATTCTCCTCTCTGTTACAGCCTTTTGGTCAGTGATCAGTCCATTCCCACATACAAAGCAACCCTGTAGAGAATAATTCAACGAGACCTATCCTAGTTTAAGTATCATGGAAATTTTTTTACAAAGCTGTCCATCAATTGTTTTTGAGTTACTTTTTGACTTCTTTCAACAATATCTTCGGTAGTGGCTGGAGTTATTATTTTTTTTTTGGTCAGAATGTTTGGTGTGTAAAGGTGAGTTTCTGAGGCAGCTGTTGGGTGTTGCTGCCTGCAATGATGTGCAGTGAAGGACTGCAGAGATTATTTCATTTTGCTGTCAAATAGCCACCCTATTGTGGTCAATACTAATGATTCTGCACTCAGAATCACTGAGTTTTCAGTTTTACAACACTGAAAACCTTTATAGAACTGTCAGTGTTTTAAACACTGTGTGTGTAGCCTGTGTGGCTGCTTGACAGTGTGGCCAAATAGGATGGTTGTGCTGGCAGAGCTTCCCTTCAGAACTGGAGGGTAACAAGCCCCTTGTCCAGCTGGGGCTGAGCTTGAGCTTTGGAACTCTTGGATGGGTTCATATCCCGCCTTTTGTTCCCCATCTGAGCATTTCTCAGCTATGAGATTGATCTCCTGAGTGGTGATTATTCCTCTACACCTGCGTTTTACTCCTGTACCTTGCTCAGGAAGCACAAAGACTGGCCTGTCTCTGACAGGCAATGTGAAAATAGGGGGATTCTTCAAGCATTAAAAAGGGGTATTTTTCTCCTTTCCAGGTGTACAGTTTCACCACTGTCGAGCAGTACCACTCCCAGATTCATCCCACTGTCATCACCAATTAGAGACACAGCAATACAACATGTGTACAAAGTTCTCTGGCAAAAATAGTTTGAAGATCTTTTTTGAAAAATCTGAAATTTCCTAAATATTGGTGACATCAGCTTTAGATTACTGTAGTACTGTCTGGCTTCCCTATCCTGAATTTATGTACTAGAGTTGTGACATCAGTGACTGATTCTCTGCTTTCAGTTACATCCTGACCCCTTCTCTCAGTACAGGAGAATGGATTTCCCCACACTGCTACGTGATCCTCCCTTCTCAGAGTGGGCTGTGTCGAGAACTGGGCTGGTTCTTACTGAACACACTAAGCTGTGTGGCTGCAGCACTGCTTATCAAGAGGGAAAGCAACAAAAAAAGAACAAAATAATTTAAAAAGAGAAAAAAAATCAACTTTTTTCCATGTGTATTTCACTGGAATGAAGCTGTAGTAATAAGATTTTCACTTTGGAATGAGAGTCTGAGAAATCAGTGCTATTAAGTGAGATTTTAGCTTTCATAATTAGGCTGGAAGATGCAGTTTGTTAACATGTGTGTACTGTTTTGTTTTACATGCTTAAAACGATGTTACCTGGAGTAAGCATCAGTGGAAGTGAAACAATATCCTGGGAAGTCAGGGGCTGGAGCAGGAGTGTGGGAGCTTGTTCAGCCTCTTGCTCTTTCATTTGTGCTGGTTTTAAGAGGCATTGAGTAAAGTGCGTGTCCTGGTTCCCAAAGCAAATAGCAAAATCTTCTTGCTCATGAAATATAAATAAATTATAAATCTTTTTTGTACTCATCCTGGTGGATGTTTCATTGTATTACGTGTTCATCTATTTTTCATTATTTTTACCTTAAATTTGTCAGTGTTTGCAGTCCTTGGAAATGTGTGCTGTTGCAGGGGGAAAAAAAGAAGGGAAAAGTTTTCAAACACTGATGGCAATAGAAGTCGATGAGTGATACATTAATAATAGAAATAGTTTTTATTCATTGGTTCCACACCAGTGATGTATTTTACTGTGGATTTTGGTAGCAAAGGGAATGGATAGTTTGAAGTTAAGCAATGTTGCCGTGGGCTCTGATTAAGCAGAGGGGTTTAGAGACACAGAGCAGGTGGCTCCTGTATCCATTAATTCAGCCTTTCCCAAGCTACATCAATGCAGCCTTTCCTAAGCTGCCCATCAGCTCCTTCACTCTGGGGCTCTGTGAGGAGGTGGGATGGCCCAGGGTGGCTGTGAGGGCACCTGGTCTGGAGGGAAATGTCAAATATGACCACAGAAACAACAAACTGCAGAATAAAAATGGTACCCGTTTTTCAGCGTGGGGTGTCGGGGGGAAAGCAGCGAATCTGCCTGTGCGTGGCCCAGGGACTATTGAGGAACACTCTGTGTTCTGGGCACCCACAGGTGTCGGAAAGGGACACGGTAAAGAAATGCTGTTTCCGTGATGAAACGGTACAGTCAGTTCTTAACACTTCCAGCAAACCCAGATATCCAGGAAAGGCTCAGGGAGTTTTATTGCAGACCTGTTGCAAGCTGTGTCCTTTGTATGAAGGGTGACATGGCTTAGAGAAAACAATATTTACTTATCTGAAAATCAGCTTTCCTAAGAAGTGAAGGAAAAATTATGCTTTCATCTTGAAGGAGAAAGTATAATTTGAACTTGTTTTCTGAAGTATGAATTTGTAACGTTATTTCTAATCATGAAGAATTTCAGATGATCTTTTACAGTCAAACAATGCTGGGGGAGCCTTTTCCTGGTGCTACAATTTTTTTTTCTGGGGAAAGACAGTTCTGCAAATTTTTCAGGTCATTTGGTAATCTCAGCTCCTGAAATAAGAGTGCACTTGCTTGCTGGGCAGGTTTGGAAGTGATCAGATATCCTGGGCCAACTGATTGTGCAGACAAGAAAAAGATAAAGATTATGTTCTATTATGTTTACATCTGGTGGTCTATTTGTGTGTGTTGCATGAAGTGTAATAGTTTGTAAGACACCCACACCGTCTCAGGCAGAATAATCCCTCAGGGATTTGCAGGTTGCTGAGTCGGTGACTTAAAGCTGCCATTTATTGGTGGGAGGGGAGAACACTTAATATGTGGGGTTTATTTTCCAAGTGTTCTTTAGCAGCATGAATTCCTCTTGGGAGAAAAAAAGTAGGGAAAACAGAAAATATTGACTTGAGAATACGTCATGAGGTGGAAAAGCAGTTTGGAGCTAGAAATGTGAAATATAAGAGGATGCTGTGGAGGGGGCTTTGTATTTGGAGCTCTTGAAAATAATATTATCAGCTTCCTGCTGGATGTTGAGAGAAGAAATCTCTGGTCTGCAAATGGCATCTCCCACCTTGGCAGAAAGGTCAGCATCCATCACTGTGGAAGGGAAATTATCAATCTGAACTTCTGTGAGGTTTCTTTCCCAGATCTGAGAGGAATATTGGCCAACATGACCTCACTCTGAAGCTCTGCTTTCAGAAAGATGGGTCTGCTATGGTAGACTGTGAGCAGTTGGAGTATTTTCTTTAGGACTGCTTTAGAAACTGTCCAAATTGCATTCATTTATTAAAATAACATATCTCAGTGAATTTATTTTGAACTATTTATTGTAGTTCATGGCAATAGGGCTCTAAATAAATGGGATTTTGTCACAATGAAACAGCAAATTAGACCTTTAAAAATATTAAAGAGAGATATATAGTTGCAGTAAAGTGCATTCGTAATAAATACTTTAAAAAAGCCCCCCCCCCCCAGTGGCTAGACAGGATGTACCATTGATAACTAGGTATCTAGTTAGGGCTAATTCCAGCAAAGATAATTTCTGCTGCTGAAAGCCAGCAGAGGAAAAATTTCAAGCCCCATGTCTTGACTCTAATTTTCCTGTTGGTTATAAAGTGGAAGCCTCAACACAAATTTAGAAAATTATTTTTTGGGATGTTGTTTTTTTTAAAATGGCACAGGAAGTTTTTTCCTTTACTCTTTAAAAGTATTTTTCTTTTTCATCTGAGATCTGAGTGAAAGAATTAAACTGAACACAGAAGCTTCTGTGGAGTTTCAGACCTGAACCAGCTCTGATATCTCCCACTTCAGTCTCAGCCACTTTAGGGAACAAAACCAAACCCCCCTAATAGCTTTTATTTGCACTGATGTAAAGTTATTTGTTCATCTAACAGGGTGCCAGCGTGCACTGCACAAATGGTGCTGTGTCCCCAGGCCCTCGATGTGACTTCATGTGGGAGCAGAATTGTGCTGGGTGTGATTTTGGGATGGAATGCAGATGTGGGGCACAGCTGGAGACTGAGCCCAACTGCTGGTCGTGGCAGGAAAAGGTCCAGGACTCCTGGGAACTCTCAAGAGCAAACCTCTTCTCATGAGAGCCAAACTAAAAGCTGTATTTAAAGCCTGGAATCGAAAGTATTTTTGTAATTAAAATTAAAGTGTGGGAATGAAAATAATTTGTTTTTTAATTAAAATGCACTTAGCATGCCAGAAATACCTTATCTATTTATTAAAATTCTGTAGACACAAACATAAGCCAACCTTTTTAGGCCAGTTTTTCCCTCCCAAGTTCATGACTTGCCATTGCTCATCCAGATTGACTGTTGTCATTTTCTCAAGAAGCTCTTCAGAATAATATAATTTTAGGAACTCTACTCATTTTATCATATTTGGTTGAAATACTAAAAAGTATTTTTAAAAAATTTACTAGAAAGGGACAGGTTAATTTGGAGATGGAGTGAGTGACTAAACTTTGTTTTGTTATGAAACCTGACACACTTGGGCAAATCTGAGCCAGATATGGAGAGATTTATGCCTTTTATTCCCTGCAAGCATTGCCATCAAACTCAAACTCAGCTTGGATTACTCCATGTTTTCCCCCAACTAATCAATTAGCAGAACAGTAATTTTTTATAAATGTCATGCTGTTATAAAATTACTTTTTGTCAGTTGATTTTCCCCTGGAACTAATTTTTTTAGCACAGGGAGAGGTGTTGAAGTATATAATTTTTTGGATCTGAACAAGGTTTGTTGCAGCAGGATAATAACCACGTGCTTTAAACCAGATGGGATATCATTTATTTTCTTTGGGTCTGCTTTCTTTCAGCACAAAACATGCTCTGAAAAATATGATTGTTTATCAATCAAGTTTTTCTTTCCAACCATCTTGATGAGATTCATCATCTCATTTGAGGATTAATCTCTATCACAGGTTCTCCGAAGCAAGTACTGAGTAATAAAATTATTTCTTTCCTGCTAATCCAAGGAGGAATTGTTATTAAAGGGTTAATGTGTCTTGCAGTTAAGCTGTTGTTACTTCTCTTTCCCTGCAGTTTTTGCTTTGGATAGAGGAAAGGATTGGGAGCAGAAAGGTGGCCCTGATTTGACCTCTGAATTTTTTATCAAACCTATCAAGTTTCCCTGATAAAGATTTAACCTCTGAAATTCTGGGTAATATGTTTGGCACTTTGTTGTGATTACAGTGAAATACACTGATCTTCTTGGTGTTTTACTTGAATATTTTTAAATTTTCACTGTTGTAAGGTGAAGATGTGAAGAGCTGCTACGGTGCTCTTTGGCACTCTGGAGTAAGTATGGAAAGAACACAACTGGGGACCAATTTCACTGCTTTTCACAGACTGCCCATGCAGTGGGATGTGATGTAGAACACCCTTCCATCACAAGGTCTTGTCTTGAAGACACACTTTGGTAGCACCTCACTCAGTATTAACTATCAAAACCCTGATGTTTCCTTTCCTTTGGGTGTGAGAACTCCACTGAGCAAGCTGTGTTAGAGGAGACCTGTGCTTGTGGTATGAAAGTAGAAAAATTCCTGTTTGCTCTGCTCTTAGAAGTGTGAATTCTATTTTACAAAAGCAGGAAAAAATGGGTTTCCGCTCTCCTTTCATCCAAATTTCTGTCTCAGGAAGGAGTGTGCCTTTTCTGAAATCTCTGTGCTTTCCAAAATCACTGCACTCTAAAGCTCTGCTCAGAGAGATGCTGTGTGCACAGCAAGTTCTGGAATACTCTGCACTCACATTCCCCATTTCTCCTTAATATTCCCATGCTAATTTTTCTCTGCAGTGAATGTGGAGCTGCACTCACCCAGGGAATCCCAGGTTTTGAACTAGGAGATGCCTACCTGTTTGCTGTACTCCTGCTTCTCATTCTCTTTGATTTTCTCTTTCAAACCACCCAGCTATGAGACATTTGGTGCTTTACTAAGAATCTGATTAAAATATGGCATTAAAAAGAAATTACATTTCAGGGATACTTAGCAGCTGTCCGGGTGCATATTTGCTTTCACATGTTAGTATAACAGCATCATAATGTGATGTAAGGTAAGGGAGCTGTGTTTTGGTGTTAGTTTAGAGATATAAATCTGTATCTTTTTATATAATGCATTGTTTAGGAACAGTGTATCGTGTTCATTCTTTATGGCAACCATTCCAACCTGAGATGTTGCGAGGGTACCTGATTGAAAGAGAGAGCTGCTCACTGCACAGTGAGCCAGGTGAGCCTGCAGTCATTGGCAGATGAGAAACCTCGACTCACAAAACTATCAGTGTTCCTACAAAGCCATTTATTGCTGTCTCTTTGAAACAGTCTCCTGTGGCACAGCCACAAAGCTCTGCACAAAAGGAGGCATAAACCAGAAGTCCACCAAGAATGAGCACTGCACTCATGCTTGAAAGTGGCCACGGCCTATTTCCCATGATTGGGTCGTAAAGAATGTGGTGCGTGCCAGTTCCCTGCTCTTCCAAACAGCTAAATCTTCTGGGGGGAGTTGCTGTTTGGCACCTCCAGTGAATTTTGTCTGTGTGCTGCTCATCAAACTGAGGGTAATAGAGGTTCTGATGTATTGGTGTCTCCACCTCACCATTATACACTATTATACAGAACTATTATACAGAGTAAACTATTGGTATCCTTTTGAATTAAAGACTAATGAAAGGCATTGATACCCTCAAGCAAGACAATAAAGTTCAGTGAGTGGGAAGTAGTTGAAAAGAAAGGTCTGTTTTTCCCAGGAGGAAGTGACGATCCGTAAGGAGAGAGAAGAACCAGCAGAAGTATTTTGGGGAGTTTAGTAAGGTTTTTGACATTCCTTCTCGTAACGCTTTTAGCTTAAGACACATAATTTCAAGGACTCTTCTGTACAATGGGTGCAGAACTCCTGGAAAAGCACCTGCGGAAAAATTGGGAGTGGCTCTTTGTGAGGCTGGAAGGACGAGGTGAGTGGAGCTCAGCAAAGGCTGTTTCTGATTCATGGTTTCATTCCTGACCCAGTGGGGGGACTGGGGCACTTTCTCATTAGGCTTGCAGCTGCAGGGGAGTGGCAGAGAAACTTGAACAACTGGACTGAAGGATACAAGAATTTGCATAGGAAGGAGGGCAAACCGCTGAGTTTAGGTGGGAGCACTTTGTTGATTCCCTTTTGTGCCTTTCCAGGAGGGTACAGACCGTAGAGAATTCAGACTATTATGTGGTTATAATTAGACATCTGCAAGAATGAGAGAATCTTGGGTTCTGTAACTTGACAGAAGACCAGGAGGTACATCAAAGCCCTCTAATATGTTACTTCCTGTCCTGATTTGGGCTGGGATAGTTAATTTTCTTCAAAGTGGCTTTTATGGTGCTGTGGTTTGTATTCATGATGAAAACGGTGTTGATAACCACAGCACCTCTGTCGTTAAAAAGAAGGACAAAAATAACAGATTGCTTTTTTTCCGGTTAAAACAAATGCTGAAATGAAGTTCTAGGAAAAGAGGTTTATACAGTGTGTCTGAAAATAAAAATCACCAAGTTATGGAAGAGTTTGTCTTGCGAGGCCGTGGTGGCTTCACCATGGAAACCTCTGAGCTCCAACCAGACAGAAACGTCTCACAAATTATTAGGTGTAGCAAGATGCTCTTGTGGGAAAAGGAAATGGAGCAGATGTCTTCTCCAGGATCAAGATCTTCTGATTTTCATGACAGGCTTGCAAGGTTGCTGTGCATGGGTGATGTGATCATCCATCCACACCATTTTAATTGGTGGGTGTGTGTTCAGGCATATAAACTTGTCAAGTTATATCCTCCATTGTTGATGAGTGAATAAATTAGGTCTTTATTTTTACATTTATGGGACTATAAAGGCTTCCCTGGCCTATCAAAACAGAAACTTACACATTTACTAATGGGTTGTAGGAAGCCAATGAAGCTTGAATTCAGTTCTTTTCATTTTGACAATTGTTATTGATATGAAGTGTGATGAAAACAGTCTGTTGTCAGGCTTTTAGATGTTTGGTGTGCTGCTCCCAGCCCTTCATTTCCAAGGATGGAGTGATTGACCCTGTGTCCTTACAGGGCTGACTGGGGATTGCTGGCT
Organism: Campylorhamphus procurvoides; assembly: GCA_013396655.1. Lineage (NCBI taxonomy): Eukaryota > Metazoa > Chordata > Aves > Passeriformes > Dendrocolaptidae > Campylorhamphus > Campylorhamphus procurvoides. The sequence continues at coordinate 677,063 of WBMV01002992.1, forward strand.
GCAGATGTTTTATTTGACTGGTAGCTCCGTGCCTTTGAGAATGAATGAATGTGTGTGTCTTTATGAACAGAGGGGATGGGCTGGGTAAATGTTCTCTTCAAGATTTTTGGTACTTGATAACCTTCTTGTGCACAACTATGGACTGAAAAAAACCCTTGTGAATGATGAGCAGCGATAAATTCAAAGGAAATGAAGCAGAAAATATACATTAATATAACTACTGCTGAATTTAGGTTCTCAGGGCAAATATAGAATATTTTGCTTTACAGTCGTACAGCTGAGCCCCAAAGTACTGAGGGAATAGCATGTTTTTGGTGCAATAATTAGAATTATTTTAGCGTTATTCTTATTTCCTTTAGCTGGATCTGATAAGCACACAAGTTAAAACAACTTAATACGTGTTATTATCCCTGGTGTGAATATCCTTTGAAGATAGTTCAAGGATCATTCTAAATCTGAGTAAGACTTGAAGAGCTCCCAGGGCACAGCCACAGCATCACAGCAAGTTACTGGCTGTGTTTTAATTATTATTATTTTGCAATTAGGGTCAGATTTCTGTCAATTTATCAAAACTGAGTTGCATGTAAGTTGTAGGGCAGCTAAATTTTGGTGAGAAGTTTACATGAGCTCTTGGTCTGGCAGAATGAAATGTATGACCTGCAGAATTTGAGACTTCATAAAAACCACCTCTTCTGACAATAACTTGACACTTCCCCCTCCTCTTTACACAAATTTTAAACTGTGCCCCATCCTACTATTCTGAAGCAGGGATCTTGTTTGGGTATGTCTAATCAGAGTTTGTGTGTAATTTTTTTTAATTATTAATTTAGAGACTTATGTAAAGAGTGGGTGTTCCTGGATAAGGAAGGTTATTGGCAGCTGTCAGCAGAGGGTTTTCTAAATTCACTACGAAGAAAGCCTAACACAGTCACCTGGCAAGGAGTAATCTAAAATTCGAGGCCTGAAGATTTGCACTGGAAGCACCAAAATGCCTTTTGCCATTCCCTGCCACCAGCATTGTCAGACACCCTGCTTTTGTTTTGACTCACTATAAACACTGTCCCCAGTGTTCACTGGTGGTTCAATACCAGCCTTTCTCATTTGCCTCCCTTGCTCCAAGTGCCTTTCATCGTGCCCTCTCCCTGGATTTCTTTTATCCCTTGCTCCTAGCTCCTCATCCTTGACTCCTCCATCTCTCCTCCACTTGCTGCTGTACTCTGTTTCCTGCTTTCCATGCTGTTCCTGCCATACCCATTGAAGTGTGAAGGTGGAAAGAGGTGGGTGCATCCCAGACCTGCTGCAGTGTTTGAGGGATGTGTCTCTCCCTTGGTCCCTGGGACAGGTTATTTTCCCTAGGAGTGTTTATTTTCCTGCTCAAACAACCAAATCCATACTGGATAACATTGTTAGTTGTCTGCTGGTGCTTCATTTCCCATGTTCTTTCTGTACATCTGCCCTTCCTCTTACCTGGGCTCTGCCTGGTCTCTTAAATCCTCGCACAGTTTTGCAAGCAGATTTATGGTTGAAATTACATTATTAGTAGGGTACCTAACACAAAGCCTCTGGGTGGCACCACAACATGAATAATGATAATTATAATGAGTTGAGTCAGCCATTAAATCACTTCACCTTCACATCTTGGCTATGTGTGGAAGCCTTTTTTATTTCTAGAGCTGACTTCTTCCAAATCTAAAATTCATTACTCTGTGCATTTTTCATCTCCACAGACGTGGTGGTGCTCAGAGAAAACTGGGCCGCAAGAAGAGACTGAAAAAGCTTTAATTAAAAAGCAAATAGCATTTTTCAGCAGGGAAAAGAGGTGGTGAGATCTCCCCCAGGCTTTTCTTACTATAAAAAGATCCTTCTGTTTTTGTTTCACTTGCTTTTTAAAATCCACCACCTACCTTGTTTATGCATCACCATTTGGAGTTTACTGCTCCAGATGTGAGAGAGGTGTCCAAAATGAGCAGCTGTGCTGTGCCAGCCTTAAGGACTGTGTGACTTCCTTCAGTAACCCCAAAACTGCAGGCTCTGCACGTGCCTTGTGCAGCCACCCAGCTGGGGGGAGGGAGCTCTCATAGTGTCAGTGCCTTTTATATTCAATATTTAATTGCTCAGTGTGTAAAGATGGATTCCTTTTGGCAATAAGTAGAGCAGGTAAAATGTGTGGTGGGGGTTTTTAGTTTTATTTTTGTTTTTCAGAACAGGCTGAGTGCACGAGAAAAAGTGAAATGCTGTGGTTACCATATCATTTCAGTTTTTGCGGTTCCATTTAGGGCGGTGTGGGTTATCAACCCTGCTGTTGATACTTTGGGCAGAGTTAGGAAGTTCAGCATGAATATCTTTTACAATATTATTCCCTTTGTGGTGTTTGGGGACACATTTTGGTGGTGGACCTGGCAATGTTATGTTAATAGTTTTAATAAAAGAATCTTTTTTAATAAAAGAATCTTTGGGGTCTTTTCCAGCCTTCATGATTCCATGATTCTATGAATAAATAATGTACTTATCGCATTTCCAACCTTGGCAGAGTTGGCTGAGTTGTGGTACAATTGCTTTGAAAGCTTTTTTTATGCAGTTTACTCTTTTGTATTCAAAATCAAAGCTATGAAAGCCCATTACAATTTATTAGCTATTTGATGGCCAAATGGAAATGAAATGTGATCCCTCTTTGTACTTCACAAGAGCATATCTTGTTCTGTTATATTTAGCTGTAATTGGCATCTTTATTGGCAGTCTTAAGAAAATGAAATGGTGAGGTGGGTCCTGGGAGCTGATTAGACCCTCTTAATTACTGAATATTTGTACTCCTGGGAGACACTCGGCTGCAGCTCTGCTGAAAGGGAACTTTACTCTGCTGCTGCTTTTAATCTTTGATAAACACAGTAACTAACTCTGCTGAGCTTTCAGTCCACCATCCTTCACATGAATAAGAACTAGGAATCATTTTCTTGAAACCATTTAAATTGCCATTTGAGTGCTGGGCTGTGTATTTTAAAGTGCTTTGTTGGGTGCTGAATGTTTCCATGTGCTGGATCATCTTACCCATCCCATGGTCTGGGTTTAACTTCTCAGACATGAAGTCCTGGTTTTACTTTAGATAGTAAGGATTTGATTTTTGGGTGAGTGACAACAAGGATGTCACCTTTGATGTCCCATGTTAAGTTGCCCTACCGTCATGTAATGGAAGTTTCCTGGATTTCAGGCATAAGATATCTTCAGTATTTTTTCTTAATTGACATTTAAAACTATTACAGTCATATACTCTTTTTTTTCCTGAAATTGTGGTTTATGAAATTAAGTGACATATAAACATTGACTCTGAAGTGACTGTAAGCAATAGTTTGATTGTTCTGAAAACTGTAGTGCTTTTCAGATAATATTGGGGATTTGGAGGGTTTCTTCATAAATAGGCACCGTTTGGTTGCTGTGGAGATCTCTTCTCTACCCATGAATGTTTAAAATATCTCTGTGCTCTCTCTCCTGAGATAAGATTTGTCTTTTGAGATGTGCCTCTTTGTGGCTGTTTCAAAATGGAGAGTTTGCACTTCCAACACTTTTCAAGTAGCATGGACTTTACTCATGAACATGGCTTTTTGAATAGCATAAACTCCAATCAATCAGTCAATCAATCAATCAATTGATCAATCTTCTACATCAGGGCTTGTCTTCACTCTTGTAACTAAGCACTGGCTCGGTCCTTGTCATCAGAATATGCATTTAGATGGATCTGCAGCTGGAGGTGATTTGACAGCCTATCTTTTTTATGTTATTTTTGTTTGAGCTCATTCATTTTGGTAATCACATTTAAGAGACTTCTCCCTTTTTATTGGGATGTAGATGTGAGGTATCAATCCTTCCAAACAGTCTCCTTGTAGCTGACTGTTTTCCAATTGTGAGAGTATAAACCCCTGAGAGTAAGGAAGTGCATTTAACCTTCTGCCATCAAAAATAGGCACAAAACTTTAAGGCTAGTGCTTTAAAATCTTTTTTGTAATATAAAAATTTTTGAAATCACTAATTTTATCATGGAATTTTAAGTGCTTTTTAAGTCTTCTGAGGGACATTGCCTTTTTATTGTCTGGTGTACCTGAGTATCTCTTCCTTAAGTCCTTTAACACCTGATTTTTAGTGGTTCCACTGAAATTTGGTGTTCTCTGATTGAACACTGCTGATAAAATGAACTCTGAAATTGTGCAATGAACAGTGTTGAAACAAGTAACTGTTCAAGTTGCAAAATTTACTCAGAATTGTTGTTGCCATGGATAGCATATACTTCAAAAGGTGCTTTTCTTACCCATATTATAAGTTAGTTGACCTTATTCTTATAAAAATAAACTGGTGCTGGATATATTGAAAGAAAATATGATTTTGGGGTTTAAAAATTAAGTTTGCTCTGTTATTAGATGGAGATATTTCTAATTTAACTCTTAAATATGCATTGGAACTTTTTTATATTGAATTTGGACTTACAAAGACGATGTCAGCTTAAATCATCAGATGGAGGCTTTGGGTCTGCCTTAATATTCCTCATTTTCATTTTACTACCATATGAAATATATTCTCTTGGCTTTCAAAAGTTTTTCTGGTGGTTTTAAGCAGACTATTCTACATATACTTTGATTTTTAAATCATCCCCTTGTTTCCAGATTTTTAGGCAGTGTCCATCACCTCTCTTACATAAAATTTCTTGCCTTTTTTTCCTGCTGAGCCTTCTGCCCTTGTCTTTATTTCTCCTCCAGCCAGGCCTTTTTTCCTTGTGACATCCAGGTCCCCTGAGAAGATTTATTTCCATTATGATGCCGACAAAACTGTAGAAAAATTATAATGGTGCATTTTAAAGGCATTTATTTATTTTAAAGGCATTTACTAAAAAGGAGAGCATAACCACACTGCCTGTTTTATTTATACATGTACCGTTTTTTCTAATCCTCTTCTGGTTTTAAATTCCTAAATGTGCATATTGATTGCAAGAAGAGAAGAAAATAATGGGAATTTGAGTGTTCTCCAAGTAACTGTCTTTTAATTGTCATCTTTCTGAACTAGTTGCCTACAAATTACCTATAAATTGTTTAAGTGTCTAAACCCAACTGCAATGGTGGAAACCACCCCCAAAATCTCCTGAGATGAGTGCTGGCAGACCTCTTAGGCATTAGCAGTAGTACTATAAGGTTTGGAAAGTGATACTTTAAAATTAGCCTCTGTAATTTAAATATTATTAAAGGGAAAGAGGGGAGAAGATGAAGTGTCAGCAGAAGTTAATGATTTGTAAGGTATCTATGTTATTATATATGTATCATGGGTTTAAGATTCTTTTGGAAGTTGTCACAATGGAAGTACCAAGCAGCAGAATTTTGTATCAGTACTTGAAATAAAGTATTTTTTACTTGTTGGGAACAGTGATCTCAGCCTCTCACAGACTAATAACAGCATCTCTTCCCAGTGATGAATGACCACTTAGATTTTCCTTTCAGTTAAAACTACTTTCGTGTAAAATACTGTAGATTTTAAATTGGGAGAGGAGACCATTTATCCAGCTCTTGCGGTTTGTTGTATTTCTCCTTTAATATTGCTTGGAAAAATGATCCCCTTTACACAGAAACAGATTGTAAACATTACACGGTTTGGTATCCTAAACTATATTTCTCCCCTTAAATATTCTCTTGGGAAAGAAGTGACTGTCTGAAGTTCTCCAGGAGCAGGAAGATATATCTGTGGTATCAGAGCTTTGGTAAATTGAACAGGAAAGTCAAAGCATTGCACAGCACTGGATCCTTAAACCAGGAGGGGCTGGGAGTAACTACTCAGTACATCCAAAGTTGAGTCCTCCTTTGCAGACAAAAGCAGGGAGGAGGAAGAAGGGGCTTTGTGTGATGTTGTGTAATGTTTGTCTCAACTTCCCAGTTAAGTTGTGTTCCCCTTGGGACACTCCAGTTCACCTTCTGAGAGGTTGGACCAGGAACCAGCACCAGGAACCAGTGGGAGAGGATACAGATTGCAGCTACAAGGAATTAATAGCTGTTAATGGTGTTGTGCTGCACACATGAACCTGATCTCTTTTGGAGCTCCTGTGCTCATGGCCCCTGGAGCAGCCTGTGGTGGTGAAGTCCCACAGCTTGGCTATGCTGTCTGAAATGTGTTTTCTAGGGTTTGCTTTACATCTGTCACTCAATAACTTCATTCGTGTCCCAGTTGTGCCGTGTGGAACCGTGAAAGGATTGCTCCGTCATCATCTTTATTTTATAATTCATGATTTTGTATATCTGAATCAGATCCCGTTTTACCAGCAAAAGAATCAAAATGCTTGTTTTTTTTCTCATGTTAAAAGTGCCATGTTTCTTTTTGTTTTTATCATATTGTTTGAGGCTTTTTTGTTGTTGTTCTGCTATCTTTGAGATGGCCTTTCCTGCCGTGCTGGGCGTAGGGGCACACACATGGATGGGTTCTGTGCAGCAGCACCTGGTGTTTCCTCTCTTCCTTTCAATCCCATTCTTTAGTTGCGTTTCGCATTCTGTTTCCTTTTGTGCTGCCTGCTGAGCATTCCTGTGTCCTGGAGTGCTCACAGAACCACGTGGCCGAGGTTGCTGCATGGAGTGGTGATGACTAACTAAGAACCTGCCAGTGCTCACCTTGCACTTCAGACCTGTCTGCTTCCCTTTGCATTTCAGTGGCGGTTTTGTCACCCCATCACTTGGGTGGCTTGTTGGGGTGGGTTTGACCTTGGCTGGACACCAGGTGCCCACCAAGGCCCCTCTGTCACTCCTCTTCTCAGCTGGACAGCAGAGAGAAAATACAACAAAAGGCTCTTGGGTCAAGGTAAGGACCAAAACAGGCTTGACTGGGGAAAAAAATTAATTTATTACCAATCAAATCCAATTAGGACAATGGGAAATAAAAACATCTTAGAACACTTTTCACTCACCCCTTCCTTCTTCACGGGTTTAACTTCACTCCCAGTTTCTCTACCTCCTCCCCTTCAGCAAGGCAGTGGGATGGGGAATGGGGGCTGTGGTCCGCTCATCATGTGTTGTCTCTGCTGCTTCTTCCTCCTCAGGGAGAGGAGCCCTTCCTCTGCTCCATTGTGGGGTCCTTCCCATGGGAGATAGCCCTCGATGAACTTCTCCAATGGGAGTCCTTCCCATGGGCTGCAGTTCTTCACAAACTTCTCCAGGGTGGGTCCCTTCCACAGGGTCAGTCCTCCAGGGAGAGGCTGCTCCAGGGTGGGTCCCCTGCAGGTCCATCTACTCTGGTATTGGGTCCTCCATGGGCTGCAGGTGAATCTCTGCTCCCCCATGGACCTCCAGAGGCTGCAGGTGGATCTCTGCTCCCCCATGGACCTCCAGAGGCTGCAGGTGAATCTCTGCTCCCCCATGGACCTCCAGAGGCTGCAGGTGGATCTCTGCTCCCCCTGTACCTCCACGGGCTGCAGGTGGATCTCTGCTCCCCCCTGGACCTCCACGGGCTGCAGGTGGATCTCTGCTCCCCCATGGACCTCCATGGGCTGCAGGGGCACAGCTGCCTCTCCATGGCCTGCACCACCCCATCATGGTGGTTTATGCAAGGCTACAATTTTTTGCAGTAAGTCCTTGATTTTGATTATTCTGGATGACTTTCTCTTGTCAGCAAAATTCATCCCTATAATAGTCCATAATTTTCCAGATCATGTGTTAATATTTTCAAATGCACAGGTCCCCTGTCTCCCTGCTGCTAAAGATGGAAAGAGAGCTGTCATTTTAGAAAACCGTAATTTTTTTTCCTGCAATATCCAAATGTCTCTCTTTTGAAGCTTTTCAGTGATCTATATATAAAGAAATTGGTGGTCTTCTGCACATGGCTCTCAGCAGCATCTTGTTCCAGCCAAGGAAGAGCAGGGACTTGAGTGGGTGTTGAAGTAACCTCCCTTCATCTGCTCTGTGGTTTCTTCTGGTTAGGAGAGAGGCTCGTTGCTTCCTCAGTGTGGGGGACAGTCACATGCCATGGCCTGTACAGCCCCTCCTTTGGGATTAAATGGACATCTAAGGATGAATCACCATCAGCCTTAAGGTATTGCTCATAAATGCAAAATGCCAATTTTTTTTAGGAATATTTATGAAGCTGAGCAATGATGGTTTTTTTTTCTGCAGCCATTAGTGTGTTATGAATCTTTAGACAGAAAAATAGCAAGCAAATAACTATCGATCATCCGATATTCCTTGTATTTACATGCACATAAGTACAATTTCCCTTTGTTGGTTTGCTCTATGGCCCTACTCTGGCCATCAGAATGAAGTAATGTTGACATATTTCAGTTTTATGGTTCTTTTTTTCGAAGCCAGAGCTGTCTGATCAATGCTGTTATATTTAATTCCCTTTGCTGTATTTTCTTCAATCATATGGTAGTGTGTGCTACCGTGCTGGAATAAAACTCTAGACAACGTCATGAGTCAAAAGTTTATATTGACATAGTTTGTAGTAGTATTGCAGTGATAGATTTTAATGACCATCCTGTGAGCTTTTTTTACCAGATGCACTGACATATTTACATTGCAGGGTTTTTATTATTTTCTTTTTAAGAGAAAGCGAAATTCTGTCAGTCTGAGGTGGCATGCAGAGTGCCCTCCCTGGAAGGCTGCTGTAAGACAGACTGCTGGGTGATTCTAGCACTGAAGCTACAATGAATGCATTTTAGAGTAAACCCCTCTTAGTATTTCTACGAAACTTTAAGCATAATTGCAAGAACATTTCTCTGTTACCAGGTAGAACTGACTGTGATTCTGCAGCTGACCATGCCCTTCAGAGCCAGAGCTGCTTATAATACTGTAGGTTTATTTGCATTTGTTTCTGTCAAGCTTTGCTTGGTGACAACAGCATGGAAAGAAGGTCCAGGTTCCATACAGACCATCCACTGCCTTAGCACTCAGGTTTGCTGCACAGCTGGAGGGTGAGGCTTTGCTGGCCCAGCCTTTGCTGCTGCTCTCACCTTCCAAGCGACAGCACAAAGTCACTGAATATAAGTTGCAGGGCAAGGGGGAATGGTTTTAAACTGGAAGATGGTGGTTTAGATCAGATATTGGGAAGAAATCCTTCCCTGTGAGGGTGGGAAGGCACTGGACTAGGTTTCCCAGAGAAGCTGTGACTGCCCAATTGCTGGAAGTATCCAAGGCCAGGTTGGACTGGGCTTGGAGCAACCTGGGCTAGTGGAAGGTGTCCCTGCCCATGGACTGAGATGATCTTTAAGGTCCCTTCCAACACAAACCATTCTGTGATTATACTGTTCTGTGTGGGTGCAGGACAACAGTAACTCAGCATATATTTGCAAGCTAAGATATGGTATTTATGGCAGATCATTAACCATGTGTAGTTAAATTCCATGAGTATCACAAAATATGTGACATTTAGCTATACACATTGGCTTTTCTTTCATTCTGTACCTTTTGCACTAGGATGGTGTAAGTGGAACCCTTGGAGAGTCTGCTCGTTAGTGTTAGGAACCAAATTTGTATCTTCTTGGAAGTAGAGGGAAAATAAAAAAGAATGTGTGAAATACTGTTTATGCAAAAAATTGTTTGGTATGACTGGTCATTATCCAAACATCCACCTGGATTTTGAAGACTGGTACATTTCTTGGAATTTTGGCAGAGAGGAACTCCAGTGTAGAAATACATACTTTAAAGTTTAGGTACGGTGTTATATTAATTTAATAAAGCTTGAGAGCTCTCCTATAATGTGGAATGGCATGGAATATTTAATTGGCTGTACACTGAAATCATTCAGGAAATCTGGTAGGAGTGACATGCCATCATTTGCCACTTCTGGCATATGGCAACTGCTGTTGGTGTTTGCATGGAGGATGCTTTCTGTGAGCTTCTTCGTGTGCTTGTTACTTTCACAGACACTTAATTTTGGGTTTGCTGATGCATTTGGCTGCTCTCCCCAGTGCTGCAGGTTGCAGCTTAACAGATTGAAGAAGCTTGGCAGATTTTTGGACTGATGAGCTGTGAAGGTTTTGCAGAAGACAGTCTTTAGTGAGTCAGGGGTTTATTCCCCACTTGCTTCTGCTTGTACTGATGCTTGTTCAGTCCTTTCTCTTCTGCAGGTTGTGATCCCTCAGCTCTGAAGTGCTTTCGAAAGAAGGGTCTGTGCTGGATTTGCAGGGGAAAAGCTTCACTTGTACTTCTGAACTCCACTAGCAAGAATTTATACAGTACAAAAAAGTCCTGAAAACAGTTTGTAAACATTAAATAGGAAGAGAGTGCAATATGGTGTATATTTTAGACATTAAAATCAAGCCATGTCTCATTAAAGAGGTGCAGAGACAAGTTAGTGATGACACCTTTCTGACAGGGTAATGTTTGTCACTTTGTAATGAACAACTGTAAAATGTACAGCTTTTGGAGCTCTTCATTGCTCTGTAGACTAAGACCTGTGAACTCCTGGCTGTGCTGCAGGTTGGGCAGGTGTGTTGCTGTGGATGTGATTGCTGTTCCAGATGCAGTTGGCACTTTTCTTCCCAGCCCTATTAGCAGTTCTTTTCCAGCAGTTTCACTCTTCTCTTTGCTCAGTTACCAGTAGCTGAGTTGGCAGCTCTTGTTTCCCAAGTCCCAGTGCAGTGTTTTGTGGCTGCAGAATTTATTCTAAAATTACTTTCAAATGCTCTCAAGCCCTTTTTTTTCCCCTCTTCCTCTCACCAGTCTTGTTGCAGAGCTGTGGTTAACAAACCTCATTGCAGAAGATGCTGGAAGCGTGTTGAGAACAGCAGCAGTGAGGCAAGTGGGACTGGCCTCTCCTGGATATGCCTATTGCCACAAATTGAAATCACAGCTTGGAGTGATTTCCACGCCTCTGGGGGAGGTTACTCATTTCTGGGTGCTGCAGACTCATCCCTGCAGTGAATGGGATGGCAGCAAAGCTTGTGCTTTTCTAGGCAGTTTCCTAAAACCCCTTTGTCTTGCTCCAGCTTGTGGGCTCCGTGGATGAGGAAGGAGGGGAAAGCAAGAGTGAAGGGAATCTTCTGTATTAGCTTTACCCTCCTTCCAATAACAAAACATGAATATTGAGTTGTGCAGCAACATTCTACAGATATTTCCAATATGTATTTGTTTGAAAAAGAGGCCCACAGCACTTCTCAGTGCAAGGTTCTCAGGATAGGAGTTGCTGGGTACTCAAAGGGGAGGTGATGCAAGATTCCCTCCTCTAAAATCCTGGTGAAAAACCTCGCTGCCACAACATCATTTGGTTGCCTTGCTGTACCATGCAGGAAAGTGTTTAAAAAGTAATTTAAAATAATAAAAGCCAGCATTTTCAAATCTGTAGTTAGCTTAGTGCCTGGGTAAATAAATAATTGAAAGCCTGAACAAATAAACAGATTTCAGTGAAGTGAAATCCCAGTGGCTTCCATAGACTCAGTGATGATGGTTGTGGCTAAGTTCAGTTCCATGCCATTACAGCTGATTTGGACTTATTTTATTAAATTCCAAACCTCAAAGAAGATTCAGCACTTAATAATATAATTGCAGAGCTGGATGAAATTAGTTTGCACTTGCATATTATTTTTTTCCTCTAATAAATTCAGAAATTAGTAACTATGGCGTATCCAAAGACCCTCAGGAGAAAATATCCTGAGCAATAGAGCTTTATAGCATGGGCTGTGCTTATTTCATTTCTGGCCTATAGTGTATTCAGCAGTGATTTTTCAGAATTTTCTGGGGGTTCACTAGCAGACTTTAGGTAAGGAGAAGAAGATGGATTTTTGAATTAGGAGAAGTATGTAAAGGCTGGAGGGAGGGATTTTTCATGAATTTTATCAGGATGACTCTGCATTTAGACATAGATATTAGAGCCAGTGCTTGCAGAAACCTGCTAAATTTGCCAAGAAGCGTTACCAATTAGTGTAGTTAATTAACAAGAAGCCATGGTAAAATTAGTTTTGGGGGGGAAAGAGAGTGAATTGTAATTAGAAAAAGAAATCACAGCTGCTCTTTGGAGAACTGGTGGGGAAGTTTGCAGGTCCCGCTGCTGGAAGGAGCTCTGCATTGCGGCTGTGCCGTGTTCATTCATTACCTTCCCAGTTTTCTAGGAAAGAGCTCTTTGGTGGCATGTGCAGGATTTCCAAGCAATATTGACTGCCCTAATCAAATCTAACTTCTGCAGGCTAACATGCTATTAAAAATAAGTAGGGTTTTTTTTCAGGATTTCTCAGAAAGGTGAGACTCTGAATCTTGAGCATTTAATGTTCAAGAAATTATATTGATTTTCTCCAGTTGAGGCTTTGGATCCTGCTGAGTAGAATTTGCCCAAAGAAAAATGCTGCCTTCCCCAGCTTCTATTACCCTGCATGCTGTTACTAAGCAAAGAGGAAAAATCAAGGCATTTATCTTTGCAAATTGAAATGAGTTTCAAACTAGAAATATTGGAAAGTTACTAATGAAGTAGTGAATGTCTGACACATACCATTTTATTTTCCCAATGAAAACTGAGCTGCAGTTAATTCAATAGACTCCTGAATAGGCCTGATGTGAGCCCAGGGACTTTTTAGCTCCTTCTTAAGTGTATTTATTTCAAAAATAAAATTGGGCATATGGATTAGGATGTGTGAAGCGAGCTTGAATCTTGGGTTCACCGTGGCACATGACCAGTAGTTTACATTACAGATGTTTTGGTGGGACAGCTACTCCCATGATGGTGTAGAGAAGATAGACTTTATCCTCTCAAAAATTGTCCTTTCTTGGCTGGTGTAATTAAACATTTCCAGAAAAGGTACCAAACTCACATAGTGTGTTCTGCCATAGGGTAAAGGGTTTCCTGCTATGCCCTGCAGTCAGTTATAATAAGATCCATTCAGCTTCAAGAGAAAGCAGTTTCCAACCCTGCTGTTGAGGCAGAGACTTGATCAACAGAAGGGCATGAGACCTGCACAAGTGATGGTTTCTCCAGCCAGTGCTGTTTTGACCGTCTCTAGGTGAGATAGTCTGGGTTTAGGTGGTCAGGGCTTCCAGCTTCCCTCTCTCACATCCAATTCATCTTTAAATTGAGGCAAGTTCAAATCTTTTGCTCCATTTTTGTCACCTTGCGGATGATCCCTACTGGCCTCACTGTACCTGTTGGAAGTGTGGTATGTGAGCACACCCAAGGAGCAAGAGCAGGTGTTTGTGCCAGAGGAGACCAAGGGTTCAGAATACACCAGGGCAGACAGGCTACCCATTGGTATTTTTTAAAGATGTGTTGGCAAATGTTTTGCAGGATAGTTTAGGTCACACACTGTGATAGTATTTAAATAGATGTGGCCCAGCCATCAGAGGCAAAGGACCTTCTGTCTGTGCCCTGTCAGTTTATAAATAACTTAGGAACTCTCTTGCAGGTCTGGAGAGACAATACCTGTGAAGAGCTCTGGTACCTAAATCTTTAGTACACAGGTGAGAAGTTGTCTAATGTCTCTGTCACTTCTGTGAAGTCCATACATAGTGGTGAAACTACTTTAGTGTCTTCTAACACGTGAAATCTTACTGTTTGTTGTTCTGGTTGCATTCAAGGAAGGTTAGAAAGGATAATATTTTTCCTCTTTTTTTAAAAAAAAGATTTGCTATTATTTTACCATAACATTTATTTGACTTTTTAATGTAGTTGATACATCCTGAAGAGGTCTGTGTGTATAAGCAGTTCTATTTTAGCATTATTAGAAATGACATTAATAGCAAGTCTGGTAGGTTCTGCTACCCATTCTCCATTAGAAATCATGATTCTTTGTTTTTGCTGACATAATTACGTCCATATGAGCCAGTTCTAACAAGGCAGAATTAAGCATTCACATTATAAATGAGCAGCAGGAACAGATGGACTCAGAAAATAGTCAGGTTTCATGCAAATATCAATAAAGGTGATTAGTAAAGCAATAAAAGCATTTGGCTCATATGTTCCATTGTATTAATAAAGACTAACTGGAAGAGGCACGAGGCCAGTTGAAGGTCTGGAAAGTGAGATGTTCTGGTTCTGACATTGCAAAGCCAGGGTTTGGATTGAGAGGAGATGACACTGCCCTGAGTGGTGTCACAGGCCCAATACTAAAATTCATCATTTTTTGTTCAGCTTAAGGGCTGAAAGTGTGAACTATCATCCAGTGAAACAGGTGCTGAGCTGAGGACCTTAACTTTGATGAAGGCACTGCTGTGACTGGGTGGAATGGGATTGGGACCCTTTTTCCCAAGTTTTGGTGCCCTGGTCTGTGAACCTGCACCTGCAGAGGCTCCTGTGCCTCTCCTCACCCCCCCTGGAGGTGTCAGCTTTGCATGTGCTCTTTGGGAATGATGCTGGTGCACCCCCATATTTCCCTGTGGCTCTGTGCCCTTTGGTAGATCTGTTTGTCCTGTGACCATCAGTCCAATTTCTGGGCAGCGAAGTTGAGTCTGTAGCTCAGTCTTGTCTCTCAGCTGTCTGGAAAAACACTTCAGGATTTGTCTGAACATCATTTCTCAGCAGAAATATCTGGGAAAACCCAGTCAGCCCTTACCTAAATCAGAAGGTTAAGGCTGCCTCCCCCTTTCTCTCACATGCTCAGACCTTCCAAGAGTCACAGCACTGTAGACATGTATTTTTTTTTGTGGGGGATGCTCAGTGTAGGTGGAAAAAGCTGTATTTGCCCTGAAAACAAAAATGATTTCCCAGTCAGATAAAGCACTGTATGGAAAGGCATTCAATGACTTTTTTTCCTGTTTCTTATTCACTAATGAATGAACACTTGGAAGAAAAGAGTTCTTCACTTAATATTCAGTTGTGAACAGCAAAGGCTCATTGCTCCGAGTCAGTCCTTGGGCAGAGTGAGTGATACAGTAAGATTTTTGATGCAACTGACTTTTCCACTGAATGTTTTAGGTTTGCCTTCCTGGAAGAAAACCTCTTGTGGCTGTGCCTGACTCCGGTATGTGTTTCTAGATCTTAAAGTTGAATCTTGTGATGAATTCAGAGAGGCCTTTGAAAAATAATACTGCGGTATATTTGCATCACTTGTTATCTTTGAGTCACTTCCAAATTCTGTACATTTACTTATTCTTTCACTTAACAACATCTTTTCTCCTCAGTATTAACAATGGATGTTAAACCCTGTCTGTGGCCTCGCTTTCCTAAGTTTTGCTGTAGCCATTGAGACTTGTAGCCAGGGCCCCTCTTGGTTTTTTGCAGTCTCTCTGGGAGGACAGGGGAGCTTTCTCAGCCAGAACCAAATCCCTCATGCATTTCACTTAGCTTTGGATCGATTTTGTTGCTGCTTGCTGTTGGTACTGTATTGAAATTGTATTTTTATTGTTGTAAGCTCCTATGTGCTGTGGTGCTTGGCAATCTAGAAATGTGTTAAATAATATTGATTTCTTCTTTTCCTCCACTTGGCAACCATCTTATTCTATTCTATCTCTAATACTATTTTAAGTGTAATTTGCTGGGTTTATTTTCTTTCTTATTTATGACTGAGCATCTCACAGAACAAGAGGCAATCACAGTGCCTGCACATAAGTCCTGGGAGAGAGGGAGCTTATAAGAATACGCCTTCCAGTTCTGATCCTAACTGCCTTTAAGCAACAAGATGATTTTACATGTTATATTCTAATGACATCATTAAATAGTTGGTTTGTGTCCGAAAAATGAAAACTATTTTGCTTTGCACTGCAGCGTGTGTAACCTGTCAGGTCCTCACCCTGAATGGGTGTTCTGGCAAATCAGCTTCCAGAGAACATCTGGGTGATAAAAGTGTTGTTTCTAAAAGTAGTTTTCCTTGCAGCTATTAAGGGAGCACGATGGCCTTTTCAGCCATGGTAATTGTCTCTTTCTGTTGAGACTTGTCTTGAAATAATAGTGAGAGGTCACTTTTAGACCAAAAGAGGTTAATGTGGTGGTTTATTGTCACCATTTATTTGTTTCACTTTTGCTCTGTACAGATTTGCAAAGCTCTGAGTTGTTCTTGACCATGAAACGTTCCTTTAATAAATAGTGCTTCCATCCCAAATTTCACAGGGCTGCTGAAGAGTTTCCTTTTGGAGCTTCAGACCCCAGGCCAGGCTGCTGTGGCATCTCTTTGGGAGCCTGTGTGTGTCTGAGGGGAAGAGGGAGACTGTTTCTCCTGAAAAAGATTCTGCATTTTAAAATTCTGAACAAAAACTTTCAGGAGAAATTTCCAAAATATGAAAAAAGACTGGCAGGTTTTTTTTTCCATTAGAAAAGTTTGTATCTTGCTTTATGAAAAGAGGCAAACAGAGAAATAATTCACTGACTTCTGATGAATTTCCTTTTTATATAGGAAAGTAGGGATAGAAAAGGGGAGTTACTGCTTTGAAGCCCCTCCCCAGGGGCATGAGCACTTGCATTTGCCACTTGATTTTCACTCTGTGGAGACTGATGAAACCTGACCTTGGATCCAGTGACCCATAATTTGAAGTTGTAATTGGTGAATACACAAATTTTCAGGCCAATGGTACAATATGAATGTTCCCTGTGGGCAAAAAAAAACCAACCCTGATTTATGAAGTCCAGAATTAATTGCTGGTGTGACTGAAATCTTAAGTTTGTTTAAAGAATATTAGTCTCAATAACAATAATAACAGTTTGAATTGTGGCACACATCTTCTCTGCGTGTGTGTAAATAGAATCTTTGCTGCTATGCTCATCCTTCTCTTGGCTTTCTGGGTCCTGAGGTTGATGTCCCTGAAGCAGCGGGAAGTTATTGGCATCCCCCAGTTCTTCAGGCCATTTGAGGCTGTTTGTGTTTTCTGATACACTTTTTCTCCTCTCTGCTTCTTAATTGTTGTACAAGTGCATAGTACAGCTGTATTTGTTATGTGGGGTGTATTTTGCATATGTAAGCTGCATACATTGGAGAGGTTTTTGATCTCTTTCATAATCCTAAAGCTGCTTTTCCCACTCTCAGGGCTGCGTTTGATAAGTTGTTTATGGCTTTGAGTCTTTTTTCTGCCATGCCTCTTGTCCTCCCCTGTGCTGTCATACCAGGCCTCTATTCTTCCATGCCATATCACTGCACTAAAAACTACTGCAGAAATACTCACATTCATAATTGCTTCTCTCTAGCCCAAATAATTACTTGCTTTGGTTAGAAGATGCAAAGATAAATAAAAGAAATTAAGCCTAGCTACGTGTTTAGTAGGAAAGTAGTTGATAAACTAAACGAGCTAAAACAAGAAAGAAGCAAAGCTTCAAGGAGCCCAAGACTAGCTGAGACTGACTTTCCTGGGATGCAGGACTGTGATGGACAAAGTGAAAAGTGTTTGCATTGCATATGGAAAATAGGACTGTGTCTGTTAAAGGAATTTTCCCAGGCGGTTTTGGGTGTGAACTACATTGATGGTTTTGGATCTCATCAGTAGCAGCAGCAGTTCTTACCTTTTTCAGCATGCAGACCTCTTTGAGATGTACTGCTGTGGGTGTTTGTCCTCACTGCTCCCAGATCCTGTTTCTGTCGTAGGGACCACATGGAGAAGCACAGCCAGAGAGGACATTTCCCCTCTGTAGGTACAGCAGGAGGCTTAGCTGTTTAGGGGGTGAAACCAAGGGCTCTGAAAACCCCAAACAGGACTCCACTGCGTCTTCTGCCAGGCCATGGTGTCTCTTGGGGAGAGCGCAAGGAAAGAGGGGCAGCAGCTTCACTGCAAAGGAGGACACTTGGGGTCTCCCCAAAAGAGCAGTTTGCCTCAGAGTCATTCTCGTGTCTTTCCTGTCCTGGAAGAAAATGAACCTTGTCCTGCCATCCTTGTAGTGCCATGCTCTGAGACACACACTGTAAGCAGTGCTGCCTGAATCTATTCCCAGCCTGATTCCTTTTCAGCTACTGAGTTGACATTTGTTTCTTTTTCTTGGAGACACATGCCATTTCCCCCCATTTCTCTATATAAACAAACTCTCTCATCTCCAGAGTGCCTTTTGAATGTGAAAAATTAAGGAAGATTTTGTGCCTTCCTCCTCTAAGATTCTCACTGCATCGTGAACATCAAACAGGGGAAAATTCTTACACATCCTGTTTTGTGGTTTAAAATTTGCTTTACTTCATAGCACAGAAATCACAGAATCATAGTGTGGTTTGAGCAGGGAGGTTGGAATAGATGACCCACTGTGGTCCTTTCCAACCTTTCCTATTCTGATTCTGTGACCTAAGGCCAAGCCCCATCCAGCCTGGCCTGGGACACTTCCAGTGTATGGAATCTGTGTAGTCTGTGGAGTTTTTCCCATAAGTTACCATTAACTGAAGTGTTAAAAATTCATCTCAGTCATTTGAGTAATAAATCAGGCATTTGAAATAAAATAGCTCTTACAAGTGGACACTACACTCAATGTCATTGAGGCCTGATGTGGTTGAGTGAGAAGGCACAGCTCAGGCATGTTTGTAGCATCACATCTGTGGTGCTTGCATTCTGGTTCCCCCGATGCCATAATGCCAATCTCACAATCTTTTACTCATGTAAACAGCCTTTTTTCCAAGATCCCTTCTGCAGTTCATTTACAGCTTTAACAAAGGCATGCTGGGGGAGTCAAACTTTGGAGATAATGTTCATGCAGAGTATTATTTTCCTCTAATGCTACAGTTGTATGCATGAGAATTTACACATGAATGTGAGACCTGAATCTTGATTAATTTATAGTCCAAACTGAACACAGTGCAGGATGCAGCACTGGGGCAGTAAGCAAAGCGAGGAGGCCAAGTGTGTGATGAAGTTATGATGATAAAATCCTGGGCCAAAGGGCTGTTTGCAGGATTCATTTCAGTTCCACTGACCCGTGTTTCTAAACCAGACCTGCCCCTTGGAATTGCCAATAACAGCCAATGTCTGGATGACTCTTTGTTATAGGACCTGTTTGATAACCCAGTTCTCCTCAGTCAATTGATTCCTGACCTGACTTCCATTCCTGTTTCAAATGGTTTTGTTAATAGCTCAGCTAACTACAGTTGCCAGCAGTTGATACTTATTAAATGGGGTTTTTTAACCTATTTTAGCATTTTCCCACCATCTGCTTTTAAACTGCCCATTTGTAGGGATTCTTTACATAAATATTTTGTGGCTCATTTGATCCTCTGCATAATTAATTAATTGCTTCTCGCTTAGTTTTCTGCATAACTAATCTACTGCCACATAATTAACAAACTCTTTAATTCCTTATTAATTATTTACTGTTCTTTTGAATATATGAATTAATTGACTGTTTAAATTTGCCACTGTGGTGATTTGACATCTAGTTAATGGTTTTGATAAATCAATTAATTAGTTGCTTAATCTCTGCTTAAAATTATGACCCCATGACTGCCTTGCAAATGTTCTGGCACCCTTGCCTGTTGTCTTCCCATTCAGTGCTGTTATCTCACCCACATCTGGGTGCTTAGCTTGTTGTCCAGGCATGTGGACTTTTCAAATTACATGTATCCCTTTGGGAAAGCCACCTCTGTAGCCCCAGTGATGCTCCCTATGTTGGATCTTCCTCCAAATATGGGGTTTTTCCACCATGTGATAGACTGGAACCTCCAGAGAGATTAGACCCTACTTAGTTAGGGGAGAATGAGGAAGAAAGCCATTAAAATATTGAGGTATGAAAACCCGTGGGATGCATGTGATACCAAAGCAGACTTGGAGAATTATGCATTTCCGTGGCACACAGGATGAGGTTGTTTTAGATTCAGTACAACCACTGAAGGCATTTGTGGTAAATTGGTGTAGCTGATAAAGTTCCCAAAACTTTATGTAGAGCTCTTTCACTTGACTTTCTTGCTGAGACTCTTTTTCTCTGGTTCTTTATAGCAGAAAGGAACCTTTTCCTTCACACTTTGCTCTATTTATGTGCTAATCCTGGACTTAAGATTTCACATCTGGTTGCTGTAGAAACTGCTGTTCTCTTGGAGGACAGGACCTTTACAAGAGGTGTTGCCTGAACAAGTAGTTTGGGGTTACATATCCTGAATAAGCCAACAAAACCTCACACCTCATGTTATGAAAACTCCTTCAAAATGGAATGTTTTTTTAAAGTTTTCCACAAGGTGTCAGCTGCTCTTCGAAGGTATTAAATTGTGGCTTCTTATACAAGTGGAAGAGTGGGAAGTGAAATAGCTTTATTAAGCACACAATGTGAAATGCAGGGGGTGCTTTCAGGAACATTGCATTTAACATCAGGAGAATAACCAAATCAGAATCCAAATAGCTTGGACCTTTTCGTATGTTTGATGGGCACCATCCTAATTTATTGTCTGATGGTGATCAGTCTACAGACTTAATACTGAGAGAAATTGCCAGAAATAAAGTACTTTTGAAGCATGTGGAAATGCATTAGAACTGTGTTATCAGTGAAAATTGCCAAATACATGATATGATAGGTTATGCTGTTCCAATATGTGTGAAAAGTTGCAATGTGCATGATATGTGTGTTGTAAAATGTCTCAAAAGGACTGTTTAGCACAATCACGTGTGTGCTGAATATTGGAGCGGAAAAGGCTGGAGCTGGTAGAGCAGTTCCCAGAAGGGACTCAGTCCTGTCTGCCCAGCTCCTCCTCCTCCTCCTGCATCCACCAGCTGTGGCAGCTCCACCTCCATCCACAGGGACTGGAAACACCAAGAGCATGTGGACATACCTACATGCAGGTGACAACATTGAGGTGTCGTAGTCCTGAGCTGAATCCTTCCCCCAGGCAGGATTGGTGACAAGGCACCCGCTGGTCCATGAAAGGTCACCTTGAGTGTGGTCTCCATGCCCAATTTGTGGGACTCACTCCTCCGGTGCGAAACACTGGAAAATATGCAAAAGCTGTTGGTATTTCAGGGGACTGGATGCAGGAGTCTGCTAATCTTTTTTATCTCCACTTTCTGTGAAAGTGATTACCATGAAAAGACAGCAGGCAATATGCACAACCTACTCGCTCGTGTTTGTGCTGGGAGTATAGAGGTGAAGAATTTAAAGTAATTTGCTTTTCCTTATTTACTTTAGGCAATTTAACTGGAGGCTTTTTCGGGGCTGTTTTGCAACATATTGAGTCTAATTCATAAAGAATCTGAAACAATTGGATTCCCTGCACATGCAGGGAATAATAATGAGAAACCGAAGCGGCGGTTGTTGCTGTTGCTCCGTTTGTGTGTGATGGAGTGAGTGTGCTGCAGACACGGGATTGTCTCTTAGTCCTCTGACTCTGAACAGCAAAGCTCAGCTTTTAATGTTTCTAGACAGAGCTTGATACAAAAGCTATTAATACCTTTGATCAGCTTTATGTGTTTTTATATCACAGAACTGTTGAAGTTGGAAAAGACCTCCATATCATCAAGTCCAATCTTTGACCAAACACCAGCACGACAACGAGCCCATGAACACCACTGGGGATGGTCACTCCACCAGCCCCAGGGCAGTCCACAAAGTATTGCATTCCAGGGAGACTGTTCACATGATTAAAAGCAAATGAATATAAAACATTAGATAACTCAGTGCACCCAAGCCCTAACAATATTCATCTTGGAGATTTGTCACTGCAAAAAAAAAAAATTATTTTGAGAAGAGGTACAATCTGAATGAAAAATGAGCTTTAACAAAATTTTTTAACAGTGCAGGAGATGTGTCATAAGGTAATGTAGGAGAAATATGTAAGGTAGTGATATAGATGGGAGAAATTAAATTTTTTATCATCAAGAAATATATACATTTGCACTTATTGTCAGCATTTCTTAATAGTAAGAAAAAATATGTCAACAACTCAGTGGTCTACAGGAATTATTAGGGAGGGTGAGATAGCTGAGCCTGCAGGAATATAGTTCCCATTCAGCTCTGTCTCACTGCAGTTTTATGTCAGTATAAATTCACTGATTCAGTGAAATTCAGCCCACACCTTGATTTTGGTGTCTCACTGAAGCTGTTCAGGCAGGAGGCTGTAAATGTCTTAGTTCCTTTTTTATTTACTGCTGATACAGCGTCATTCTAGGGTAGTACAGAAGATAACATTTTAATATTTGGGTTTTTTTTAATAAACAGAGCTTCTTCCCTGGCTTCCTGTGTGTTTAGTAGCTCACTCTCAAATTTAAGGTAACTTTCATAATGGTGTACTCAATTTGTCTTTTGGTATTCCTTTTCTTTAGTCTTCCTTCTAAAATGTACAAGAATCACGTACAAAACCGTCATTACTCATTTTTTTAAAAAAACTGGTCACAATTGTGACATGTTGCTGTTGATTTTACCAGAAGTGTTGAGAAACGACATTTCTAATAAAAACATCTAACCCAATGGCTTTCCATGTACCAAACATGTTGAATACTGATCTCTTTTCCCCCCGTGTTTATTTTTCTATCTTTCTATGAGAAGCAAAAGTTTATCAAAACAGGTAAAATGTAAAACGTGCCCTTGTCTTTTGGCAGAATTGGGTGTGTTTGGGTGTCATTGAGTAGTTGCAGTTCACAAAAAGGACAATGGTTTGTGTTCCACCTCAACTTTAATAGCCTCTTTGTTAATCACTATATGGACTTTTTAACATTTGAAAGCTGTGTTTATACTGGAAATATATTGGCCTAAGAATTAGATTGGCATTGTTTTAGCAAAACTTTGGAAAAGTAACTTCAAGTGCTAAGTGAAAATTGGCTTCCTTTTCTGCTTCAATTAGGAATTTATTTAGAATTTCAATTTATTTGAAAATAAGATATGGGAGAAGCTCAGTGTTCAGCAACTTAATCCTTTAATTACCCAGTATTAAATTTTGCTTAATTATAAAACAACTCATAGAACTGTTTGACATGTGAACAAAACATTACCAGAAACTTTCTTTGGAAATCAAAAAATCTAAAGGAAGAAGCAGGTGCTGAGACATTTAATAATGCTCAGTTATTTAAAAAAAAAAACTCTCTGAAAGATGAGAGTGTTTTAATGAATGGTTTAGAAATAATTTAGCTGTTATTATTCAATTTAAGTAAGAAGCCAAACAGCAACATTATTTTTATATCTGTGTATGTGCCACAATATTTTCAGAAAAAAACAACAAAAGTCTCGCTTTGAATTTGTCTTGAAAGTAGCCCAGTGGAGTCTAATGGTGTCCTACAGCACTTGAGTGTTCAAATCAGGGAAAGATAAAAAGGATGGCCCATCAGGCTGAGAGAATTGGGTTGTTCACCCTGGAGAAGAGAAGGCTCCAGGGTGAGCCCATTGCAGCTTTCCAGTTGCTGAGGGGAGCTGCAGCAGAGATGGAGAGGGACTTTTACACGGGCCTGGAGTGACAGCACAAGGGGGAATGGCTTCAAACTGAAAGAGAGGAGGTTTAGGTTGGATGTTATGACAAAACTCTTCCCTATGAGGATGGTGAGGCTCTGGGACAGGTTTTCCAGAGAAGCTGTGGTTGCCCCTTCCCTGGAAGTGTCCAAGGCCAGGTTGGACGGGGCTTGGAGCAACCTGGGCTAGTGGGAGGTGTCGTGTCCATGGCAGGGGGTTGGAGTGAGATGATATTTAAGGTCCCTTCCAAGCCAATCCATTTTATCATTCTATGATTTGATGACAATGAAACCCTAAGCTTGGCCATGGAGGGTTTCTTTTGCTCTGCATGTGCAGGGCATCAATTACCAATGCAGCACTTGCCTTTTAGTTGCAGTTGCAGCTTAACTGCTCCTCATAGTGCATTTGTACGGTAAAGGAGGTTTCAAACCTGTGGAATAAAACAAAAGTAGTGAAACCACCTCTTAGTTGTAATGTTTTGGTAGACTTGTGGGTAGACAGTGGGGCATGCCTCTCCCTGTGTTATATCATGACTCTTTCCTATAAAGATAAGATTTTGCCAAGAAAGGTCCCTGTCTAGGAATTAGGGAAAAGGTGAGGGAAATGACATAGGACAGAAGGTCTGAGTGAGAATGTTTTTAACAGAAGAAGGAAAGAAGGTAATTTAGGAAAGCAGAATAACAGAGATTTAAGAGTTGCTTTCACAACTTGCCCATGTGTTGTTACCTTTCAGAAATAGATTTGCTTCTTAAATAGTCCTGCTATTCAAAGCATGCTGCTAAAGTTTAAATTCGCCCTGGGCCCTTGATTATTGTCCCATTAGCTGGCAAATTCAGGTAAACAGCAAAGTTTGGATGCAGCAAAGTTTCAGCAGCCACAACTTTTGCCCTGCCTGAAGCAGCCCCTCCCTCCAGCAGTCCTGGCTGCCAGATGTTGTCTCTGGTGTGAACTGTTAATTTAGTCCTTAACAAGCCCTTGGGGGTGACACCACACCCCAAATCAGTGAGTGCTGACTTGTTTTTGAGATTGCTGCAGACAGAAAGGGGCACTGCTTTTACTTTTATGCAGATAAATAATACCTGGCAGAAATACCAGCCCAATGTTGTTGGTTTTGACATTGTCCTTTAGAGTGATCAGATTGATTATTTGCCTTTTTTCAAGATTTTAGGTCTTCTCATAAGATTTCTTCCATCCTTGAGCCACTTCTCGAAATGGAATGATTTTAAATGGACAGGCCCAGCAAAGCTGCTGCTGTTCCAGTTCACTCATAAATATTCAGGCTGCCTTTTGTAGCTGTTGTGTTTGATAGGACTGAACTACATTAAAAGGGTTTAATGCTTGTTCCTTTGCTTTGACTCATTTTACTACCAATTTCCAGTTGTTTTTTAGTCTCCCTCCAATAGATATCTTCACAGTGGTCCCCAAAATATCTTCTAAGCTTCAGTTGCCCAGTTGGTATTTTCTTCACAGACAAGTTGACGTTGGTAACAGGAACTGCTGGTTGCTTTCCTGCGTGGTATTGCATTTTAGTCACACTTTGTCTCAGTAACTTTGGCTTTTCTACAGCATTTTGTTCCATAATTGTGTTCCAGCAGAGCTGCAGAACATGAATGTCTTTATTTTAAGTTGTTAATTAACAGTGCAAGCAGGATGTGTAGTAAACTTTACAACTTTAACATCTAATTTTAAACTGGTGAAGTTATGTTTCAAGTTCTGCAGAAGATAGGAAAAGGAGCAATAGAAAGTTTATTTTTACTCGTTTCTTCAGAAACCACATGCTGAGGAACAACAAAGTATCTGAGGATAAATGAGAGAACAGGAAAACAAAGAACTCCTAAGCCTGGTCTTGTTGGAATTTAGCAACTTGGGAGATTTTCTGAAGACTCTGGGTTTCAACAGTTCCTTCAAATAATGGTCTAAGACTTGCTGAGAGCAAAGCCCCACATCTCTGGCAGCTTGCATTTGAGTGACAGGTGACAGTACAGAAGACCTTAAAGCACTTAATAGTTTTAGTTGTATTTATGTATTATTTATTTTTTCCCCTGAAAGTCAGGGGGTTGTTGTTTGCATTTCCCTCAGCACAACCAGGACCAGATTTAAAGCTGAAAAAAAGCTGTCAGGATTTTTTTTTCAATTACTACTATTTTTCACTGCAAGAGGAGGCTCCAGCTGATTTGCAGGAGCCTAAACTGTCCCTGCAGCCCCTGAGTTGTTGGAGGGATTGCTTCCAGCTGTAAAGCTGCCCTTAGTTCTCTTGGTCAAGCTGTGCAATATTTGAAGGTGACTGTGGCTGATGCTTTGCATTGATTAGAACCTGACCTGGGCCATCACACGTTCTTGTTTCATTAATTCTTCACGTACCAGCCTTTATATCTCTCCTACACCCATTTACCAGCACTGGGGGTGATAACATGCAGCAAACCAGGGGGAAAAGTATAGTGATAAAATCCCTTCAGTGCTCTGTTCCAGTCCCACTGCATGGTGCAGGCAAATACAGAAGAGATTCTATCCACCAGCCTTTCCTACAAAAGCTTCTACTTTTGATTTCATTGAATAGTAACTTCTGGTTTTTTAGTAATCAGTTTCAAATCCTGATAGCTTTAAAGAAAATTCAGTTTTCAGAGTGTTCATGTTTTTCCTTCTGCGCTTCTCCGTTTTGGAGTGTAATAAATTGGAGCCTCTGTTTGTATTTAAGATCTCTTTATTTTCATGCAATTTCATAAAGCTAAGTAAAAGGACAATTTTAATAAGCTGAATGCATTATTGTTACATTTTAAGTAGTGATTTATGCAGGGTTTTCTCCCCGTATCAGTATGGAGACAATGTTCTGGGCTTAGTGTGCTCATGGCAACAAGTTATGGTGAAAGCACCCAAAAAGGAGAGACTTAGAAGCTGCTTTTTCATCAGGTGATGCAGTTTTATTTATCTCTCTCTGCTTTCCTTTTGCTGGTAGCCATTTGCTCTTCTGAGCACTGTTGAGAGCTGCCTCATGTAACATTAAGAAAAAAAAGTATTTTCGTTAGTTCTATATTTTAAGTCTCACATCCTTTGTAAATTGAAATGTTCTTGTCTGCACCAGAACATAAAGGGTTTCCACAGCAGTGGGTGTCAGGTACCTGTCTGCTGAGAACCCAAAAAGCACTTTCTTTACAATGAGATGTTGTGTTATCGAGCTGTGTCTTCTCACTGCGGGAAAAAACCCATTTCTGGTGGGTCATGGAGCTGTTTCAATGGTGCAAAAGGCCACACAGACAGCACTTGTGCTTTGGAGACAGAGAAGGAGTTCTTGTCTGTGCTCTCGCTGGTGCAGTGATTCAGTCAGGCTGAGAGAGATGGAGGTGAATCAGCCCATGGCACAGCACCAGCACCACTGTGGCCAGGCAGGGCTCTGGGAGCAAGATTAGAGCTGGCTTTGGGGCTGGGGACAGGCTGAGGGTGCTGGGGGTGCTCAGTCTGGAGAACTGAAGGCTCCAGGGAGACCTCAGAGCCCCTTCCAGTGCCTAAAGGGGCTCCAGGAGAGCTGGAGAGGAACTTTGGGCAAGAGCATGAAGTGATAGGACAAGGGGGAATGGCTTTAAATTGAAACAAGGTGGGTTTAATCTGAATATTAGGAAGACACTCTTCCCTGTGAGGTGGGCAGGCCCTGGCACAGGCTGTCCAGAGAAGCTGGGGCTGCCCCATCCCTGGAGTTGTTCCAGGCCAGGTTGGATGGGGCTCTGAGCAAACTGGTCCGGTGGAAGGTGTCCCTGCCCATGGCAGGGGTGGGACTGGATGATCTTTAAGGTTGCTTCCCAACCATATCACTCTATGATATGTATGTCTATATATTGGCCTCCTGTCCCTTCTTGGGTGGTGTCACTGGCCTGAAGGATGAAATGCAGCAGTGTTGACCCAAACCCAGTGTTGACCACAAGGTTTCCCAGGGGCTCAAGGAAGCTCCTAGCTGTGCTGGCTGTAGGACCGGGTGTTTTTCCATGGGAATCAAACTCTCTGCCTCTGTGGAACTCTCTCTGTTTGTACAGCTCCTATAAATATAGTCTGAAGAGACAGTTTAACAACTTGAATGTGCATTTTCTGTCCTACCTTGCAAAAATGAGATCTAAAGATTTAAATTCCTATATTTTTGATATTTCACTCTTGAATAGCATTTCTGTCTTCAAAATAATTTCGAGACTGCATAGCTTATGCACACAATTTTTGGGATGCAGCTGCTCCTTAGAGTACTGCTGGGAAAATATAAGCCCAAAACTGAAAAGAATATATCGAGTTGGCAGCAACTTTAGGACTCAAGAACTGCCCCTTTATTCCTCTGTACTCCATAAGGAAGAGAGGGAAAAAACCCATTTACTCTCCTGTGACAGACTGGGTATTTTTGGTACGTATAAACTGTGGTTCCTTCTAGAGCTGTGTGATTACCAAAACAGTAAAGAAAGATGGAAGTTTTGTTTAACTCTCAGCAGGTGGATGTGCAGTGCCTCCAAAAAAGTAAATCCCCTTGAAATCACAGAGTTAAGCACAGTCAGCACAGTGCTGTCACGGGCTGTACTCTCAGGAATGGGCAATAAGATGATAGCTCTCCTTGGTTCAAAGCTGAGGCTCAAACTCCAAATGTTTCAAGGACTTTGTAGCAATTTGTGAATCTTTTATGTGCAAGGCAGTTAAAGATTCCTGACACTTCGTGAAAGTCCACTGCTATGCCTTCAATATTCAGCTCCTAAACTAGAAAGGGGTTGGAACAGAAATGCCACAAAACTCAGGTTCCTGTCTGAAAAAATTGAAGTGGACAACATGAGGAAAGACAGTGGAACAGGTTGAATTTATAATGTGGATTACTAATGTTTGCCTGATCGTTGTCTGGGCAGACAGGAATGAGACAGAACTTGGTCTGAGCACAGTTTCAGGATGAAAAAGGGTTCTACTCCAAATTTTGGAATCACACAGGAATTCCCCAGAGGTCACTGTTTAAATATGCAGAGCAACAAAAGACTCAAGGCTCTGCTGAAGAGGCAAGCAGGTTTCTTCTGCTCCTCTTAAAACATTGAACTGTCTTCATATTAATATCTTTCAGAACCTGAAGAAGTGTTTTATTGTTTTTCCTTTTGTGTTTGAAGGGTTCTTCTTGAAGCTGTTGTGGGGCACACCCACCTCAGCTAT
Source organism: Campylorhamphus procurvoides (assembly GCA_013396655.1). Taxonomy (NCBI): domain Eukaryota; kingdom Metazoa; phylum Chordata; class Aves; order Passeriformes; family Dendrocolaptidae; genus Campylorhamphus; species Campylorhamphus procurvoides. The sequence goes on from WBMV01002992.1 coordinate 705,401, forward strand.
CAGCTGCAGTCTGGAGTGAAGAAAGAGTAGTGTTTATACCTGCTCACTGTTAATGATAAAAAGTAATCAAAGAAGAATCAAATAATCCAACGAGAAAAAAATTGATCATGTTCTCTGTCTGTTCTATAAAGATGGAAAGTCTGGCACAATGAGCTTTGATGTATCTCTGCTGTGTATTAAATATTGAATATATATGTGAGATCTAAGAATATTTAATATAATTATACACTTCACTTCTGGTTTGTTACACCTCTATGCCCAGCCACATTTTGTGGCTCACAGTGGGCCGAAGTGGCTCCTGTTGGTTTTTTGATTTGGACAGCAGGAATACATTGGGTTTGGGCTCACAGCTCACTACATTTATGTATCTAAAATCTTCTGCCTATGTTGGCCCTTGCAATAGCAGAGAAATATTTCTTTATCTTACCTAAAACTGAAAGTTGAAATTGCTATTTCTTGTTTTGTGGATTTAACTTTTTTAAGTGTGGCTCTTTGCTGTTCCAAACTTCATCCCTTTTCAGGAAAATATGAGATGGCAATGCAAGAAAAACTCCTGCTGATGGTGCAGGGTGATTTCTGGAAATCCTGCTCTAGAGAGCCTGTCCCTCTCGCTGGACATACTGGGAGACTCAGCTCCAGCATTGATCCTCAGATGCATAATCATTCCCATATAATGATTTCACTTGTGGAAAGTTTTGTTTTGACAAACTCAAACTGAAATGGATTTTATTCAGTCATTAAAGTTTAAAAGAGCAAGAAGTCTCAAAGCAGAGGAGCAGCCTTCTGAGAGAAGTTAACTGTGCTCCTTTACAGCAAGCACCAAGTTCACAGTGTTGAAATTTGCTTGCCTAAGGTCAAAGTGAATTGACAACAGATCCCAAACCAAGTACTAGAAACAGGGTTTCAGGGCTCTAATTACAAGCTGGAAAGGGAATAGTTGTCTTAAGCTGTTTTATTGCATTGCGTCTTTGACCTGAACCCGGTCAAGAAAAATCAATATTCCCATAGACTTCTGGAGTTGGCTTTGTGTGTGGATGAGGACAGGCTGCTTTATTTAATGGAGCTTGTGGCATGAAGTAAATACTGTCACAGACTTTGTTATCATGTATTGGAGGGAAAGCAGTGATTTCCAAGGAGGGTGCTATTTGCACAACTATTGATCTTTTGGTGGAGCCAGTGCTACCGGTCCTTCGGTGATGCCAGATTATTTTATCAGTGACACATCATGGGTTTCCTCCTTGGTTCCTTTATATTCCCTTTAGGCACTGGCAGAGCATGGCAAAGCAGCCTCAGTTTTCTGGCAGAAGGTGGCATTTTCTTTCAGAGCGGGAGCATTCACCTTCTCTCATTGCTATGCTAAAAGTGTCTAATAATTAAGAACTGATGTGTAAGTTTGGTTATGAAGAGCCAGGGGGTTCTGACTGGGGGCTTTAAGGTTGTTACTTTATATTGCTGTGTCTTGCCAGCATAAAAATGGAAGAGTCTCAGGCTACTGCTCAGTGAAGCAAACACTGCTCAGACACTCAGAGGATCCCAGTAAGTCACAAAAAGCAAAAAAAGAGAATCTGTATCATTGTTCTTGACAGCCGTAGAAGATAACTTATGATGAGGTTTGGCTCATGAGTTTAAACACCAGTGGAATTCAGAAAGCCTCTTACAGTGTTACCAGAATGATGATTGCCAGTTGCAAATGGCAAGGGTTTTTAGGGCTGCTCGCTGTCACTTACAGAAAGATTGACTTGATGGTATATTTTAATATTGTTAAGCAGCTGCATGTACAGTATAATGAGTCCCTAACCTTGTTTGATCAAAGTGAATCGAGCAAACTTGTTAAAGTCCTTAAAGTCTCATAATTTATGAAGTTTAAAAATTATATTAAAAATAGAGTCTAATTGAGGTACATATTGCCATTTCTGTTTCTTCATGCTCCACAAAGCCAATTAATTCTCCCAGCAAACCAAATGTGTGACAAGGAGGAATTGAGCACAGCTCAAGGGGACTCGTATCTTTGAAGGTTTATTTTTGGATGGGACACAGGCAAGAAACTTTTGAGCCTGAGAAATTTCAGAAGTGTGTAGGTAGTTGCAAAGGCACTGAATGCCATCAAAGTCTGAACTCAGGGAGATGCATGAGATGGAGACACTGGCTCAGGTGGGGATCTGAGAGATGGCATGAGCTGGTGGAGGTCATTTGCTGTTCTAAGTTGGCCATGCAGATGTTGGTATTTGTAACATCATCTATTCTAGCAACATCAGTTTTTATCTTGAGCAGGCAAGCACAGAGTTTTTTATGTGTGACATCTCTTTTAAGGAGGCTTGGAGAGATGCAAATCTTCTTTTCTTAGAGCGTTTCCAGCTGCTGCTGTGCCACTGGAGGGAAAGGGAGGCTGGTCTAGGGAAATCCTGATCCAGATGGCTGGTGGAGTTTTATGGCCTGGATTAGAGTGGTGCTAAAGGTTACATTATCAGCAGAAAGTTGCTGCCTCAGAGACAAGTTTTTTAGCTTATCTTTAATATTCATAACTTCCAGATAGCTTAGGTCAGTCCTCCTAACTCAGAGCAGTAGATAAATAAAACATTTCAGCAGTGGCTCATTAGTGGCATGTGGCATCATCTTAATCCTTTTCCTCCTTGGAGAATTAATGTTTGAAAAAACAAAAGTCCCATAAAACATTAGGCTTGCACTCCGTTAATTATCCAATAAATATTTGTTTTCAGTTCCTCTCTGTCTGTTACTTGCAGATGTTTGCATCTAAACCAGGAAAGTTGTCTATTTAGAGCTCACAGGATAATTTCTTCCCTACCTAGCAAAAAGATATTCATCTTTGTAAGCAGAATAAAACAACCAGTTGCTTCTCTACCCTCTGGTGCTCTTTAATCAGTTTACCATCCTGTTTTCCAGCCAGGGTTTTCTTAGCCCTACCAGTCTGAGACTCTGAAGATAGATATCTTGTTTTGCTGGTGTATCTGTAAAGTGCCTTGAGCACAAAGTCATTATCTGAGAGCTACAAACTAGAATTGATCTGGTTTAGGCTTAGCATAATTTCCATGTCTGGGCTGACCTGAGTGTTATTGTCCAACAGGTTTCTGAAAATGTCAAGAGCCAGAGGGGAGGTCCCAGTGAAATTGAAGTTCTTCCTTCCCTCGGAGTAACTGAATTTTCAAGTCCCCAAGCCCTGTAAATAAAAGAGAAAAATTGGTAATAAGAAAGGGAATTAATAGGATAGTCTTTCGCACGATTTATATAGCTTTCAAAAACTGTTGCATTATTGTGTTTAAAAGTGCTGGTCTACAGCACTTTCACACCAGGAAGATAAGATTAAAAACTTCAAGGGGCAGCTCTGGGAATTAGCAGCCAGAAGAGCTGATGGATTCGAAGTGAAATAAAAGCTGCTATTGGGGAAAATTTATTTTGAAGCTAAAATAGTGAGGCTGCCAATAAAGTATTCAACAGACTCGAATGTTTGCCTTATTACTGATGTCACATTTCAATTGAGTAGGCAAGTACTACTTTTCAGCTCCTGTTGTCATTATGGAAATCAGCTGGATGAATCTCTGCCATGTAATCCATTATGGAGTAAATTGGAATCCGAGGTGAAGTTCCCGTTAGCCAGATGTGAGATCCTGTTTGGATGTGTGTGCAAAGTCATGTTAGTGCAGCCCTCGGGAATATCCTGCCCTTGGATGGGAGGAAATTCAACCAGGACTTAGAATGGGCTTTTAATTAGAAGGAAGAAAAATGAACAGGCACTGATGCATCTGCAGAGCATCTGTCTTTATTAAAGATTTCTTTTTCGGGGAAGCTATTTATTTTAAACTTGGAGAATTTATGATGAAATCCGTCTTTGCAGTGAGCTTTATTTGAGGGAAACAAGGGCACGGGTTCCAGTATCGGGGCTGGTGTGTTCACTCGTGATGGCTTTATTTGGAATGGATTTCTGAGTGTCTGTAAACTGCTCTCCCTCCTTCCCTCCAATGTGTCTGTGTTCTCATTTATTCTTGCTGTGAAAATGGCTGCATTTGTAGGCATATGCACAGAAGTGTTATCTTATTCATAGTTCCACTGTGCAGTTCATGCATTGGGGATGAGATTGAGTTGATTGCTTCTGAAGTAAGGTGCTAATGGAGCATTCCAAGTTCCTACAGATTTCCAGTTTACCACAGAAAGTCTTTTTTGAGTACAGTTTTGCAAAATACTCTGACTTTGGTACTTTATTTTGGGCATTTCCTGAATGACTTTTCATGCAAAGGGGGTCAGTGTTACTGCTAATGATTTTTTTCTTAAATAATTAGGTGGCCTTTTCATCAGAAGCTTTCTTTTTTTTGCCTACAATTTGCTGTAGGGAGTTTTTGCTTAGGATCTCCGTCTCCCAGTATTGTTGAGTTGTCTGTCTTACTTTTTTTCTTCCCTTATGAGAGCTTTAGAAGTTTTCTGGGCAAACAAATTGATTGTAACACTGCAGTATGGGAGGATTTTGTGTTGCATTTGTTTGAAAATGTTATTGCTCCCGGAGCTTTGTGTTAAACTAACAAAGTTCTGTAGTGCCTGCTCTGTTTTCTGCTCCATTTGCATCTTTTTTTTTTCTGACTCCATGGAAATAGTCTACAGTAGTGCTAAAAGGAAGTTAATGAACAAAACATAAGAGTGCTGCAGGAATTAACAGAACTGTGAGTAGGAAATGCATATTCTTAGGAAAACTTTGGTGTCAGCAGAATCCAGGATCACAGGATGAATTATTTCTTTTCTTTTTTTATTTGTTCTCAGGCTATTTATCTACACTATTTAGTACAAAAGGAAACAGAATAAAGTTTCTACCAGGATTTTGATGTGAAAAAAAATAAAGAAAAAGAGAAGTTTTGTTTTTACCCATTTGGAAACAAAGTGATGCAAAAGCATGGAAAGCCATTTGAGCCTAAGGACTTTTAAAAGTTAACCTATTTTTTCTAATATATAACTGCTCTGCTGTTCCCTGGTAGTTAGCCTAGTAGGACCTTACAGAATATTTAATGTTAGAAAGAAGTATGTGCAGGTCTGTTTTACACCCACCAGTTCCACAGGTGGATGGTATAGAAAAATCTGCACATCTGGCCATGAATCCCCCCTGCCAACAATGTTCCTCACAGAACTCAGCTGTGTTTTGTCTCATGGGCCATGCAAGTGCTCCCAGGGCTGGAGCCCCTCTGCTCTGGAGACAGGCGCGGAGGGCTGGGGGTGTTCACCTGGAGAAGAGAAGGCTTCAGGGAGACCTCAGAGCCCCTTCCAGCACCTAAAGGTACAAGAGAGCCAGAGAGGGACTTTTGACAAGGCCATGTAGTGATAGTACAAAGGGGGAATGGCTTCAAACTCAAAAAGGAGAGATTTAGATTAGATGTTAAGGAGAGATTCTTTACTGTGAGGGTGGTGAGTCCCTGGCACAGGTTGGCCAGAGAAGCTGTGGATGCCCCATCCCTGGAGGTGTTCAAGGCCAGGTTGGACAGGGCTCTGAGCAACATGGAATAGTGGGAGGTGTCCCTGCCCATGGCAGGGGTTTGGATTAGGTGGTCTTTAAGGTCCCTTCCAACCCAAGGTGTTCTGTGATTGTATGATTTTTCATGAGCTGCAGAAGTACACACAGAAACACAGCCCAGCACGGAACAGAAGGTCCCGTTGACCACAGCTGGTGTTTGGAGTGTGTATTGAAATCACTAAGTAATCACAGCATATGCTGGAGGAGAGAAACTACCCTCTCTCCCACCTTTCAAACACCTCCCCAGCACTGCAGGTGCATTACCAAATGGAAGCTTCACATCAGTGCCAAAAATTAAGAACCGAATACAGCTTGTTGGTACTTGTTAACTACGCTCATCAGTGCTATCGGCAGAGTCTTGAAATGAGTGTTTTAAAGGTGGGACAAGCCTAGAGACTCAGGGTGCCAAGTAAGGAGCAGAAGAGGTTTGGTATCCTTCCAGATCTTCTGCTCATGTGAAATGACCTCCTTCTTCTCTCTGTCAGGGTTTATTACCTTTGTTAAGAGGACAATAACACAGAGCCAGTGGAAGAGTTGTGTTGTTGTCTTTGTAAAGCTTTGGCATCGTTCCCATAAGTGGTGATGTTGAGTGTGATGCAGGTGTTTGGTCCTGTGTCTTTGGCAGCTGAGGAGGGGCACTAGAGCTGCATGCTACCCATCACAGCATCATGGGACCACTTCGGTTGGAAAAGACCCTTAAGATCATGGAGTCCAGCTGTCAAATTGCCATACTGCTCATGTGTACTCCTACATAAGCTGGGGTTTTTTTAGGACAAGTTTTCAGTCATTTTTGTGTATCAGCTAATCTTAAGTACAGCGATTTGTAGATGGCAACATCCCCTGGAGCCTCTATTTCTGCAGGCTGTTTCATGCTTTTTTGGCCATCATGTACATTTTATTGGTGGTTTGGTGGTTTGGGTTTGGGGTTTTATTTTTTTGTTTGCTTGTTTGGGTTTTGTTTGTTTGGGTTTTGAATATTGAATCTTATTGTGCTACTTGGTTTTACCTGAATAATTTTAAAGTGTGGCAGGCAGCCCCAAACCAACTTTAAATTTCAGAAATATGACAGTAGGCTGTTAATCATAAGAACTCCATGTTAGCTTTCATTTTTTTATGTTTACTCATAGATTCGTATAAATCAGTGTTACCAATATTGCAGTGCTGAATTATGATTGGTAAAAATATTTCTTACAGTGAAGTTGCCCAGGGATTTAAACGAAACCCACCCAAAACCCAACCTCCTGCAGTTCTTCTCCTGAATTCATGTAGAAATCATGACCAATACAGTGCCAAACAGTATCTTGGGGCTCGCTGGATGCTCAGTACTTCAGAGTATCAGGCAATTCATCTGCATGCTTAGAAATCAAACCAAAGCTTTTTCATTTGAGTTTTATTTAAAACTCGTGATATTTTTGCTTGTTAGAGTCAGGAACCCAGCCAAGCCAGTTAAAAGGTCCTTAATGTCCAGAGAAATGGGACTTTCTCCTCAGAATTTATCCAGGGACCTCTCTATGTGTTCACCATTCTATAGCAAGGACTGAGTGAGGTAAGCAGGCTTTGCTTTAACTCCCAAGAGAAAACATTGCTGTCTTTTCTGCATGGACATCGAGCTGTCCTCTGCATGTTGCATCCAAGCCTTGGAACTCATCATGCCACCATGATTTATGCCCTGGCTCTTACCATAGAGGGAGAACTTTTTGAGTGTGCAGTCAAGTTTGAAGTGCTCCAGAACATGTTTCCAGTAAAATATAAAACATAAGAATTTTGGCACTGATTTCTTTGTCAATGGCCTGAGGAGATGGTAAAGAGGAGCCCTTATGGCATGTATACCTGCAGGGGAAAGAGGATAAATTGAATATTTTCCATTGGAGAAAAAAATACAAAGAAAAGGTAAAAAAAAAAGCTCTGAACTGCTTTCTGTGCCTCTTTAGATGTGAAAGAGGCATGGAACAAGACTTGGAAGTCAGCAAAGTCTGACTAGCAGGTAAATGTAGAGTGAAGCAAGAAGAATGGTACATGGAGGATCACAGAATCACAGAACATCCTGAGCTGGGAGGGGCCCACAAGGACCATGGAGTCCAACACAGGACCATCCCCAAGAGTCAGTCTTGGCCTCTGTCAGCCTTGGTGCTGTGACTACTGCCCTGGGGAGCCTGGTCAGTGCCCAGCCACCCTCTGGGGGAAGAATCTTATCCAAATATCCAACCTTAACCAGAAATCCTGGCACAACTTCATGCTAAACATATTGTCATAGATAGAAATGGAGATTAATGGTTTGGTATGTTTTGTGCTGCTGTGGCACCAAATTACTGTGATTACATAAGAGGAGCATTGTCTAAGCACAGGTGAAGGGTTTATCTCAGCACATGGCTCTCAGGGCAGGGTGTCACACTGTGAAACCCTCCCTGCACCCTGGCACTTCTGCAAACAGGAGTGGGTGCTTTAGAAAGGATGTTGTTGGTGACTGGGAGGCTTCAGTGAAGGAATTGTGAAAGGACTGATAAGAGGAGGGGAAACTGCATCTCATGGGAAATCTCGCTTTGCTGTAGTTGGGACAGAAGGGTTGGCCATGCTTTAAATATTTAATACTTCCCAGAAGGAGATGGAAAGCTATATGTCATCTTGATGCTGTGTGACACACAGAGACAGTGCATATACGCAAGGTAAATGGCACTTGCACTACTCACACTCTTGTCCTGCAGTGCTGTTGTATTCTTAGTGTTCTGTTTTAGAGTGTAACAATAGAAAACATATTTGGATTCAGACTAAATCAAGCCACACTTAATAAAAATGTTTTCTGGGTCTAGGCATTCTGGGTAGCAGATCTAGATGTTTGTGGTTTGGGAAAAAGGTTGTGTGCCTTAGGTTGTCAACTTGTGGTCTGTCCTTCTACCCTCCCTGCTATGAATACATTCTGTATCTGAAGCCACAGGCACCAGTCTGACTCCCTGGAAATTATTCTTCTATCCTGAAATTTTCAGTCCATGTTATCTGAAGGAACTGGCAGTCAGAACGGGAAGATTATTCCTGTGCCTGGATTCTGTAGTTTAGTTTTGAGTCATTTGTGATTTGTGCTGTTTGGTAGCAGAAATAATTAGTGTGTTTGACAAGTGCTGCTGTCACTGGTTGTTTTGCTGGCAGTGTACCTGGTACACAGTGCTGTCTATCTCTAAATTGACTATCCTCTCATTCCCACTTGCCTTCTATTAGAGATTTTCCTCTCTTTGCCTTGCTTCCTTCCCCTGTTCACTCTGTAGATCTTCTTCCAATTGAAATTTGGATGTTTCACCCCTGAAGCCTCGCTGCGTTGTGAGGAGATTGCCAAGATGATTAGAAGTGTGAACTGAGATGAGAGACTTTTATCAGAACCTCAGGTGTGCAGCTACTCTGGCACCTGCAGCAGAGCTCAGTCTTCTCCCTCTGTGGGGAGAGCCTGCACCTCTGCCTTCACACACTGGCTTTTTTTCCTGTATTTGCACAAAGTTGTTTTGGTAGTTTGGGTTTTACTTGTCTTGCTCACAAGAAGAGCAGAGTTCAAAGCCCCCTTGGGTGTATCAGAGGTGCAGGCAGAGAACGAGCAGGTGTGGGAGCTCTGGAGTCTCAGCTGCCCAGCAAACACTGCAAAACAAACCGTGCTGGGAAGAAATTGAGGTTTAGTTTAATTACAGCGGCAGGTAGCACAGCAGAATGTAGTGGGTACCCTGGCCTTTAAGTGGTGATTTCCCATGCATATCAAAACTTTCCAAATTAATGAACTTTGAGCAAACTGTGGTAGAGTTGAACACATTACCAAATCTTTATTAAAATCAAATGCAGGCCTAGTAGAGAGGAACCACCAGCTTGGAAAGCCAACAGGGGGGATATTTCACTGCAGAAATGTGTCCCAGGAAATTATAAAGTTCCTTGAATGATATTAAATACTGTGATTTAAATACCCCATAACTAAAAGCTGAAATTATCTCAGGCCCCGGCACAGGTTGCCCAGAGAAGCTGAGGCTGCCCCATCCCTGGAAGTGTCCAAGGTCAGGTTGGATGGGGCTTGGAGCAAGCTGGTCTAGTCGAAGAGGTTGAAATGAGATGATCTTGAAGGTCCTTTCCAACTGAAGCCATTCTGTGGTTATAATGGTTCTGTGATCCCCTGGACTGACACAGCACAATGAGCTGTTACAGACCAGCACGTTCTTGGTGATGAGAACAGGTTGGCCCAGAGAAGTGGGCCAGTGGCTTGGCTTGTGCTTGGGGCAGAGCTGGGCTCTGAAAATGAGCTTGCATGTGTGATGTGGCCCTTGCTGTGTTAGCTAAGGCTTAATTTAAACAGATAATTCCATGAAAATAGCCTTTTTTTGGTTGTTTTTGTAAATTAAGCTAAAGCTTTTATTAGCTTTAGAAGAAAACAAAGGCCACGGCATATATATTCTGAAAATGCACCAGGGAATTAAAATGCCTATCATAGGAGAGAACCATTTTCCCTTCCTTAATATAGTAAAAATTCCAGAAAGTCCACATATGGATTTTTTTTGATCTAACCTTGATAATGTTGGATTTGAAGAAGTGGATGAACTGTGCATCAAGCTAATGGTAATGATAATCCCCAAAATCAATACAGAAAAGGCCTTGCTTATTTAGTAGAAATATATTAATTGGGACATTCAAGGAAAAAAACCAAAATTAACCATTTACTCTCCAAATATATTTTGAGAGGAGCATGTGTTTTCTGATGTGATTTACGTGAGAAACGATTTCATTTAATGTCAAGTCTTTAGGCAATCATCTCAGCTGAGGGCAGAATCCAATTCTGGCACAGCTCTACTATGAATTCGATTGTTATTCCCAGCATTTATTTGTAGTTTTGACCAATTCCTGTAGAATGAGGCTTTCTGTGCTTTTGCTCCTCTTTGTGACCCTTACTATGTTTTAACCTATTGGGTAACTGAAACCAAATTTAAAAGAGTGGAGGAGGACTCAAATGTAATTTAAAGATCCACCAGTTTTACAAAAAAATTGAAGCAAAGGACCCCAAATGTTAGTGACTATTTGGGAAGAATCTGGGGAATTTATCTGGTTTGTGTGAATGTGGTGCTTAGGGACACGGGTTAGTGGTGAACCTGGCATTGTCAGGCTAATGTTTGGACTCCGTGATCTTTTTTCTAACCTGAAACCTCAGTGAGGTTTTTCTAACCTTAATAATTCTGTGTTTGGCAGGAGCCAATTAACAGGTCCAAATTAACCCCAGTGCTTAATCGCTTTTGCTTCGTGAAGGTGACCTAACGATGGAGAGGACAGAAAGGCAGAGCACATGTGCCCTTTGGCATTTCTGCTGTTTGCACTGGTGAAATAATAACTTTGGCAGGTTATTTGTGTCTCAAAGCAAGCTCTGAACAAACTGGAGTAGGAAATAGTGGCCGTCTGGTTGGACACCCGAAGTGCATAAGGTCTCCTGCTGCCTGCCCAAGCAAAGGGAACGAGCTGGTGGCTGTGCTTTCCTTCCTTCTCAAAGTCTCCTCTTTAAAACCAGTTGGCTCTGCTGTTATTTTACTAGATGGCATTTTTGTGTGTAGTGTTCAACACAAAGGCCACTTATTGTTGTGGGGAAATGGTGAACAATATTATTCCCTTCGGCTTGATCAGCAGTATCTGATGGTGGAGTGTCTCTCCAAAGTGCATCTTTAAATACCTTCAATACCTCCTTAAACACTGAGCAAAACTCATTCCACAGCCTGCTTCAAAAACCGGGTACATGCCAAGGGCTGTTTGCCTTGGTCCTGTCCCTGAGTGCAGGTTGAATTAGTTGGCTTTGCTTTCTGATCCTCCTTTGTGCAGTAAAGGATGGCACACTCAGGTTTGTTGGGAAAAGGGGGCTCATCCTTTACAAAGGGACTGACCCATGTGTCAGAAAGGCAGGTTTTCAGCAGGAAGGTGAGATGAACAAATGATTTGTTGTGATGGACAGCAAGTACAGACTGACAAAAGATATCTGCAGTTCTTAGCCAAAACAGTTACATTTTAGTCTTTGCTAAATGTTGCTCTTAAAAAAAAAATCCAAAGAACTCATCACTTCGGAGTTTTGGTAAGTGAACTCAAGCTTCTGCTGAGAGGGCAGGCAACTCTGCTGGGCTGGTGATGTGCATTAATTTCTTGGCTGGTGTAATGAGGCATATAGTTGTCACGCAGGGTCACTCTGGGCATAGGAAATTGTGCCAGTCGGAAGTGATAACTTGCATTCTGTCCTGCCCAGGTGGAGTCGCAAAGATTTGGCTGCACCAGCTCGGACTGTAGCCAAGAGCTCATCATGCATGCAGCAACTTGGAAGATCAGATGGTGCCTTATGTGAATGGCAGGGGAGCAGAGATTAGTCAGGAACAGATATAGTTCGTATGTCAGCGTGTTTTATGTTTCCATTCTTTATTCTTGACTTCATAATTCAAATCCATTGATATCTCTCGTGCCATCTTCTGCTTATTTCTTGAGCTTACTTGGCTGCATTTTGGGCTTCATTGGTATTGCAGTCCTTTCACTGCTGTGCTCTTGACACGAGCCGAGGATGCATCATTTAGCATGATCCTGTCTTTTGCTTTGTTCAATGAAATGACGACAGTAGGATGATGTATGTTGTGCTAAATATATCCTCAGGGTTTAAAAATGGCATTTGGTTGGACATATGGGGCAGTGCTGTACGACATCAAAAGTCATGCTTAAGAAGATCACGCTTCTTCATAAAAATCATACATTTTTGGCAGTTCTCAAGGTGTGTTACAGACCCAACTATTTTTGTTACTGATGTGAACTTCACAACCTGCTTCTTTGAGGTCTGACCTGCTCTGTTATATGTGGTAAAAAGATGTTCCAACCTCTGTGTCAAATACTGGAGCACATTGCTATAATGAACTGGAGACCTTTTTAAAATAGCACTCCTTTTAACAGCAAGCCGGAATATTTTCTTAATACCTGTTTAAGAACTTGGGCATCTGTTAATTGACAGTCCATAAACACAGGCTCTGATTTTTAGAAATACTTTATTTTTCTTTCCTGATTGGCCATATGACTTTGAGCTGTCATTGAAAGGCTTCTTTGCTGGAATCAGAGAGTTAGTGAGATTCAGTGCAATATGCTTTAGGTTACTAGAATTTTTCCATTACGCAGTTAGCATAAAACATGTAAAGAATTATTCTTGGCACCTTTCATAGTGGAATGAAAAGAATAACTGTTACTTCAAAGCCATCCTGCATTATTGATGGCTAATCACAAATAACTATTTTGAATTTAAGAATAAATTCATAAGGGAAAAAAAACCCTGTAAATCTATTTGCCAGTAGAATCCAGACTTAGGCTTCTGAAAAGATGCTTCGTGTGTCTTCTCATAGGCTGCACACAGCTGGTACCTTCCTGTTCACCTGTTCAGCTGCTTTTGAATGAAATTGTGTGGTCTTTTCAAGGCAATTTAGTACGTGCTTGTGAGAGATTTGCCTGTTGGCTGGTGTGTTGGAACATTAAATGCAGTGTAGAGGTGCAGAGTCAATCCTCACAGCCTTACACACAGCTCAGCCACGCCGGGATATGGCAGATTGGCAGCATGTGCAAAGCTACATGGAAATGCTGTTTTGGCTTTTATTTGAGCTACTGGACAATGATGAAAAAGAGTGGGAAAGAAAAAGATCTTTTTCTTGGGCAACCCAGAATCCTTCATCCCTTGGTGGCTTAGGAGAAAGCATGTTATGCCTGGGGAAATAACGTGGCATACTGGAATTGCACTGAGCTGAACATGAGCACTCACATGCTCCCAGCTGGGGAGGACAAAGACAAAGACAATAAGGAAAGGAGCCAAAAATGGATTTCATTCTCAAAAAGAATCTTGCTTTTCAGCCTGGTTTTACTTGGACCAGCAGAAATCAGTTACAACAGAGCTTTGGGGAAGATATTCGGGTTAGTTGGTTTGGTGTAGCTGATGCCTTCACCTTGAGAAGAAACAGTTTCAGGAATGGGCAGGAAGTAGAAATAAACTGTTCTGAGACTGGCAACGCTCATTACTGTGGCTGAAGCTGCATTTGGGAGCTCAAAGTTCAGCCATGAAGAGGCATCTGATGACTACAAGGCAAGTAAGATCTAGTGAGGCTATCTGGTTTCACTCAAAGGTGTTTTCCTTGAAAAAGATGCCTGTGCCCAGCTGATTGCCCCAAACAGGCTGGAGTTTCTCATCTGTTTCTGTCTCATTCTCCTGTCATGGCACTCATGCTCTAAATACTTGTCTAAGGATTTTGTCCATTTTATGTTTCTTGCTCATGAAGCAAAATGAGGAATTTTGCAACCGTACTTGAGGGATTTTTAATTCCTGCACAGAGAACAGATCAAAATTTTGTTTTATTTGCTTTGTCCTTTATTCACATAGAAGGGGAAGAGTGCAAACACAGTCAGCTTTATTCATTTCTAACAAGAGATTGAAACTGTAGTCTGGTGATGAATTGAGAAATCATTCAGTCCAACTCTCATCTGATGGATTTTCCTGTGATTTGTTTTGCTTAGGGGCCGGGGGAAGAGGAAGCAGGAAAGTTTCAGCATACAGACTAAACTGAATTTGGGGGTCCATAAAAAGAGGAAAAAAGTTCTCTGTCAGCCTTTTGGTGGGAACTGAGAGAAACCCCTGGTATGTTAAGCAAGCTGTTGAGATTACGTGGTGGTGAATAATACATGTGTACCAATGGAGAGATCTCACTGCTGATTATTTGAATGAATGTTTTTGTGGCTGAACCACTTGTGAGACAATTTATTATTAGCTGAAGTGATGAAGAGGAGATTGGACAGAGCTGTTGAATGATTGGAAGCGAAGAGATTTGTTACAAGTGTGGTTAACTACACTCATTGCATGATTTTTGGGACTGGCCATATCTGTTTGCAAGCAAAATTGTTATCATGACCCACAATGCAGAGATTCTTCAACCCACTTGGCTTGGAGGATTTCATCTGGAAGGTAAGACAGTGCACCACAGCCATTTTCATCATATTTCCCTTTTTGCTTGAGCAATTGATACCTTATTGATCCCAAAACAGATACAAGAGGAGTAGTGTGGGGCTCCTGGTACAATCTTCATGGTAGTGTCCTCCATAAATGCTGCTAATTGACCCCCTTCACACCCTCTGTATCAGGTGAACTGAAGTCATTGTAGTGAACGTCCTCATCATGTATTTGAATGTATCAAACACTTCACACTTGGGCTCCAGTTCATCATTTGATCACATAACAAGAGCTTTGGCTTCACTTCCAAAACTGTGCAGCTCTCACCTCCCAAATCAAGCTCTGCATCCTCTGCTTTGCTGTAATTTTTTCAGCTTCTTGGCTAATTGCCTCCTTTCTTCCTCTTCTGTGGCCTCTAACATAGATTGTAGCATTTTGTGGCTCACATTTATGTTCATGTAGGTTCCTCGTCAGGACCGTTTCCTTAAATTGAGAATAAAAGAGTTCTTTCCCTTTCCTCTGTTGACCAGACTGTAACTCCATTCAAATCCTATCCCAAACCCTATTTGCTTTCTCCTCACTTCAGTTTGTGTGCCTTGTCTCTCAGATTTGTGTTTTCCTTTTAGTTCCATAGAGCTTCAGAGGTTTTGAAGCTCATTTATGAATCTGCTTCATCCTTCGAGTGTTTGCATCAGACATTGTCATGTTCCAGTAGCAGAAGTCTTAATCTGGTGGATTGTTTTTGGTTAAGTGGCAGTGCTAGTGCTAGGAAGTCACTCTAAAATACATGGAATTTTTCTCAAAATTCTTTCTAAAACTGAATCCTGAAAATGAGACAGTGACCAGGAGCTGGAAATTCAGTTCTTGACAGAGATGTGGTGCTTTGGCACTCATTGTCTGTGTCCATCACTGTGTATTGTTCAATGTCACCTTGGTTGGCCATGGTTCTTACCATCTCTGGCTTCTTTAATTTCCACTTCTTCCTCTTCTGCATGTCAAAAGCAATGCACAGACAAGCTCAGCTTAGAAATAAAATGGAGATAATTGGGGAAGATTTTTCAGCATTCTTGTCACTTGGTTCATTGGTGACTACAGGTTTTAAGTTCAAGAAAAATAGGAAGTATCTTTGCAGTTTCTGCCCATCGCTGCCTACTCCAGGAAATGCCTTAATGCTCTTCTTGCTTTTGCTTGAATTAATGGAATTTACCCTGTAATTTTATTGAGCAGATATATTGCTTTCCTGTTCTATTTTGGTTACATGAAAGAATTGAGGAAGGAAAAACCTGTACAGCCTTCTTGGGAATAAAGATTGTTAAAGGCACAAATGTTCTTAAAACGATGCCATAATAATAATTTATTTAAAAGAGCATGTCAATTATAATGGTACCATGATACTATTAGGTATTGATTTTTCTTTATGTGCTTGAACCTTATTAAGAGAAGCAAGTTTGTAATTTGTTTTCTATTTTTGTTTTCTTTCTATTGCATGTTATTCTGCAGCATGCTAACAGGAGGGACATAAGCAGATAATCATTTTCAGAAATATACCGTAGAGAGATGGAGACATCACAATTAACTCCATCTTTAAAGTAGGTTTAAATGTGGCTGACCAAAAGGATGAATATAAATCAGCCTTCTGATAAGATTAGGCATCAATGTAGGAAATAAAGTATTTTGGGAACAGTAACAATACAGCCAAAGGACCTGTTTGGTTAATCTCCTCTGTGGTTTTACCAATTGCTTTGTCCTGCTGACCTTCAGTGTTACATACTCTGTTTAGATCAACCTTTTGTGTGGGGCTGGGAGAAGTTTGTTTCTGTAGAAATATTTAATTTATATTGATTTTTGGGTATTTGTGAAAATATTGGTCTGTTCATATAATTTAAGCTTCCACAGAGTTGTGGACACTCTGGTAGCCCCTTGGTGGTCATCCAGTTCCACCTCCCCTTCAGAGAGAGTCTTGCTAAGAGCAGATCAGGTCAGGTGTCACTTGTCTTGTCTGGGTGTCTCCTCAGACTTGTGCCCTATCAAGTCATGCCCTATGCTGCAAAAAAAATGGGAAAATTAAATCCAGAGCTCATCCCTGCAAAAGGTTGTTGGCTCCCACCTCATTAGAAAGTCTGATAATTCAGTACTACCATGTAGTAACCAATGGCTGGGACAATAACTTAAAGCAAATTCAACTCTTTTTCACACAAAACTCTGCCTTCTGTTGACCTGATTTTGCTCTCTAGCCCAATTTTTCCCATCTATATAACCATTGAGACTATATCTTGTGGGGAAAATTTGGATGGCAGCAGTCAGTTGACAGTTTTAGAGGTTGCATAACAGAAGAAGGGTTGTAGAGAATGATAAAATCGTGGAATATCTCAAGTTGGATGGAACCCATAAGGATCATCGAGTCCAACTCCTGCTCCTTGCAGAGCTACCTAAAACTAAACCAATATGACTTGACTAAAGCAACGTCCAGACAGTCCTGGAACTCTGGCAAACTTGTGGCCACTTCCAGATAGAGCTCCAGTGATCAGCTGTAACACAGGGAAGGGGAAGAGAGTGACCTGGCCTCGATGCAGTGGGAGAACAGTGTGATGGCTGTGAGGATTGGTTCTTAGGGCAGGTATTTCACAGAGCAGATTCCCCAAGACTGTGGCTCTCTGACAGCTGAGTTACACTTGGGAGAGAGCAGCTGGGCTTTGTCAGGGTAACGTGCGCCAGGACTACTGGAAAACACTGTTTTGGATGAGGTAAACTTTGCTTGGCTCTTGGTGGATCACACTGATTTACACCTACTCTGAAAAGAAGGAACATCTGCCCCTTCTTGCTGTAGCAAGTTCTCAGTGACCTGCTTCCTTGGAAGAAGCAAACACTGGAAGGCGAACCCTGTCCACTGTTCAGTGTTGCCTGCTCCCCTCTGGGTAACCAGGGGCTGAGTGCAATGCTTGGAAGGTCACAGCTGCAGGATGTGAAAGCTTGCCACAGATTGTGCTTAGAGAAATCAATTTTCTCTAGCAATAGGTAACACAGTGAACTATTTCTTGCAAAAGCCCTGTGTGATTTGTAATCATTCTGCTTGTCTGTGTCCTGGTTTTGCCATGCTGGGAGTAGAAGGCAGCACTTGAGATTTTAATTTTGTGCTGTCAGGAGAGCACAGTCTGAACTGACTTGACCAAAATAAAAAATTATGATGAATTTGCAACCACCGGACAGATACCAAGCAGAGGCCATTGTTAGCATTTCCAGTCCATTTTATATTTAGAATCTGAACAAACTAAATCCAGGATGAAGGATTACAGCAAACCTTCCAGATGGAACACTACAACAGTCCCTTTTTGAAGAGATAAAGAAACTGTATTTCTGATACGGTTTGCACGTGGAATCCTCCAATCCTTACGCCATTGCAAGTGAAAACTCAGTTTGTAAGGAAAAAGGATAATGTAAAGAACACTCCCATATGTCACAAAACTTAGAGAACAGAACATTTTCATAGCCGTTCATAGTGATAATTTGTTCAAAGAACTACATGTGCTATTTGTACATTGTCTTGACACTGGAGAAAATTAATCTGTGCAGCTCCTGACCGTGTCTGACGCATTGGACAAACGTCAGGGTTCTCCACTGACTTCACTTCTCCCTCTCTGTGCTCTTGATATTTTCATTTCCTTTGAGGTAAACTCTAAGTATGAATTTCCCGACTTTCTAATGTTTGGAGTTTATTTGGTGTATCACTACGGATTTTTAAATGAAGTGACCAAAATTTGCCTTCAGGCTTGGCTTTGTCTCAGCTGTTATTTGCAGGCATGCAGCATATTATGGCGCATCCTGGTGGTACTTTAAACTTCGACTTTTAGCAAACACTGTAAGCTTTTATTTGTAAACATCTCATTTAAACAACAACAGTCGGAGTGAAAAATTTTGAGCACCACTTGAACTTTCACAGGAACATTATGAAATATGGATGAGACTAGCAAAAATAATAGGTATTGACAATTACCTCTTTGTCAGATCCTCCCCAGAAAATCTTCTTGCTTTGTGTGCTTTACAAGGGAAAAGTAAAAATGTCTTTTCTTGTCCCTAGTCTGTATCGTTTAATCTTGGTTTGTTATGTACCAGCTCATAGAATATCAGTTATAGTTCAATAGCTTTTGTCTAGAGCTCATTGCCTCTAATTGAATGTATGCACCAAGCTGAACATGTTTATTTGTGACTTGATGATTAAGCTGCTGCACAGACTTAATCTGGGAGGAGAGGAAAGAGGCAGCCTGTTATCCCACAAATGCTGCTCTGGCCTGGAATGGGAAAACCAGGGTGTGTTTGAAGGGGATCAGAGTTCACCCCCAACATTTACCATCACTGTTCATGTCTCCCTGGGGTTACATTTCTTGTTTATTAATTTCCTTGTCTCCGAATTGAGAGGGATAAGGAAAAGGGTCTTCATTGTTCTTTTCATGCATTCTCTTGGCCCAGGTGTGACTTAAAACGAGTGTCCTAAGGTTATTTAAGGCCAATTTCAGTCTGCAGCTTCCTCCTGAGGGGAAGAGGAGGGGCAGGCACCGATCTCTTCTCTGTGGCAACCAGTGACAGGACCCAGGAATGGCCTGAAGTTGTGCCAGGGGAGGTTTAAGTTGGATATTAGGAAAAGGTTCTTCCCCCAGAGAGTGGTTGGGCACTGCAAGAAGATCCCCAGGGCAGCACGAAGCCTGGCAGAGCTCAAGGAGCTCAAGAAGTGGGCAACGCTCTGGGGCACCTGGCATGACTCCTGTGGTTGTCCTGTGCAGGGTTAGGAGGTGGACTCGATGATCCTTGTGGGTCCCTCCAGCTCAGGATTTCTATGGTTCTATGTTCCTATGGATTTTTACCGCTGTAACTCCTGATTTTACTCTACCCTGCAGGTTATTGGGGCGGATATGTGGGAGCACCTTTCCATTATTGCAGCTGATACTGAATTATGTGAAGCTTCTTTTTTTTTAAAAAAAGGGAAAGTTTAATGGGAGTGTATTACATTTTGGTAGTTCATGGTGATGAAAATGAGAGCGCGCTGACATCTGGTAGCCATGGTTGCTAACATTTCAGGAAGCACAAAAGCAGGGATGAAAGAAAAACTCTTTTTTTTTCCCCCCAGTTCCTCTGAGGTTTTTGAATAAATCAGACATTCAGTGCCATCTTAATTTTTACTAAATATATCTTAGTTTGCTAATGCTTTCTGGGAGCAGACCTGGGATGGCATTGTAGAACATAACTGCTTTGTTTTTGCTCTAGTTACCCTTATGCATTTTTTAAAGTAGAGCATGTTTGGTTGAATTTTTATTTTCTGTCAAGTGTAAGAACCGCAGCTACATTAAGTCCCATTAATCATGTTTTAAAAATAAGTCTAGATCCTGAGAGGAAAATCACTACATCCACTGATTGACTTTCTGGGTAACAAAACAAGGAAAATAAATTGCCTGGGGAAGAGCTAACATGCTGCAAGGTCCTGAGCACTTGCAAGGTACCAACAGGCACGTTCAATATCTCTGCCTAAGTTGTCCTTCTGAGGCCAGTAGGACCTTATGACTCTTCAGAGGATTGTGGTGCATGAGAGATGGGTCGTTCTGTTGCTGAATTTGGAGCCCTCCTTACACGCAATGTGTAGAATAACCTGAGTACACACAGAACAATCCAAGGAAGGCATTTCTGTCTCTTAGTTAAAGGTCTTGATGAACTTCAAGTTGAGATTGGCTGAATGTTTCATATGTGCTTTACCAGGTAGCCAGTCTTAGGAGTATTCTTGCAAATAGTAAAACATGGCAGAAATTAGTGTTTTAAGATGAGAACATGATCACTGACATCTGCCAGCTTGGAAGGCTGTGCTGGAGTTGTTGGTCTGGGAGTCTGCAGCCATTTATTTTGAGTTGAAATGGGCCCTGGCACACTGATACAGAAGGTGCTGAAAACTGCTGAGTGGCACCTGTGTGCAGCACATCTCAAAAAGGGACACTTTTGGTTTCAGGCTGAACTCCCACCAGTATTTCTGATTAGCTGGGTAAAAACCAGTTCCAGATCTGTGCTGTCATCATCCGTGAGTTTATTTCACAGGAATAAAAAAATACAACAAGTCATAAAGGAACAGATGTTGTGAAACTGAGCAGTGGTTGTAGAGCACATGACAAATTGATAGGATATTTCACCTAAAATACATGGGCTGTGCATGTATAAATATGTCCCTACACAAAGATACACCACATTCTGTACCCTGAGGCAGGGTTTATTACCTAGCTGTGCTTTGTTTCCTGCTGGGTTTGGGGAAGATTGAGGTGCTGGGGAATTTTGTGAGGTTTTATACACGCCTTTGTCATCTCCCGGGTGCTGTAGCTGTCTGTGAGATGGCTTTGGTCCTCCAGGTTTTAATGACAGAGCTGCTTTCTGCCTCTTCTCTGTAATAACTGTTGTTTGGGGATATTATCTTTGTGTCCTGAGTTCAGGGAGGATTTTCTTGAATCTTGTCAGCTTCTCTTGGTATTTATTTTATATTTTGAGAAAAAATGTAGCCAAAAGCTGTTCTGAATTTTGCGGACATAGAAGCAAAGAGCAATTGTGTGAGGCTGCAGATGGATTTTTTTTTTTCCAAAGCATCCCACCCAAACACAGCAGCATCTGAGCAGAAAGTCAAGAGTGGAAATGTGTGTGGGGATCTGTATTGTGTCTGTATATGCATTTATATGTGTGTATATTATATATATATACGTGTATATTTATGTGTGTGTGTCTGTTTGAAGTGGTATAACTCACATGTCCACTTCCCAATCAGATTTCTCATCCTATGCCTTACATTCAGTATTTGTCACATACATTATCTAAGTGCCAACAAATACAGTCAATTATGTGCGGTGATCTCTGGTGTTGTGGTAACAATTCAGTGAAGCAACTGTGTTTAGTAACATCTGTTATTTTAGGATATAAAATTCCAAGGGTATTCTTGAAAAGCGTTGTCTTTATACTTTGTGGTTTTTATTGTTAAGATGTTTGTTGGTAAGACGCTACAACAAAGGGATGGTGAAGCTGCCTTTGGGGTAGACTTTATGGTCAGGAAGGCTTGCTCTGTGCTCCTTTCCATTTGAGGGGGAAGCAGAACATGCCACAGCAGCAACCTTTCAGCCTTGGACCTCTGACAGTGGCCAGGGTACGCAAAGAAATCGACTGACATGGTTTCTAAAGGAGATGCTTTGAGTCCATGAGGCAGCAAAGCTAAATTACGAGACAAAAAGCTTCACCAGTTGGCATCTTGTAGCCAAGTGTTTGTACAAAACCTGGGAGGGATGTTATGGTTTTTTCCCTTCTGCCCAAACATATGCTCTGCTTTCATATTCTTACTAACAGGACTAAGAGCTGTTGCTGGAAATTTCCCCACTCTCTGTAATAGTATAAGCAATTGAAACAGGGTTTCTGTCCACATCTCTCTTTTGCTTAAGTCACAGGCAGACTTTAAGTCTTTGGAAACAGCAACTCTGGCAGCATTTGAGCCCATCTTCCGTTTTTTACTGAGTAATGATGAGAGTTGGACCTAATTGATGATTCTTTGATGGGCATTTTTTTCTTGAATACTTTACCTCTGATTTCTACAGTGATTGCTGGGGATAAACCACCACCAAAACAATCCCAACCCATCAACAACAAACCTGGGCCCTGCGTGAGCTGTTTTCTCATAAATTGTGCAAATGGTTTGCTGTGGACTATGGGGAGTGAGCAGAATGAGTAATGAATAATCTGACTGTTTGAATGGGCTGAGCCTGAGGAGAGCGGTTTCTGAATCCTCTGAGCAAAGTTGGGGCTCCTCCTGAACTTCTGACAAAGTGCTGATGCGTTCCCTGCCTGGCTAAGTTTGGCTGGGTTTGGTAGCTTTGCACATATCAGAGTTTACAGTATATTTTCCAGTCCTTTTGGAGCAACTGTCTGGGTTTCTCTTCTTTCTTGAAATGCAAATGTTAAGATGTATTTGTTGCCAACTGACAGAAAGCAAGAAAAATTATTTTAGGAGAAAGAAATCAAGCAAGCAAGCATAGCCATTCATTATTGAAATGACAGTGTTTCATGGCAATTTTGTCTTGAAATAACTTTTTGTAAATTTTGCAGCACTGTTTTTCAGTAGCCAAAACTCTTTGTCACACACTCCAAACCCCTTTGTGACACATGCACTGCTATCTCAGTAATGGAAAGGTAGGAGCAGAGAATTGGCAAATAGTATTAACCATCCCTGGGTTCCAGTGAGGGCAATGAATCAGTGTCTTGCTATGGTAAATGCATATTGATGTCCAAGCAATTTGGCGAGTCTTTAGATTTGACTTGAGAAAATAAGTAGGAAAGGATTTGCTGTGTGTCCCCCAGAGTTGTCTTTCCCATCCTGCCCTTCCCCCAGAAATGTGGAATTGAGAGGTTATTCCCCACCAGTGTGAAGAAGTTTTTTTCTTGGCTCTGGCTCCTTTATTAGGATGACTATATAAGATGGACATTCGTAGTGAGGATCAGTCCCTGAGAGAGCTGAAGTCATGGCATGTGCCAGCTTTGGAGGCTGCCAAGGTGTTTCAGGAGATAAGTCAGAAAGTGGCCATGTTGTACATTTGGTATTTTTACTTTGCCATCTGCCTGAAAGAGGTGCCTTTAAGGAGATTCAGATCAGGGAAGAAATTACAGTAATTTTTTCAAGATGCCCCATTTTGTGCAGAATCCGTTGCTTTAAAGGTATGGGTTTTTTACAACTTCTTTATTAGAGATGTTTGGCTTTTTTCCCCCTCCTTTCTATTATCCCATTGATATTTCATGGGTATCCTTAACCTAAACCCAGAAGTTTCATGTTAGGTCTAATTTTTCATTAGGAGATGATCAAAGAGCTGGTGATATACATATATTGTGTTGGTTCTCCCCAGGCTACTTGTAATAGAAGAGAGTTAGTATCCAGAAATCGTTGCACCGTACCTACATGCAGCCATCTAAACACTGCTTTTGCTCGGGTTTTGAGGCAAAATGTCTGACTTGGAAAGCCACTTTTAGATAACAAAACAATTGCCTGAGGACCCCAGTCATCTTAACTTCGCAGATGAATTTCTTCTGCTGTACCCAGAGGAGACTCTTATTTTGTTCATATCTCAGCTGTTTTGTGGTCTGTGTGATATTTTGCCATGGTGTTTTGGCTTGCAGCAAGTTGCCATGTGTGTTATTAGTGCACTCTCTCCAGCAGTAATCTC
The DNA here is from genome assembly GCA_013396655.1 of Campylorhamphus procurvoides. Classification (NCBI taxonomy): domain Eukaryota; kingdom Metazoa; phylum Chordata; class Aves; order Passeriformes; family Dendrocolaptidae; genus Campylorhamphus; species Campylorhamphus procurvoides. The sequence goes on from WBMV01002992.1 coordinate 729,069, forward strand.
TGTATCTGTTATGATAGGGATGAGCCCTACAAAAGCTCTCATAAACACTTGCCGTGTGAGGATAAAGGGCCCCTGGTGAGGGCTTGTTGAAAAGGTGTGTTGTATTTCTCATGCACTGCTTTTCAGACTCTCACTTCAGGAGTGGTTCACTGGAATTAATTTGGTTTTATGTCTGACATTAACAAAAAAAAATTGCCACTGGTTATTATTCCTTCAAGTAGGCTTTTATTTGGATAATTGGAGTTTGGAGGGGAGGAAAAAGCTGTGATGCACCTGTGATAGATCCCTCAGTTATCTGTGATGACTGTAGTGCTGGTGTCCACTGGCACAGTCCTTACTCATCCCTGTTCCCTATCAAATCAACCTCATTTAATGGGTTATCATAGACATTTAGTAGAAGAATTTGGTGTTGAGGAGAAGGGATTGAAGCTGTTGCTCTCTTGGCCCTTCCTGGGCTCTGGGCACGAGAGCTGCCTCCCCTTGGTGTGCAATGCTGGAACAGCACTGGAGTATTTATCCATGGAAGGTGATGATAAATAGTGTTTGTTCTGCACATTCATGTTTGGAGCAAAGCAGTGCTTTATACTGGAGTCAAGAAATATAATAATAATAAAATCTAGCTACCATGCTTGTTCTATTCCATGAGAGTGCCATGCCAGAGAATAAAGAAGGGAAAATTCAGAACTAAGCACCTGGAAGGATGGGAAGGACATGGCCATTGGGCAGAGCCCACGCTGGCACTCTTGGTACCCTGCCCCTAAAACCACTCCTGTGTCAGCAATGGGGCCTCTACTACAGTCATCATTCCAAAAAATCAAATAATCTTTGTCGGTCAGTATCTCAGTCTTATTAAATCAGTGTTTCATGACTCCACAAACAAAAGTCTATTGTTGTCTGTGGACAAGTGGGCTGCGTTTTAAACCTAAAAGGGGAAATTAAATTCATGAATTAGTGATCATATCCAATTTTATGTTTTCCTTTTTTTTAAATTTTGTCCTGATGCTGAGATTAGCATCTCACACAGAGGCAGCAGAAAACACCTGGTGTTGCAGCTTAACTAAGTGCATATTTAATGTTCCACAACAACATGTGACTAAGGCAGGCAACGAAAAAAAATGAGTCCATTATTGGCAAAGATTATACAGACAAAATACATTTCCTTCATGCAGCGAGAAGGAAAAATGCCAGCAAGGATGATAAAGACTTTCTTAATATGATTTCTGTTTTTAAATATTCCGCTTCAGTCCTCTTAATAAAATGAATGCGCAGAGCTAAGATCACTGTTCAATGAGATTATGCTCTCATCCATTTAATAATGATGCTGTTGCAATTTTTTTTTCCTGCCTTCTCTTTCAACTTTAGTACTGAGCAAATTTTGGTTGGATTTAAGAGGGTCTATTTATTATTTTTTTTTCCTAAATAAGCTTTCAATTTGTATAATCTGAATGGGACCTCATCTCACAAAAGTCTAAATGGTTTTTTCTAGTCATCCTTTGACTTCAGTGTCTATGTATTGCAGAGGCCACATGGAAAGGAGCCTTTTTAGGACAGCATTTTGAAAATTGAATTTAAAGAGAGCATTTTGGTTTAATTTGCTGGGTCAATTTGTTTAAATGGGCAATAATCTTGTACTTGTCCCGGTGAGACCTTGGATAGAGAGTACATTTGGGCATCATTTTTGATGCTGTAGAATATAGCACTTGTGCTGATAACTGCTGGTAAACTGATACGTTTATGTATTTTTACTCAGATTGACTGATTTTTGGCTTATGTGTTATTTGTGATTGATTGCAGGTTGCTTATTCATTTTCTTTCTGGCTGGGCTGTGCAAAGAGAAATTACTCTTTCTCTTTCCTTCCTTACTCCCCTCTGTTCTCAGCTGCCTCCCCAAGAGATCAGCTCCAATCCTGGCACCGTGTGACAGTTAGCAGTTGTGACAGGCTGGCCTATTTTTGGAAGTCTGTCCCCACTCTTTCCCTGCTGGAAAAGAAAAGCGAGTTATCTTTAAAAATTAATCCATTTGGAAGAGGAGGAGGAGGAGGAGAAAGCTTCCCGCAGCACTCAGTGCTCGGGCTGCAGTTCTGCTCATTATTTGCTCAGCTCGTGCCACGGGCTGGGAGGGGTTTGCACTTTGCCTGGCACTGATCACCTGCCCTTGAGCTCTGCAAGAGCCCTTCTGTTCTGCGTGGAAAAGGCAGCAGACCGAAATACAGCACGGAGCTGCATGGATAGTGTCCAGTCATGTCTTGTATTTCACACATTTCTAAGCTGCTTCTGCAAACCCAGAAATACTACTGCTTGTCTCCAAGGAACAGAAATTGGAGTTCAGAATTTGGCACTTAAGGTGGAAAGACTTTTTTAATTATTATTTTAATTTTTTATTTTGCCCCTTCTTTAGACTCTGCAGTCTCTACAAGTAATAGAATATATGTGTTAAATTGTACTTGCATTGGGATAACATCCATAACACTGCTCCATGGGAAGGAGTAACCGCTGTGTGCTTGGTGATTACATAGCTTACTTTGACGTGGTCTCCTTATAAACCAAGTTTTACATCTCTATGCCTTGCAAACTCATCCTAAGTCAGGTAGATGTGGCCCTGGAACTTTCTCAGGATTATCAGTTAAAAAATATCAAACAAATGCTTTCTGGTAGGGAAAGTATGGCAGCAAAATTACATTGTCAATGGATGGTTTATATTGTATCAAGAAAGCAAGAACTTAAAGTACATAAAACTATTACCCAAATGGTTCTAAAATTCTCATTCCATGTTGTCTGTGTCCCGAAAGCTCAGGAGCACATTGGGCAGCTGATATTAGGGCAGATCTCCCAAAGCACTATTATTTTGTTTTCTCATATGTGGTTATCATTGGTACTTTAAAAATAGACTCTGCTGTCTGTCTAATCTATTCATTTAATCTTTTTCTAGATGCTTCCCTTTTTTTCCTTATATATGATGTGAATACCTCTGTGCCTACACTTCATATACCTGTCATTGCTATAGAAAGTCAGAACACCTTTCCCTGGAAAGTCAGTGCTGAGTCATATTCAGAAGGTGCTGCTCCTCCCCACATCAGCTTGGGATGCAAGAAATTAAGCAAATTAATACAAAATACCATTGATGTAAGGGCCACAAAAAGCATAGGGAACACTTGGCCCTTCAGGGCTCATCCTGTATTTTTGAGGTCTGTGGAAGCTGTGTTGTTTCAGGCTGCTGAACCACAGGGCACAGATTTCACAGAGTCACAGAATATGCTGATCTGGAAGGGACCCACAAGGATCATGGAGTCCAGCCCTTAGCTCTGCACAGGACCATCTCTAGGAGTCACACCATGTGCCCAAGAATATCATCCAAACACCTCTGGAGCTCTATCAGGCTTGGTGCTGTGCCCACTGCCCTGGGCAGCCTGTTCAGTGCCCAGCCATGCTCTGGGTGAAGAACTTTTTCCTGATATCCAACCTAAACCTCTCCTGACACAACTTCAGGCCACTCCCTTGGGTCCTGTCACTGTCACCACAGAGCAGAGATCAGTGCCTGTTCCTCCTCTTCCCCTCATGAGGAACTGCAATGAGGTCTCCACTCAGTCTCCTCCACCTAAACAGACCAAGTGCCCTCAGCTGCTCCTCACACTCTTCCCTTCACCATCTTAGCCCACCCTTGGACACTCTCTAATGGCTTAATATCTTTCTTATATCATGGTGCCCCAAACTGCCCCAATAATGCAGGTGAGACCGCCCCACTGCAGGGCAGAGCGGGACAATCCCCTCCCTCACCAGGCTGGTGATGCTGTGTTTGATGCCTCCAGGACAGGGCTGGCCCTCCTGGCTGCCAGGGCACTGCTGACTCATGTCCAAATTGCCATCAACCAGGACCCCCAGGGCCCTTTACTGGCACTGCTTTCCAGTATTTCATCCCCCAGTCTGTCCCAAGTTGCCCCATCCCAGGTGCAGAATCCGGCACTTCCCCTTGTTGAACTTCCTGTGGCTGGTGATTCCCAGCCCTCTGATCTGTCGAGGTCTCTCTCCAGGGCCTCCCTGCCTTCCAAGGGTTCAACAGCTCCTCCCAGTTCTGTATCATCTGCAAACCTGCTCAGTGTCCCTTCTAGTCCTGTGTCCAAGTCATTTATGAAGATGGTGAAGAACACAGGGCCCAGGATGGAGCCCAGTGGAACCCCACTAGTGACAGTGGCCAGTGTGATGTCACCCCAGTCACTGTCACCCTCTGTGCTCGACCCGTGAGCCAATTGCTCACCCACCACACGATGTGTTTATCCAGCTGTGGACTGGGCATTTTGGCCAGAAGGATCCTGTGAGAGACAATATTGAAAGCTTTGCTGAAATCAACAAAGATTTCTTGACTTGGCTTCCCTTGTCAAGCCAGGTGCAGTACCTTGTTTGAAAAGGAAATCAGGTTTGATAAGCAAGACTTTCCTCTCGTGAAGCTGTGCTGGCTGTGACGTATGACAGCATTGTCTTTCAGGTGTTTTTCAATACTTCCCAGAATAATCTTCTGCACAACTTGCCCGGGCACTCAAGTGAGACTGACAGGCCTGTTTGTTGGCTCATGAGGCAGATGCCATAACAATTTACAAAATAAAATACTTCCAGAGGCAGGACTGTGATTCCTAATCACAGTGCTCTGTTTACACAGGTAGCATCCAACTCTGGGGTCCCCAACCTAAGAAGCACGTGGACCTTCTGGGGCAGGTCCAGGGGCGGCCACAAAGATCCTCAAAAGGCTGGAGCTCCTGTGCTGTGGAGACAGGCTGAGAGAGTTGGGGATATTCAGCCTGGGGAAGAGAAGGATCCAGAGAGACCTCAGAGCACCTTCCAGTTCCTAAAGGGGCTACGAGAGAGCTGGAGAGGGACTTTGACAAGGGCAGTGTAGTGATAGAACAAGAGGAAATGGCTTCATTTTGGAATAGGGTAGATTTAGATGAGATATTAGGGAAAAAATCTTTACTGTGAGGGTGGTGAGGCCCTGGCACAGGTTGCCCAGAAAAGCTGTGGCTGCCCCATCCCTGAAGGTGTCCAAGGCCAGGTTGGATGGGGCTCTGAGCAACCTGGTCTAGGGGAAGGTGTCTTTGCCCATGGCAGGGGGGTTGAAACAAGATGATTTTTAACATCCCTTCTAACCCAAATCATTCTGTGTTTCTGTGATTTCCTGAATTTGGCTTTCCCTTTGTCCTGTTCAAAAGATCACAACAACAGTAAATGGTCCTTTTTGTCCCCTATTCGAAGTGCAGCTCAAAGTGTACATAAGGTTATCTGTGTGGAATGGGTTGAACTGGGAGTGAGGCAATACATGAATTTATAGGTACAGCAAGGCATGTATTGATTTCTTCACGTCTACCACTTTTTCTTCTTTCTCCCTCCCAAAGAAATACATGCATATTTTACACTTTTTAATCCTTCAGGGTTAAGACCTTCATGAGGAATATAGCTCATCTGATGATATTCTCCCATAAAGGCTTTTTTTTATTACTACATTACAGAAAAATCACACTTTTCTCTCATCTGTGCCTTCATTTGCAGAAGAAGGCCATGAGTGTACAGGTGCCATAACAGTTAGATGTTTACCCCCATGGCAACTTCTTGGGACAAGAAGACCTTTAAGGTCTCTTCCAGCCCAAACTATTCTGTGATTTTACGTTCTTATAGAAAAGAAAAGTTTCATTGTGGAGGACAAAAAACTGGGCGAGGAGAAACAGTTTTTATTCTAATTTTTGGTACATATTTGCATGTATATATTACCTGTTGTTTCACGAGGTAGATCAGTAAGGGAAAGCTTTCTTTGGCTGTTACATTCCTTCTGAGTGGTTTGGTGCATGAAGGAAAAGTGTTTCCTTAATTCTGCCCCTCATCACATTTCCAGAAGATTAGGCTTAATTAGTCCTGTAAATTTGTGTTCACTTTTTCATATCCATCACCAGCAGAATGCAGTATTTTTAAATATTTATTTAAAATACATGTGAACTGGGAAAGTAATGAATGGGCTGTGCTTCTGGACTTCGTCTTTTCATATGCTAAGCAGTAATAGTTAATCAGCTTTGGTGTGTGGTACAACATAAGATCATCAGACCAAAAACATCCATCTGCCTCTCTTGAAGTGAATCATCATTGTAGCATCCTTGCTCAGTATCTTCTGTAGGAGAAAAATAAAACAAACATCTTTTAGGCTACAACTTGTTTGTTTGTCTATTCTAATAAATATTTAAGAGGAGGGGGAAAAGAAGTGAAGCAATACAGTTATGCATTTATATAAGGCTGGAGGATCTGTAACTTCTTCTCTCTGTCCTTTGTATCAGTCCTCCAGAAACAGATGTGCTTCTTCCCACAGTGGCTTGCCTGGACATGTGGGGAAACATCTGTTCTTAGAAGTTGTACACTGCTCTGAATTTGTATCTTAAGTGAGAGACTACAGTCATCTAATCTTTTTAGTTTGTCTACTTTTTAAAAAAAGATATTCATTAATGTAATGTAATTGCATTAATTAATAACTTCCTATGAACAGTGATCACCAAATAATTTCTTCCTTTTTGTTTGTAACTGTAGGTTTTATCTCTTTTTCTGCTTTTCTCCAAACGCAGTGGTCTGAATTCCCTAAATCAGTTCTGTGGCTATAAAGTATCATGACAAATTTCAAGGCAGTCTATATTTGAACACCCAGAGCAAGTCCTGGGAAGTTGCTCCGATCTATTTCCATCTTTAAACTCTTGTCCTTGGCTTATAAAAATCACTCTTCCTGCAAGAGGTGAGGGGTTTGCCTTTACCACTCTAGCATTGCTTTGAGAATAAATGTTACTTGGGTTTTTTCCATGGGTAGAGTTCTTTTTTGTTTTGGAAGCAGTTATTTAAGACAGGTGATTAAAATAGGTTTGGTTGTATATTAGACAATGGCCAATTAAACCCATCAACTTTTGTTTTGCATGAATTTGTGCTCTGACGTTGTTGTTTGCCGGGATGTGGCATGAGTGGTGTGAAAAGGGCACTTTGCCCAGCAGCTCCTTCCATGTCTAGTCTGATTTTTGTGCCTGGTTGGAGTGTTCCAAAGACTGTCCTGGGTTGATCCTGCTGTGCACGTGATTAGATTGTACATAAGATATTTATTAATACTCAATAGAAACTTTTCCACATAATCATTATGCAGAACAGTATTTTATGTGTCGGTAAGATACTGAAAAGGTGTTTTGTATCTAGTCAAGGTATATCAATAGACCCCACCTGAGGTCTATTCAGGGCCAGTTCAAGCACCTCCAATGTAAAAGGAACCTGTTCCAGCACATGCAGAGGAGGCCACGAACATGCTCAGAGAACTGGAGCACCTCTCCTGTGAGGACAGACAGAGAGAGTTGGGGATGTTCATCCTGGAGAAGAAAAGGCTCCAGGGAGACCTCAGACTATCTTCCAGTACCTAGAGGGGGTACAAGAGAGCTGGAGAGGGACTTTTCACATGGAGTAACAGGGCAAGGGAAATGGCTTTAAACTGAAAGAGGGAAGGTTTAGAGTCAATATTAGGAAGAAATCCTTCCCTGTGAGGGTGGGGAGGCCCTGGCACATGTTGCCCAGAGAAGCTGTGGCTGCCCCATCCCTGGAAATGTTCAAGGCCAGGTTGGATGGGGCTTGGAGAAACCTGATCTAGTAGAAGATGTTTCTGCGCATGGCTGGAGGATTGGAATGAGATGATCTTTAAGGTCCCTTTCAGCTCAAACCATTCTATGATTTATGAAATTCTGCATGTGCCGGAGGGGGTCACAGAAGACCACGATCAGCTTGATTAAATAACGGAGCAGAAGTGATTAGAAGAGTCTCCTGATCAGTGCACAGAACCTCCTGGGGGAACTGTTAGAGAAAAAGGAGGCAAAGTGTTTATGTAAAGATGTAAGTTCAAGTTGATCATTCTGAGATCCATACAAACAGATGTCTCATGTGCCTCTGCAGTCAGCTGAGGATGTGTGACTGTCACTTGGAGCAAGCGAGAAAGTCTACCCAAAGCATCTGGCAGGAGATGCCTGGTTCCCTCCTCTCCCTCCCACCCCCTTGGTCTCCAGCAGTGCCTCCTCTTGGGGGTTCCTTCACCACGTTTTGCCTTAACTAGTGCAGGTCTGTCCTCTGTCATTTCCACTACCTGGAGCCTGACTCAGGGAGTTCACGGTGCATTTGAAAATGCAAAGGAAATCTCACTTTTGCCAGTCTAAGGCTGATTTTCCCTTTGCCCCAATCTTGTTGTTTCTGTCCACATGCATGTTCATCTGGTTTTAGTGTTAAACACCACTCTTTTTGTTCACTGTTGTCTCATTTAGCTATCAGGCAATGCTTGCATAATTTTTTTTTCTAATTCTGCTATTTCAGTGGCTTTCCAAGGGCTAGTTATGCATATGATTGTAATTCTGCAAGTTATATATGTCACTGAAATTCCAAATCTTTCAAAGTGCTTCCATATGGCCACCTCAGCTTTAGCGCTCTGTTAATCAGTAGAGGAAGAGGTCTAGTTGGATTTTTTTCTTTTTCCGTATGAACATCCATCTGTTTTATTATTGTCTTTATCTCCATGAATTTGGCATGGTCATACTTTGCTGTGGCAATTATGATTGCAGAAAATACATCTGTATAGATTTGGTCGTTGCAGTTCTTGTTCTTTGATCACCAGCTTGCAAAGCTGATCAGTGTCAAGATGCTTCCATAACATTTGTTACAATCCAGGGTAAATCCATATCTGTGTAATGGAACAAGAACACATGCATTAAGATTGTGACTTATGGTAGTGTCTCTGGTGTTGTTTCGTGCTTCTGTATTCCAGCCTTTCAGAAGGCTGGGATGATGTTGGCTGGTAACAATTATGTGAAAGAGATGGTTCGTGTAATGTTTCTTTACCTGGGAGTCCAGGTAAAGAGATCTGTTTGTTGTTTGTGTTATATTTTAACAGGGTAAAGCAGGATGCTTTATGCTACAATCTAAAGCCTACTGTGGAAGCAGTTAATGTTTTATTCATCTTGTATCCCCCACCTTGATTAAAACACTGCCATACTTACATTTCAACCAAGCATATCAAATCAAATCACAGGTGAAACCACAATTTCTAATAGCCAAATATGCCAGTGTTAATGTTCTCCTGCCCTATAGACTAATAGTAATGAAAACTAAAACAACAAGGTCACACTTACCTATTAGTGTGCAGAGAGCTGGCTGCTCATTAAGCTGGAGTTTTCTTATCACGTATAATATAGGAAGCAAATACCTGATTTCACCTGGTTTTACCTAGAAAGGCGCTTTGTGCCTCTCTTCAAAGCTTGCTCATGGCTCTGCTTTTTATGTAGTTACATCTGCTGAGCTGTGTGGAAGTGTTTTTTCTGCTTTGTATTGCTCAGGACACTGGGAGCCAGTTCACCAAAGACAGCCAGCTAATGCCTGTGCATCACCATCATGAGGTTTTATAACCTTACTGAAAGGACTGTGCTGATTGTTGAAAACATGCTCTTCTGTTCCCTTTGATGCAGTTACCTGTGCTACATCCATCACCCCATCTCACTTCAAAAACACCACTGGTGTTCTTGCCATGTTCCCAAGGAAAAGATTGGTGATATCTAAAATTTTCTTCAGCCTTAGATCTGTCCTGTGACTTGTGGACAGTTTTCTCTTGGTACTGCTGTATCTAAAGAATGGATTTCTTATCCCCAGAATAAGTACTTTGAGATAATTTGAGTGTCTTGGCTTCAAATCACTTGGAGGCATCAAGAATGGTTGGGATGTGTGATGTGACTGGTGCTGATGTAACTGGAGGCATCTTTGCTATGGGTTGCACCATGTAAGAAGATGATAACACAGGTTGACTTTGAGGTCCCTTTCAGATCCTGGGTTGATCATGAAGCAGCAGGTTTTTGGGGAAAGCAGAATGGATGTGTTAAGCATGGCAGTGGGGATTCTTAGCATGGAAAGCCATAAGGTTGTTACTCTAATGATGTTTTTTTTCCGAGCAGAGGCTGATTCTCACTTCTAGTGTCCTTCATATCATGTACTTTTATTGGATATTCAGATAACATGGGGAAGGATATCCCAACCCTGCCAATTTGTGAGTTGTTCGTGTGACTAGCCTGGCTGCAGAGTAGGGGATGCATAAATAGTGCATTTTGAGTTTATTATGCAAAGTTAAGGAAGATAAGGGAAAGTGTGTGTGTGTATGTCAGTGCAGCTCATTTATTTCACAGTGCACTGTTCAGAACATACCAGCATGTTCTACAACACAATTTATGCTTGTGCTGCTGGTGGCACAGAGGAGTGAGTAAAATACATTGTTCTAATAAATCATATTAATATCTAATAAAATAGCATAAGGATCTTGTTATAGATACTGTGGCTGCAATATAACCCAGGGCAATATGTGAACAAGTAACATTTATTACTAACTGTAATTTTTATGCTGCTTTGAAAGTGACAAACATTTGACATGTTCAGCTAATAGGTTTAATTAAAATTCAAGATTAATTACGAAGATGAGTAACTCTCCTTCATTACCTTGTAAGAACAAAAGATACTTAACATTTCAAGAAAGAAAATATGATTAACCCAGTAACATGTATCAGAAGAGTTGCAAATACTCCCTTACAGGAGCACGGATCATGAATATTAAATTCTGCCTCCCCCAGCAAAGAGGGAATGAAATTCAAAGCAAATTGGGTTTGCAGAACTGCTGGGTTTCAAAAAAGTGGTTTTAAAATAACTGTAAATGCACTTGTCAAAGAGGTGAACTGTTGCTTCAGACAGATCAGAGATGATTAAAAGAGGGGAAAGAGCTGAAGTCTTGCTCTAAATTTCAACATGTTATTGAAGTATAACTCAGGTGTAAAACATTGAATGTGGGATTGGTTCCCTGGGTTAAGTTTTGAATATTCATTCCATAGGCATGTAAGAAACTTGAAAGAGGTTATTAGACAACTATCCTAATTTCTTCCACTGTTTCCAAGAAAGTGGCAACACCAGCTGATGCATTGTAATATGTTATATTTATAGGTCAATTTAGCAGCTTTTCCTATTACGTCTTGTCAGGCTCTGTGATTTATATGATATTTGTTCAGCATGCCTGTAGCAGATATGACTGGCTAAGCTGAAATATGAAATGTGTTAACCTCTGAGTTGAGCTAATGATAAAGTTGAATTAGGCTAATAACAGTTTAAAACAGCCATATGTTTCCTTTCAACTTTGTAGACTTAGATCTGTTTTAGGCTCATATGAAAATACAAAATGTTACTTTGTAAGTACAGCGTGTTGTTCTGAAAGGGTGACCTCCAGGTCTTCAGCTTAGAAGTAGAAGAAAAAGGGGTTTGTTTTAATTCTGTTCGGAAATTCCAATTTTTTTTAAGTTGTCTCCTTCTCGTATTTCCTGTGTCAGTTATCGATACTTAGCTTAGGTTTTTAATCAATTGCCAGGTCTCACAACTGGTTGAAAATGACTAGTAGAGTTGTTTCATCTGTGCAGCCTTTTCTGTTGGGTCCTTTGAATTAGCTCAAAATACACTGTGAGCACCACAACTCTGACAGCCTTTTATGGGCTGGAGGTGAAAACAAAGAAGTGCTGTACCAGTTACACAAGGAGACTCTTGGAACTTGTCTCACGAGAAGAAAGAGCGTACTGGGCAGGGTTCAACTCCTCACTGTCACACTTGTCAAGCAGGCTCACCTTTCCAAAGCTGCCCTCACTTCAGTGACATCCCAGGTGGTTGGTGTGTCCAGTCTTGTCTGTGCTGCAGTCAAACTATTCTAAATGTTATATGCTATTGAGCACCTTTTTAAAAAATAATGTACTCTTTTTTGTCATAAATGACAGAACTCAATTTTTAGGAGTGGTGTTTGTGTCCTTGTAAGGCCTTGAAGGACACAACGTGTTTCATGATGTCTCATAATTGCTAGCCCTTTTATCCCAGTTTTCCCACTTGTGTATCCCACCAGTGTACATACAAATTCCTAGGGAAACCCATGTTGGGGGGTCATCTAGGCCTTGCTTCACTCATGACAACAAAAGATGTCTGGCAATGTGGAATTATTAGTGGAACTACTAGACTGGGAGAAGGCAAGGTGTGGATCTGAAATTATTTCTACTGTTCCATAGGTTGAGAAATTCTTGTTGCAGTAGGAAGTCCCTACTTAGAAGCTATAGAAGCTTTTTGTGTCACCAAATAAAGACTAGAAAATGCAGAAAACTTAGAATATCCCTTACCCTTGTTCTCTTTGCAACTATTAATTTATGTTTAAAATTTGCCTTCTTTTCCTTGTCTTGATTAACAACCAATATATGTTTTTATCCCCAGTAGCTTGGCAGGCAGATTTTTATATATAAGTCTAGATTGAGCACATTTACCAGCACTCAGAGTCTAAAACATGTAGTTGTGAAGATTGGCTGCAATATCTGGTGTAGAGGCCGTAGAACATAATGAAGTTCCCACCAAAAAAGAATGGCCTGTGATGTCTGACTCATCTACTGCCCAGAGGTAACCCTTAAAATCATACATATTTGTGCTGTGTAAATGGTGCTTGTCAAAATGTTTCTGTTGGGGGGATGTGGGTTTTTTATGTGGACAAGATTAGTGCTCGGGACATTAGCAGAGAGCTGTGCTTTGCCATAGGCAGTGCAATAAACATCCAGCTCTCGGCTGTCACAGCAGAGGTACCAATCTAGGGTGAATTTAGTTTGCTTTTCAGCACAGAGCTGTGAGATCGGAGTGGAAGAGCCCAGGACAATCTTCTGAGCAGAGTGTATCCTTCACCTTGTGCATCCAGATGTGTTTGTGTCTCACATAAAAATGTCCTGTGATGGTAAACAGCAACTACAGCGTGTTTCTTGGGTGAGCCATGGCCTGGTGGCACGTGGTAGATTTGAATAAAATAAAGGTTATCTGTGGCACAAATGAAAGCAGGAAGGAAATCCCTCAGTTGGACACAACTGTGCTGCAAGGTGTTTAGATTATCTTGTGTGTCATTGTCCCCACTTCTTTCCGATGTACATCCTTTGTGTCAGGGGCTGATGGTGCCTCTGTGTCCTGTATCTCATCAGGCCATCTCAAATGGGGTCTCAGCTTTTGGAGGGAATGATTTGGAAGTTGCACAGTGGTGGTTACTCTGCACTGGAAGCCTTCATTCAAAATGGAAAATCTGATGGATTTATCCTCTTATGCAAAAAAAAACCCCTTTTAGTTGTTTTCTTGAAAATTGTAGGTCCTAGCCTTGCACCATGGCAAGACATCAGTTTAAGAAAAGGAAGGCTGCCACCCTCTACAGGATCAACAAATTACCTTCGTTGAGACCTTCCCAGTCCTGATGGTAAAAATGTTCTTACAGAGGATTCAGCCCCTCTGGAACCTTGGCAGAATCTGCCTTCTCAGTGTCTTTAACACGTGGCCAATCTTGTAGGTCCTGGAATCATTATTACTGTTCTTCTGTTTTAGTCTGGGATCTTAGGAAGAGCTTTAGGTGCTTGTGGTAGTTGGTTGTGGTAGTTGGTTATGGTAGTTGGTGTAACCAAAAGCGATTACCTCTTCTAGAAAACTTGCCCATATCAAAAAAATTATTTACTGTTAAGGTTTAGAGACCCAGCTGTTGCTGGGAGCTGTCACCAGATGCTGGAGGTTGGGTGGGAGAAAATTTAAAAAGGAAAAATATGGAGTTCTTCATCTGCAGGTATGTTTAATGTAATAGTGCATTTTGGGGAAGAAATAGGAAAGCTGCAAGGTTTTCAGTGTGGGCAATCCTAGGATGAATAGGAAGGGTTGCAGGGTCACGTGGTTAGAGACAAACCGTGTGGGAGGACAAATGATAACTTTCATGCATTGTTTCGCTGCTGGTATTTTTTGTGTTAGGTAACAAACACATTGAAACCCCGAGCACGTTTGGATGTTTTCTGAAGTGCCTTAAAACACGGAGCTGGGCTGCATTTCAGGCTCTGCAGCCTGCAAAGTTGGCTACTCTGAGAGATAGCACCGAGGTGTGCTTTTAGCTCTGAAGATTTCCTAGAACACAGAAAGTTTTCATCAAGGGAAGAAGCTCATCCCTGTCACGTTTGAAAAAAGTTCGTAGTTTAGAATCAAGGAAAAATAACTGTTGGTCTGCGCTTTTCAGTCCCTCAAAAGGGAGTCAGTAGAGCTCTCTTCCATATTTATTTTTCATTATTCTTAAAAAACTGCAGAAAAGTTTTTATCTAATTTGGGGTATTGTGTATTTTTTGTTCATGAGGTTTCTTACACTTCCCCAGGAAGGTTCGGCCCCCAGAGAGTCAGATCTTGCCTCCCTTCAAACTGTCTGCAGGAGGAGATCACCACTTCCCTCATTTACACAGGGATGTGAAGGCACGTTGAAAAGAAGCTGGGTTTTCATTTATTTTCTAGACAGAGTGATCTGAATTTTTCAGAACTGAGATGCCCTTTTGCCACTTTTGTTCTCTGTCTGGTGCCTGCCTATAAATAACAAACCCTTTTCTACATTTTCCTACGGAACTTCTCAGTAGTGTCACCTGTGTCTGAGCTCGTAGGATGTCACGTATCACGAAGTCTCACTCCTGTATTTCCATCCAGCAGGCCTAAGGCCTTTATAGAAACGAAAAACAGGTGCCCATAAGTTCCACTGACAAATAAGTGTTTTCATAGAGCCCTTAAATACTTTTTTTCTCTTCAGCTTTTTGGGATCTAGAAAGAGTAACCATACCAAAACCTGGTTTAGTGAGACCCCCAGCCCAGGAGCCTTTTTCTGACAGTGGCCAGTAGCAGAAGTCTTTTTATGGCAAGTCTAAAATACCCCTTTCCCAAATGAGTGCCCTCCTAGTTTTGCAAAACCATGTTCTAGGCACTTTTTGAGCCAGAGGTTGGATCCACAGCTTTGTGTTTATTAGGTCATGCTGAACTTTCTGGGATGGATTTCTCTAGTTAGTCTTTGAAACTACTTGTACTTTTCAGTGCCTGTATCAGGGAGGGAGTTTTTTTATGCATATTTTAAGGCAGCTTGAAGGAGCCCTTATGATTACCTACAGCAGAGGGTTTTTGTCTAGCATAAATCCTTTCCTAAGTGCATAAATCCAATTAGTATAGCTTTTATTCTATCTGTTGGCATTTCAGTAAACATTCCTGCATCATCATTTTTATCAACAGGTTTATATAAGAAGCTCTTATTCCAGCTTCTGCATAAAACTGTTCTTAGTTGTAGGAGAAGGAAATGTTTTTACTTTGCAAAATTTTATAAAAGAAATTTCCTAATAAATGTTTAAAGCTCTTTTGAAGCATATAAAGTTCAGATATGAACTTATTCAGCTTTATCCTCTCACCTTTTCTTTCTTGCCGAAGCTGTTGTCAATCCATAGGATGGTTGGTTGTCTTTGTGTGAAGATGTATCTGTTCCACATAATCCTTTATAAAACATGTCCCCAAACTTTCACTGTTTATTCTGAACCAATTATCAGATATTTCTTGCTATTCCTGATGAACTGACTGGCTTCATTGTTCCTTTTTTCCTCTCAAGCTTAACATCCTACTGTTTTCTATACCTTGTCTTTTTCTGGTAAAGGGACTTGGTTTCTCCCTCTCCTATTTTCCTTATAAAGTTTTAGGTCTGCTTGTGTTTAAATTCCAAGGCTAATGGGATTTTTGTCTTACAGCATTCAGTGCTTGGGGTTTAAGATTGTAATCTTTCTCACTTAGGGGTGTTCTTCATCACAGCCATGCTGGTGTCCAGTTCGGGGGTTTATGTATTCCTTCTTTATCTTTTCCTTTAGTTCTGAGAAATCTTTCAAAATTTTAAGGGGCACCAAAGGAACGTGTGCTGGATCTGTAAGAGTACTGCTTTTAAAAAATTTATTTATTTCCAGCCTCTTCACCCTAAATTGTTGGGTGATCTTGTACCTGCAGTGTTCAGTGTATTTCTTATCAGCTAGGAGGGAATAATGGGCTTGCTTTCATATTTAATAAGATCTCTCCTCTGGAAGCTTTATGACTGTATGTTATACTTTTCTTTCATGCTTTTCTTATCCTCCATGTTCTCTGTAGGGCATCCCTTTCTTTTTCTTTTTTTTTTTCTTACTTTTTCAAGTGATCCTTATTTTACTGGTCCTGTCTTAGTTGTAGCTTGTAAAATGTATTTATCTCTAGCTCAGACTCTGTACTTCCAGTTCCTCCTGCCTCCTTGATTCAGTTTCGGAGACAGAATTTCTGATCTCAACTTCTCCCCTGGCAGAGGCTGTTTTATGTCTCTTCTCCTTTGGATCTTCTGTATCCCGCTTCAGCAACAATAATCTATTTGCCAAATTCCAAGCTGGTGAACCCTCCTGGGAATTTCTTTTTGAGCACTTGTAGTTGCTCCCTTCCGCAGGCTGTTCCATAACCAAAAGAGCAAAGAGGGAGTGAACAGGGAGTGCTATTTTTGAAAGAGTTTGACTTCTCCCAGTTCAATCTCCAGCGTCGAGCAGTGGCACTGCAGGCTCCTGGTCTCTTTAGTGTTTGTTTGCCTTTTTATATTTTTTACCGTTTTAGCATAATGGCAAATTCAGAAATTAGAAAACTGTCTGGATGAAACTAAAAGGCTGTTGTAAAAAATGAATACCAGAGAGTGTGTGTCTTACAGATTTTAATGTACCTGAACCTGCTTTTAAATTGCCAATCCACGTTGCCAATGTTCCTTAATATCATAAAATTTATCCTTATAAACCTCAGAGGAAATAGTAAAACTTTTGTAGGTAATGATTTCTGCAAAGGAGGAAAATAGGAAGAGTTTTAATATCCAAAATTTGTTCTTGTTGCAAGGCACTGGTTTTAAGATTATAACATGTTAAGTGTTTCCACTTTTTAAATAGAGCAATTTTTCTGGAAATTGTTGAGCTTTTCCTGTAATGAAAAGTCTTTTAATGGAAAACCTTGCAGTAAGAGAAACTCTTCAGGTTCATTTGTGGAAGATGGAGAGAGGATTTCAGAGAAAGAATAAGAACAGAAGCAAGGAGAAGATTAATGCTGTGGGTTTGGTGGCATCAAGAAGGAGCAAAGGCCACAATAAGGAACAGAATCCAAGACACAAGGTGAGGGTCAAGAGCCAAGAAGTGACACAGGCAGACGTTTTGTAGGTGGGGGAGTGAAATGAGGGAGATGCTGAACAAGCACTCAAAGAGGAGGTTGAAGTTTACCAAAACTTACAGTTGCACCATCACCCCATCCAGCAGCAAAGAAAGAGGCCTTTTCATGACATCTAATGCTATTTCCTTCAGAGGGTTTTGATTTTTTTAACAAAGTAACTGTATGCTGTGTTTTCAGCTGGAGGGAAGTGACATATGGTGTTGTTTAATAATTGAATTTATTTCAGAGCATCGTGTACCACGATTGCCCTGGAAGTGCTGGACATATTGCCAAGCTGCCTCTGAGAATGGGGAACAGGGCTCGTGTCTTGCCTGTGACTGTGCTGTGGTGGTGGTAGATAGCTTTGAACAGCAACAGGTCAAATAAGTAATGTGAAATGGTGGATGTGATTCTGGAATCAGATTCATATCTGGGGAGGTGAGAGATTTTTTCCTGGCTTTCTCCCCACTTTTCTTGTCAGCTGGTTGTGACCATTTGCCAGTCACGATGAGGCCGAGTTAAGACACCTCATTGTCACTGGCTGTAAATACAGTAAATATATTCCCAAGCACTTGTTATTCTTGACTCCTCTTTATCCATTAATACTTTTACTTCTGAAAACAGAAAGGAAAAAAATTGACATTTACTCCACTTACCCTTCCTGTATCCACAGATTTTTCAGAGTGAGCTTTTGCTGAGGCTCCTTTTGCCCTGGCATCCTGCTTGTAGCAGGGCTGGCAAATGGGAGCACATAGGAAGGTGTTGGGTCAGGGTTAGGGTTAGGGAAGGTGCTGCAGAACTGCCTTGGGCAGCACCTGTGGTGGCAGAAATGCTCTCCCAGCACAGCTCTTGCCCACTGCTGGACCTGTCAGTAAAAGCCTGTGCAGTGGGCAGTATCTTCTAGTTTATTCCCAAGTGGAGTGTAATGGCTGAGGACATTGGGACTCTTCCTAGTGTAAGTCCCTGCTGATATTTTTTTGGACCTGGAAAAAGAAACTTTTGTTCTAATTGAATTGTACTACTGCATTATTTATTAATATATTTTATAAAAATTTCATTCTGTCTCTTTATAAGATTGAATATGAGCCAGAAACAGCAGGATTGATATTCTTCCTTGGTTGGATATAAATTTTTTATCATATTAGCAATTTTCTTGTCATATTGGTTTTCTCTGTCAATGGTACAAGGCATTCAGATGTTTATTTTCCTTTTGAGTTAGCTGAAATAAATGACAAATTAATAAATGCAAATAGTTGCATAAAACCAGCATTAGGACTGAGGGGAAAGAAAACTAAGAAATAATTAATATAGAAGTAAAGATTCTGGTTCTTTTCCTCCTGGTCCCACAGGGTCCCTAAATAGACATTCCCACTGCAAATTCTACTTTGGTTTCTGCAAGAAATGTCAGTGACCACAATGTGGTTCTTCCTCACACTGCTCTGTCCCAAGCAAGGATGTTACAGTTTGTCAAACAGTTTCCCACTCTCTTGGATTTGTGCTTTCTTCATTATAGTATAGTATATTATTTACTGTGTTGTATTACCTGTTATTAATGTATTAACTGCAGCAAATAACTGCATTCATAGCCTTCTACATTGTGCTCAGTCCATAGGTCATTAAAAAGGCACATCAGCTCTTTCAGGGACTGTGGTAGAGCAAGTTGTGTCATTTCTAGAGTTCAGCTTCAGGTATTTAGACCCTCAATTAGTGTTCCTGGTACTCCTGTTTGATAGTTCTTCTCATTGAGATGGGAATTCCCAACTCTATTTGAAACAGCTAAATAATTATTTCTACATAATGATTTGGCTCCACAGTGTGTTTTTCCATTTCTGAATTATATCTGCAATTGCACTTCTTTTGGGGCAAAACAGTTCTGATCTGTCTCAGGAAGGTGTTTTTGCCAGCAGATATTTCAGGAAGCAAAGCCAGAAAATCAAAGGCATCAGTTTCTATGCCCATTTTGAGCCCATTAACCCTGTGTCACAAGGGCTTATTTTAGCCTTTAGCTGATGAAAGGGGCAAATGAGAGAACCAGAGTAGCCCCTTCCATCCTTCCTTTCCATTTCCTTCTGGAGAAAATGAGAAGGGCAATATGGAAGAGAGTGCCTACATCTGTAAAGATTTCTGCAGGCATGGCTGGTGGTCAGTCCCAAATCACACATATTATCAACCTCAGAGAGTGAAATGACTTGCAGGGACACTCTGGGTGAGGCTGTCCTGTTTTGGGGAGGAAGAGGGTCTAACCATGTGTACATGAGACTTGCCATGGCTCTTGCCTGCCTGGTCAGGTTTTATTTCTTTATACAGATTTAGTGTTTGAGGCCATTAGAGCTCCTGCAGAAAGTTTAATCTCCAGTCTCTTCCAGGAGAGATTCATTTGTGACCTCTTGGAAAGGGAAGACCATAAACTTAATCTCCAGACTCCCAGGTGGGGAGATTGGTGTCCAAACACAAGTGACTGGAGTTTCAGTAGGAGAAGGAAATGAAATTATATGTCCTGAGAAGCACAGGAGGTTAGAGAATAAAAAGATATAGCATTACCTGTTGGTTGTAATGTTTATGAATCAGGGCAAACTCCCAAAGGAAACATTCATAAATCTGAGCAACTTCCCCCTCCAGTTTATTTTAATCCAAGCTGGCAGGTTCGTGATTGGGCTTTGCACCAACAGCAGCAAAGTCACTTCACTTGGTTCAGAGGAACCTGAAATCTCACATTGTCTTTGCAGAATGAGAAATGTTTCTGCCTAGTATTTTCCCACTGGTCTGCGCAGATTCATAAAACCCATAAAAGAGGGAAGACTGTGCAGATAATTTCCTACTTCCTGACCTGTCCAGAGCTTGCCTGGCAGGTTCACATCCCATTGGACTGTTTGATGAACCTGCATTATGACACACAGCTATTTCCCTCTCCCCTTCTACCCAACAGCAACAAAAAACCCCACTAAAAAACCCCCCAAAACCAATCCACCCTTTGGCATCAGAGGCACAAAGGAGGGTTGTTGGAAGAGAGGCAATAGGCTGCCGTAGGCTCTGAAAATAAGCAAACAAATCCCAGAGCAATACCAGTATATAAATAATTAAATGTTAAAGGGAATGTGGAAGAATTGTGCATATAAACTCTAAATGAGACAGAATTGGTAATACCGAAAGGTGAACATCATTTGAAGGACTCTATTTAAGTAGTTGCTTTGTACATTAAAGTAATTTGGGGAATGGTTTTTTGTCACAGATGAAATTTCACAATGGAATTTACTTCTAGGAAACCTGGAACACTCTGTAATATTCTCAGTGCGTCTGAGGGCAGGATTTAAGGGATACACAGACTACCAAACACTGAAATAGGAGCAAGCCCTTGATTCACAATTCTGTGATAGGAAGAGCAGAACACACATTGCATTCTTAAAGTTAGTAAAACCTCCGGCATGTTGCATTTAAAGGGTATTTGAAGGATGCAGGTTAGTCTTATTGGATCAGACCCAAACCAGATGGGTTGTCCAATACACAAAGTTGAGAGGAGGAACAGCTTTGGAGTGTTCCTTGAAATCTCACAGCACAACTACTGTAGTTTGTCCCAGGAATATTAAAACACTAATTTGTTTTCTTAAAATGTGGAAGTGAATGAAAGTGGCTGCTATACTGCTGAAGTTTGTTTGCTTTTCTTCATCGCCTTGATCTTCAGAGGTGTTGGTGTTACTGCAGATTTGAAATTGAGTAACTTTGTTTGTTATAGTTTATTTTAAGTTGCATCCCAGAAATCAGATGCTGCTCAGACAAAGGGAAATCATTTCCAAAAGAATTAAGATCCCCTGAGTTGTAGCCTCTGTTAACAGGGCATTGAAAGGGTGGCTGGAATGCATTATACTGAATTTCTGTAAATTCAGTAACCATTTTGCCTTTTCCCCCTGTAATACCTACTTTCCATTGTTACAGCTTTGCTTTCCAGCAGTGGGTGCCATGCATTTTTATGTGATGCAAAGGAATGTAATCAAGAGCAAAAGAAAAGGGAAATGTGGTATGGTAGGTCTTCATGTAAGAAAAGTTTTGGTTGTCCCATCACTGCAGGACTTTTATCACTGTTTAGGGAAAAAAACAGGGGAAAATATGGACCAACCCTTTTCTCTTTCATAAGCTTGAATTCCTCAGCCTATTTCCTACTCCAGAATGAAATATTCAGCTGAAAATGTCTTGGCCTCATAACTTCCTTCTCTTTCTTCCAGTTGTCTGCTTAGCCTGGAACTCCTTCACCTCTCTCACTGGGCTGAATGTCTTACATAACAAATTTGGCCACTAGACAGTTCAGGTAAAATGCAAGCTGAAATTATAGGTCCAGAAATTATTAAAATAAACAGCCATAAAAGCAACAACCCTAATCTCCTTTATTCTATGTAATTAAAACTGATCGAGTTCATTAGCACCTTGTAAATGTCTGCAGTATTCAGGTTGCCCTTCTGTGGGATTTTCTGTGGGTTCTTGTGGCTGGAGGAAGGATTCTCACACCTGTTGAGCAAAGGGTTGTGTGATTTAATAGAGTGTTTTTCTCATAATTCCCAAGATTTTTTTCCTCATGAGTTGGCATGTGTCTGAGTTTCAGTGGGCTTAAAATTGCTCTCCTTTAAAGGTTCATTTGGTCAAGAGCCCCTGCAATGTGCACCACGTGTAAAGGGTTCATTGGGACTAATGGTCTCCTTCCAGCAACCTGAAACAGTGCTGCTTTTTCTATCCATGTCTATGAATCCTGGTGAGGATTTTGGAAAGCCAGACATGTAGACATAAATTGTTCCTATTCAAGAATAAAAATACCATTGGTATCTCCAAGTCAGAGTGTATTTCCATGGGTCTATGTCTAATATACAGATATAGATTTCTAATATATAGAAATAGTCTTAGTTCTAATATTTAGATTTTTTTTTTCTTTTAAAAAGAGGTAAAATCAGGAGAAACCTAAAATACAGTATGTTCTTTGGAAGAGTAGAGTTAATAAGTGGTAATGTGGGAAAGTAAATTAGAAAAGTGCCATCCATGAAAAATGGAAGAATTATTTATTTTCCCAAACTCCTAATCAGTTAATTATTGCATATTATTGGTACAAGCATAGAAACTATAAATCCTGCTAGTCCTGCTGACTAACTGGTGCATTGCAAGCAATGAGACAAAGAAGGAGATTGTGCCCAGAAATAACCATCTATGTAAGAGATGAAAGGAATTTCCTGAATGAGCTGGGGAGGACACAAGGAGACAAGGAGCTGCTGTGGTGCACCACGACAGGCAGTGATCCCTAATGTGTCAACACCCTTGTGAAGCCTTGGTGGGCATCCTACCAAGGAAAGGCTTGGAGGAGGGAGGAAAGCAACATAACCCTTCCAAGAGCCAATGGGCAGCATGAGCAACAGCTTGAAAGAAAAGCTGGATTTAAACTCCAACAGATGGGCGGTGGATGTTCTTAGACACCTGCTAGAGGTGAGCACAGCCTTCCAGTGCAGAAACAGGGAGGAGAAGACACAGGAGGACAGACTGCAGGAGGGGCTGAGAGCAATGAAATGTGGCAGGCGTTACATTTCCATACTTCTTGTGCGATGGCATGAAGTCAGAATTCATTAAAGCCTTTTTATAGGTACAGTAGCAACACCATATGGAAGATTTCTGTCTGGCTGTGACCACATGATAGTCTCTGAAGAATACCATGTGAATTCAGTATGAAGTCTGTGACACAAACTCTAGATGTGTGTGGAAGGGATATACGCACTGAATTAAATTTATTTGGTACACAAGGAATTATTTCCTTGGGGGGAGAAGAGGGGTTTAGTGGGTTGACCTTGGCCGGGTGTTCCCCCAGCTGCTGTCTTTGCTCCCCTACCTCAATGGGAGAGGAGAAAGTAAGAGATAAAGCTCATGGGTTGAAATAAAGAGAGGGTTATCACTCACCAGTCACCATTACAAGTTTATTAAGTGAGGCCAATTTGCCACTGTCTTTTTAATAGATCTCTGCAACTCCAAAAAACACTTGTGTTTCATCTGCTGCTTCTTAACACAACATATGAAGACCAACCTGTGGGAAATGTCCACTGTCATTCATAATCCCAAAGTCCCCTTTCCAAATGCCCATTCCAGAGAGGTGGGAAGGAAGTGAAGGCTCTTTATTTTCTTTACAGTGGCTGTGTTAGGTGTGGTAGATCCCATTGTTGAATGAACCTCTTCAGTTTACACAGAACAGCGTGGAGGAGCAGCCCTGGGTGAAAACTCCCAGTCTGAATTTCATATCTCTAAATGGATAGAAACCCCCCCGCATACACGTCTACAAACTCAGGAATGCAAATAAACCAGAATGCTGATGGTAGTTTTGTTGCTGCCATTGTTGATAAATATCAAAGTACTCTAATTCTACCAAAGCAGGGAGTGTTTGCAGCTCTCCATCACGTGAAGCCCAATTCAAAGCATAAGATATAATAAGAACGCTGATGCAAGTCTCCGTGCAGATTGCAGATCTAGGGCTGAAACCATTTCCATTTTCAGTTCAGCTAATTGGTTTCCAATTGCCTCTTTCATTTCACTGCACCCAAATGCTCATTTTCAAATCTGGGAGCAACTGTATTGCTAACTCTATAAAACAGAAATATTTTTGCTTAGCTTGTTGATTATCTGAAACATTTTTCTGGTATCAATGAACTTGGAGCTGCTTATGACACTGACAACTAGAGTTACTTGTTTTGCATTACTCCTACAAAATGTAAACTTAGAAGGTTCCAGTTGGTTCCTACTCTGTTGTCGTGTTGTAAGTCCATCACTTGGAATTGCCATTAAGGCAGGACAAGTTCCTTCATGTCAGAAATGTTTTAGATTTAAAAGGAATTCGTATGAAGGAATGATGCAGGTTTTGCAGGCTGTCAGCACCCTGTGGCCTGTCACACATGTCCATCAGATGCACGTGTCTGATGGGTGTCTTTTAATCAGCCCTCATTTGCCAGCCCACAATAAGAATGATTTACAGATTTATTGTGGTAGACTGTGGACATTTTTCTTTCTTTCTTAAGTGCTTGCATGCTAAGGGAGACTTGTTCTTTGGACTTGAGGTTTACCCCGGTGTTTTCAGTTTGCCAGGCTGAGGTTGTCTGTGCCCATCCTTCCTGTCCTGCTCGGTGCCCACACTGAGCTCGGGGTGACCTTCAGGAGCTCTTACCTCAACCAGAGGGCTGCTGGCTCTGATTTCAGTAACATCACGGAAGATAAAAGGCATCAATTAAACCTGATATATTTAATGTAGGAACAAAGTGGAGCAGTAGTAACATCTGAGGGGGTATTAACCACAAAAATAAGAACAGCACTAATACAGTTTATGAGTTGAAGACTGTTAATGTTTCCCTGAAGAAACTTTTACATTTTTGTTTGCCTGATTTGTGATTCTCTCCTCTTTCATGTTAATATTACAGCTCTCTCTTTTACTTACTTGCTTGGAGAATAAGGAGTCTGTTTATGTTTATTTGCATACTTAGAAGAATTAATGCTGGTTTACAACTCTCAAAGATAATTGTATTTTAAAATTAGCTAAATTTTATTTTGATTCTTCTGTCTAATAGGTTAGATGGCAGCAACACTGAAATTGCCATTGTGTTTTCTATCTCCTCTGAGCTGGCCACATTCCTTACAAAGAAGCCTTTGAGCAAATGTTAACCAGCAAAAATTCATTGTTCGAAGGCAGCACACATCACGTACAGTGCATTAAATTCAGTCTTTTTTCAGTTATCTTATGTAACACCATTATGGAAATCTGGATAAAATCTGAATATGGTAATCCAAATATATATATATATCTATCTATTTTATATATACCCCTTGCACATTTTCAGTTGTAGGTTATTTTTATGTTTCCTTTTTTTGTCAAGTAATACTTTTATAATAAAGATTTTAAAATGCTATGCTGAAGCTATATAGGTTCCTAACATATGAGCAGACTTTGATGTACTTATATCTTTAGAATATCATAGTTACATCTCGCTTGTTGTTACAAAGAAAAATAGCAATAGTTTTGAAAAATTGAATGAGATTCAGAAATGCTCTGATGACTAGAAAAATGTGCTAAAAGGATTGGGAGGGAGCTCGATGCATTTAGTTTTAAGAAGGCAAGGCTCTGAGGTGTTGATTGCAGTCTGTGCATATCTTTTCGAGGACTGGAACACGGGTAATGGAAGAAAAAACTGGTGATGACAAAGAAATGATCCACCCAACTGGAGATTGAGGCTACTTGACTTCAGACTGGAATCAGGTTGTTTTTCTGAGCAGAGAGAATAACTCACTAATCACATGAGCACTCACATGAAGGGTGTTGGATTTACCAGCCCTCAGCACATGATGTTTTTCTGGTTGTTCCTGTGTGAACACAGTTAAATTGGAGGACTCTGGTGGTACGTGTTGGAGAGGTCACACTGCAAGTCCTGAGAAGCTCTGCTTTCTCTCTGAGTTATGGCCAAGTGGGTGGATGTGTTAGAGATGGTGCAGCCTGTGGAAGGACAGTGTTAGCTCTGGATGAGATCAGCCAAATGTGGTCGGGGTCAGGTCTCCTCAGGGCTGTCTTTGCTCTCTGAACTTAAATGCTTTGCTGATACTCCTAATGCCCTAATTCCTTCATGTGTAATAGGCAGGAACAATCACTGCTGCATCATGAGAGGAAGGTGAAGTTCAGTTGTTCTCCTCCTCATTACCAAGTAGTGTTGTTGGTGGGACATTACACACGTAGGCCATCCTTCTTTCAAAGTGACAGCTTTTCTGCTCCCCTCACAGACAGGTGATTCATCCCATTGCATGGCTTAGACTGAACATGAGAATGCTACAGTTTGCATTTTTTCCCAGTGCAAGGTTAATGCCAGGGACTGAGTTTCCAGAGGAGATTAAAATGTCAGTACTTACTGATAGTAAGAATTGTGCCTATTGCATGTCAAGACCTTTTGGAAATACATATTTGGTTTATTCATTCTGTTTTCTTTTCTTTCTAATTGAGTTCCCCTTCTATACAAGCTTTCAGTGATCAGAAAGAAGGGTGTAGGATTCCTTTAAACGTTCTTTTTCATTCATACCTCATTGGAGTTAGTACAATGTTGGAAGAACATTACAAAGATGTTTACAACCAGACTCTTGGTTGGTTATTGATTCATTCTACCGGTGAAGCTGCTTTCCTGAAAAAATTGTTGTTGCTCTGCATTTATTAGTTGCTGAAAACAATCCAGAGAATGGGATTAATAAAGTTAGAATATTAAATACCTAAAAGGAAGTGGTGGCAATTTAAGTCATGGTTTTCTTTTGTTGCAAGTGGACAACCAGTCAGAAGCAGAAATGTCCCTTTTGGATACAAAAAGCTTGAGGTTCTTCTCAGTAGCCAGTGGTGCACATGGTTGTTTTTCATGTGAATAAAAGTGACTTTATGGCCTTGAGAAACAGTACTTCTGTTTCACATATGGGATCTCCTTTTTTCAAACAGAAACCTGTAGCAGGGGCACACACGTGGAAAAAGATCCATATTTATAAGTGCCTGTGAATGTAATTCGAAATGTTTTGGTATATCAATTTAATACTGCCATTTAAAATTATATTAAATGTAAAAATTATTCCTGACCCATGAATGATATGTTTACTGATTGTTATTAATCAGTGGCACATGAAATACTGTGGGTTTTGTACATTGTGTCATCCCTTCGGAGAATATCTCAAGCACCACTATGTTGCAAATGCTGGTGTGGACTCCTAATAAACATCCACTTCAAAAAAGTTTAGGGCAGTATTTCTACCTTGAAATCCCACATCTGGGCTGACTGTGATCAGCTTTCTACCGTGGAGTTTTAAACAAGAAATACCAGCTACACTCCAGGGACAAAAGGCTGGCGAGTTACTGGAAAAGGGAAAATAATCTCTTTGCGGAGATCCAGATGAAAGAAAAGTTCGATTTGACTTTTAGCAGCTTCTTCTCTTTTTCAACCCCTAATTGATTTCAGCAGTTCTTACCCTCTTTACAAATATTTTTTATATATAATTATATATTTGCCTTATAGTCCGAGTAGAATGGTGAACCCAACAGTAGGAGCTAATAATCATGTATATTAGAAGATATACACTGAAATTGAAATTGATCTTTCTGGGGGAAAAATACTATAACTGGTTTTGTATTCTTAGATCTGTGCTGCGAAGTGCTAAGTCATACTGATCAGCATGGGTTTATTGCATTATTTCAGCAGTGGAGAGAATTAAATGAATGATGACTAAAAGAGGACATTTATGTGACATTCAATTATTTAACGATGTAAACTGTCAAAGTATTTTATTTCAAGACTCTAAAAGCTGAATTTTGAAGCCAACGTAGTGAAGTCACTGGAACTGAATTTTTCATTAGCTTTAATGACTTTTTCCAGTGGTTATTGTATGGGTCATCTGCAAAATGCAGTAATTAAAGCACTGGTGGTAATTACAACTTATGGAAAATAATGGAGAATAATGCCTGTCTTTATGCCACAGGACTAGAGCAAAGGCAGGTCTCATGCTCTGTTTTCAGTTCCCAGGCTTTCCTTTCTTTGGTGGAAGGCACTGGGAAATCATTTCTCAGAAATTATATTTAAGATTCTGTGGAGGGTTTATTTTCTAGTAAAATTTTAGTTTCTAATACCAGAAATGTGTTTCAGTGCCAGATCATGCTCTTTCTCAGCCTTGGACCTTTTGTGTATGCACTTCGTGCTCACAGTCTCAAACATTGTGAACATTAATGTGTAAAAATGAGTAAATGCCCATTTTTTCCATGAGCCTTCATTCTCCCTCACTCTTTGATCTTGCTTTTAGAGGGTATAAATGTCAGAACATGTAAAGCACCTTACCTCGAGGAAATTGGTGTATATCCTTTGATTCAACAGTCTTTGGTGATTCAGGTTAATTGATGATCCTCAGCATCTCTTGGATTTTGACCCCCAATGATTTATTGTGTTTGCAATCCTTACTGTTGGAGCACAGTCCAGTGGACAGGGTGCTAGACTAAGAATCAGGATACCTTGATTTCCGAGTTCTTCTCTGCCCAGCTGAATGAACACAACTTTCTGTGCTTATAGAAGACAGGGATGTCTTCCCCTTTGAGGAACTTTGAGTCTGGCAATGAAAAAAAAAGAATTTAAAGGCCCTTTTATTATTATTTTACTTCAGACTTTATTGGGAAGGAATGCACCTAACTTAGTTTCTTAAATATATTCTTAGTTGGATTTTGGCCTCTGCTATTCTTTTATTTTGAGTTGGAAGAGTCAGTTAATGATATGTTCCTTGCTTTATGTCTGTAAAGATGAAGTCTACAGAGAAGGTGATTCTGCCCTGCTGTGCTTCTCGTATACCTCAATGACTTAAAATTACTGAACAATTTTAAGCCCTGCAAAAGAGTGTCAGAGTGCCCAGCAAGTGGTTAAAATTGAGGGTATGTTGTCTATTTCAAGTACAGAGGCAGAAAGAAGAAAAGAGGCTGTTTCTGGTATTATGGGCTGCTGGCCCAGAAATGAATTATCAATGGAGGTGATGAGGTAATCTCATTATCCTGTTTGAAGATGCTCTGAGCCCCTTGAATATGCTCAGCGTTCCCTTTCAAGGGTGAGCTGTGAAGTGAAGAGGTGTGTAACATGCTCGTTAGATAAATAAAGAAAGCTAAATGCAGATGAGATTTTTAGTTGGTTTGTTTTCTTTCTAACATCTTGAAAAACAGATGAGTTCCATCTTCCTTGTTCCATTAGTATGCAGAACTTATAAATGTCTTGGCTTTGGGGGGGTTCCTCAGGAAATAACATTATTGTTTTGGTTTTTTCCTGAGTTCTGAATCATCTGTTAAAGTCACAGATCCTTGTTTACAAATCAAAATCTCAAAACGTGAATCAGAGTTGTAATTTCTTGGATATCACTCTTTATTTTTGCTCATGTTTTTGCAAAGCACTCTAGTCTCGGGGAAAGGTATTATTGATACTTCATGTTTTTAATTTTTTTAGTACTGTTGTGCTTCCAGAATCAGTACAAGCTCTTTCCTGGGTAAGAGTGTTTTGAGTTTATAGTAAAAAGGGATTTAAAGTTTGCAGATGCTCCAGTTTTGGAAGCAGGCCAGACTAGAGCTACAAACTTGATTTCATACCCTATAAGGGTAAAGAGATTGGGAAGTTTTTACCAAGCATGCTTTACTAGCAGATTTGGCTTCTCTTCAGAGAAAGCTGCCCATTAAAAAATGCCCTGTGATATTTATTCCTGTATTTTGGTTCTAAATGGCAGGAGTCACGGGCCCAAGTCGTGTGGCTGTTGGGATGAAGGGGATCTGCCCTTCACCAGTGTGTGACATTGTGACTGGGGGAAGCTCTTCACTCTGTCACTGTGTCACCAAGCACCCAGGAGCCCAGCTCTGAAGATCTGACTCAGAGTCTACCTCAGGCAAGAGTAAATGGAGACCTTGCCTGAGGAATGACTGACTGTTTCCTATAGGAATCCCTAGGATATGATGTGATTTGTACTAAATGAAGGGAATTTGATTCCTCATAAAGCGCTGACATGCAATTCCCATTGGCTCACCCAGGGAGAATTTATTTCTTCCTGTCTGATCTTGTCTGCAGACCCATGAAAACCCTGCTTTGTGCCACTGGCAAGCTGAGGGGGGGACTGCCAGCTTCTCTCTGCTCTTTGGGAAGGAATGTTTTGGTGCAGAGGGACTTCTGGGAAATGGGTAAAGTTATGGAAAATTACTATTGGCCTTTCAAGAGGCTTAGTATCATTTTTTGCCCTCTGCTGGAAAATTCAAGGTCTCTTTAAATGCCAGGTTTGTTGGAATCAAGGCAGAAGAATGAAAAGGGTGTGTTGCTCAATTTTCATTCCTGTCCCTTCCACAGTACCAGGAGATGAAGCTCTTTTCTTTCCTTCTGAAGTATCTGGTGCAGTGGCAGTGCTGGACTAGATGAATCTTGTGTGCAGTTCAGCATCTGATTCCCACAGAATGAGCTTCCATGAAATTCCATTACTGATGTGTATGAATAGCTTCTGCCAAAGAAGCCTATCCTTGGGATGCTGTAAAAATGCATAGTGACCTTAATATGTATTTTTAAAATTTATAACTATTGACTACTTATCAGAGCAGGTAGGAGAAAGAAACAAGCACAACTCCTTCCACTCGAAGACAGTAGAGCGTAGTGGATTAGATCACAGCTGTCAGCAACTAAAAGTTCCAGGCCTTGGTGGGGAATCCTAAAAAGGGTGCAGATGCCTCTCACAACATCAATCTTGTTTCCCAAACCTGTCCAATGTTTTGGACCTTCCAGATTCCTCCTGTGACTGCTGTACATGCTATTTTGGTGGTAATAGCTTTGACAATAAGAGTTTCTATTCATGTACTGAAATGATGGGTCCCTTAGAGGATGCAAAGATAAGTGAAATTTTGGGTTTCCAAGTCATGGTGGGGAAATTGCTACATCTTCCCATCTGGGCAGGAGCAATTGTAAGGAACCAGTTGAAAGCTCCAGTTGAGGTTTTTCTGCCTGGATGATGATACCTTGCAGCCAGAAGTCCCTTTTATTTTTTTTTTAATTGAATTGCCATCAGGAGGGAAAAAACAGTGTAAGTAGCCCTGTGCTCGTTTTCCCTTGGTCTGAATTTTGGACTTAGTCCACCACTGAGAGAGCAGCAAGCAGTTGAAGATAGAACTCAAGCAAGCAAGGGCAAGAAGTGTGTATCAGGGTGCTTTCCCAGCTCCTCTCCCTGGAGCATCTGTCCTCAAAAGGATGGACAACAAAGCAGTTTTGTGAAAATCGGCTGAAAGTTATTTTGGGTGGGAAAAAAAGACCTACCTTGAATCCCTTCTGTTGCTGTGCCCGTAGTTGAAAGCACTTTTTGGCCACCAGATTCTCAGATAAAGAAGTTTAAGGTTTAATTGGAACCTCAGTTCTTTGGGATGATTTTCTTCTATGTAAGTACAAACTGTCAAAAGTCAATGTTTGAAGCGTTTGACATTTGAAAACTGTGTTTTCACTTGATATTTGGAGCTGCCTTTGAGCAAAGGTAGCATTATATTCCCTTTTAAATGTATAGATTTAGATATGCAGGTCCTTAATTTGCAAGGTAAATTCTCTCTGCAGTTACGATTGTGTTAAATCTATCTGCTACATTATTGTGCTTGTTTTCAGACTGTTCCTTAGAAAGATTGTTTTGGTTTTCTGAGAGAATGATGATCGAATTTATGACTGTGTTCTCTATAGCAACATCAATTATTCCAATAAAGGCCAAATAAAAAGAGCTATTTGCTTGTTTTCTCAGACAAAGACTTGCTGGGACTTTCAAGTAGCTCAGATGTCTGGCTCACAGCAAGCCTGTGTAACACAATGAATTCTTGGGCTGCCTTCACATGTGTACCCACACTATTCATTAGAGAGGTCCATGGAAAGGCAATTGTTGGTGCCCTGGAGACTGGCTTGCTATCATGCTTTTGTAGACTGTTTTCCCAAATAATGCAGTTCAGTGCAATGGAACTTAAATTAGGAATCAACAGTGTCCGGAACAGTTTTGGTGTTTCACTGAGTGAGTGTCACTTTAGCAGGAATGTGTCTTTGGGCTGCTGGACTAAAACAAATTCATTGCTGTTGAATGTGAAAAATTAGGACTCTTCCAGCTGTTTATTTTACAGGAGCAAGGATTGTTGTTTTCTTTCTGTTGGAGTTCATAGTGTCCTTATACGGCATAAAGAGACACGGAAGGAAGTGTTTTTAAAGGATGGAGAAATGTACAGTTGTGCTGATGTGGGGCAATTTCTCTGTATGAACAGAGGGAATAACTAGAGGCCTCATCCTGTGCATGTGCCAAGTGGCTGCTTAAGGGGAAGACAAGATCACCTTGCTGATTCACTTGGGGTCTGCTAAGTTATCACTTTTGATCCATTTATTGCACAGCTGATGATTGCTTGGCATCAGAGCTACACAAGTTAAATTTCTCAGATGTCCTTTGTAAAAACTACAAGGAGAATTGTAATTAACATGAAATTTGTTTAGATTTCTTTTTTTTTCTTAAGAAACTTCATTAAATCTGTCTCACTTGACACCCTGACCATGATTTCCCTTGGCCTAAAACAAGGGAAATGATCTCCCCAATTTAATATTTTCCTTTGATTAAAATTGTTTAGCTTGTGTTGAGAGTAGTAACATGTTTTATAGTTTTTTTTCCTTTATCTGTACCACTCAGGGCTCCATAAAGGGGCAGGTGGAGGCTGAGGTATCCCAGTTGTACCAATGGCTTGAGATCTGCTCTGGAGCCTGCAGATAGTTGATCTTGATGGAACTCATTTTTCAGTCATGTGTGGCTCAATGCTGGTGAAACATCTTAATCCACAGCACCTTTTAAGCACTTAAGATGAAAAAAACCTTGAGTTTCTCCAGGTTCATTATTGTCTGGAAGCAGGAGGTGAAAAGTTGGAGCAAACAGTATGTAAGGGGTATCCTGACTCTTTGCCAAAATCTGATAGTCTAATGCTATAAATGAGACAAAGTTTGTAAGATGAGGTCATTTCTGTACAAATCTTTCATTCTCATTAATATGCATTCCTTTTCCCTCTCCTATAGAAAACATAGTCATGAACCAAACTGACTGTTCCCTTTGAGCTTTGTCACCTCAGGCCTTACAGTGTTATTTCATTTTGGTTCTCATTTAAGAAACTGCTCAAGTACTGTTTCTAAAAGTGGCTTGGAATGTTAATTAGGTCCAATAGGTCTATGCTGAAGCCATTAAATTAATTTTGCTTCTGTCCTGTGTAGATATGAATCTCAGCTTCCTGAATTGAAAAGGCCATTCCATTATATGCCAACTGTTGTGTCCAGGAACCTTTCTACAATGTGTTTATAGTACTTATCTGCTCCAAAGAAATACTTCTGCTCATTCAGGGTGTTTAAAACACCTCCTTTACAGGAGATGACAGTCTCGTCTTTTTACTTCTGATTTGTGGCAAAGGTCTAATTAAAGTTAAACTGAAATGATAAATATGTTTTTGTTTAAACCATAAGACTTTACAAGGGCTTCAGAATTCCTGGACTCTAAAAATATGAAGAGTATAGTCCAGCATGCAGACTGCATTTAAAATACTTCACAAAGTTGTATATTAACAGACAGGAGAATTCGTGTCCTGGGTTTGCTTGAAGGAGGAGGGACTTTGTATCATTGGTGTTGGCAGTCCATTTGGATCCTACCAGAGAGGGGTGTGACATTAAAGCTGCTCTAAGATACTATGACAGCTTTGCATCCAGGGTCTAAAAGGATGACAACCATGAACAAAAGCTTAAGGAAAGCATCGTTCATGTGAGCCGAAAAAAGCACATAAAAGTGTAACCTCTTGTGTAAATGAATGAAATTGCAAGTGTCATCCATTATTGCAGCTTTCCTTGTAAAGGAACTCTGGACCATGGGGCTGTTGTGCATTTTATGAGGAAGGGAGGGTTAGATTTGTCTCGGGACTCCTTTGGTTCACTTTCCTGCAGTGCCTTTGGCTCTGAGCTGCCCTGGGTGTTCACATCATCTGTGTGTGCAGCATGTTGTGCTTCACATCTCCTTCTGCCTCACGTGCAACTCATACCTCAAATACCCACCTAGGAAAACTAATTCATTTATAAAAGTAATGTCAGTTGAGAACGGCAGACTTAAAACCCTCCTAAAAATTAACTGTCCCTGTCCCTAATTTGGGATTTATTAAGGGGAGATAAGCAGTAATTGCTCGATGACACTGGGAGTTCTTGGAGTTTAATTAATGAATGAATGGCTGCAGATGCACTGAGAGCATCTGATAAAAGAGACCCAAGACATAGAAAATACAGTTGTTTTAATGCCTTACTGCAAGGACCCTTTCTTGAAATGAATATCCCTGGGATAACATAATTGTTGTGATAGTCAATTAGAAGTCCATGGGGTTCCTCTGTAATTCTTTCTTCTTTTCTAATTGTCACCTCAGGAAGAAATTTTTTCAGTCACATTTCTCACAGCCAAGTTGGAAACTGTAAGTTCAGCTTAAAGGAAACTAGTAAAGGAATGCAGGAAGAAGATGCAGTTTTATGTGTGATGTTGGGAAATACAGTATAATTGGGATTTCTCTCAGGTAGAGGAAAAATAAAAGTGCTGATCTGTAACCCCTCCAAAAAAAAATTTCCATTCAGAAAGTGATATAAAACCCCCTCTGTACTAAGGAAAACAAGTTATCCAGCAAAAGGAGTTGTAAACAGGAGCTTGTCAGTGATGTCTTTTCAGGTCTTGAAAGAGCCACTCAGCTATGCTGTAGTTTCTTCACCAGCAAAATTAAATTAGGGATTGACATTTTTGCTCAGAATATTGTGATGGACACAGGTCAATGAATTTGAATGGTCTTTCAAACATGTTTGCCAGTAAGCTGAATTTCACCATCCAGGTAATTGCAGCTGATATGAGCAGTACTTCAAATAAATTTGATTTCATTTCATATGTTCACCTTTAATCAATCAAAACTAAACCAATGATTTAATGTATTTGAAGTTCTACTTGGACACATACTGGGGTTTTTTAACTGCTCTGTGCCCTACTATTCAGCAAAAGAAATCACAGCTCTTTTCCCCAGAAAGTTTGCAAGGTAAAACCATAGTAAAGTCAGTGATATGTTCATATTTTCATTTCGTATGTGCCTTTTACTCCCAACCTTTGATGTTAATTCAGAAAACAAATTTGTACCGTTTCTTTTGGGGGATTCAGGGCTATGAGGCTTGGTTTTCTCAACAGCAGATGGATTTTCATTTATCCGTTCCATTTAATTCGTGGTTCTTATTAACCTGATCCCTGAAGGTATGCAGCAGTGGAGAATGCACCATGCCTTATTGCTTTCCTTTCCCAGTAGTAAAGTAACCAAATACATCTTCACTAAAAGTTGTTTTTATATAATAAGAAACAAGGAAAAGTTAACCATTGCTGCAGAGTGACTTATTTGACATAGCCAGGGGTGTCTGCTAGATGAGTGACCAGAGATGGATAGATGTCTTTAGCTTTGTAAATGCTATGAACAGAAATCTGGGATGAAATATTGCTGTGTCATAAGCCCAGTCAGCACTGAGGAGATGAATGCATCCCTCATCGGCCTTGTGATTAAAAAGCATAAAATGGCATAAATCCAGTAAATTATTCCAGAAGTTTGTGAGGGTTTTGCATCTTTTAAATATGAAAACTTATGGTTTTCCTTGTGACAGGGGTTAAGAAATATCTCAGTGAACTACAGAGTAATAGATTCCCTCCTTAAAAATTATGATCCATATTGTAATGAATATATGGCAAAACATCCCACGCAATAAAGGAAGACAGCCAAATCCATGGCAAAAAAAACTAATGAAAACATGCCCAAGAATATTTCAAAACCAGTACATGAATTATCAAAACTAGAGCATAAAGAATGGGCTGGCTCTAATGTAAGTAAATGGGGTGTTTGAGGGAGTAGCAGGAACTCAGGTAATGAATGGTCCGAGGTAGAGCTGTGCTGCTCTGCCACATCCATCTGTGTCCACACAGCCTCTGCTGATTTGTACTGGGGCCAGATTGGAAAAGACTACCATCAATAGAGATTTTAGCGTAGGATTTTCTGTGTGAGTTTTGATTAGAAGAAAAAGAGATCCTTTTCGATCCCTGTATCTGCTGGAATAAACTGACAGCCTGTGGATTCCTGCAATGTGTATTAATGTAACAGGAACACACAGAGGCCTTTGGAATGGCACTGGGATGAAACATTGTCCTCACTCTGTAGAAAGGATGTCCAGAGTGGAAATAACAGCAAGTACAGAACAAATGATCTGTTTGAAGGGGTTTGGTGTCCAAGGCAAGTTGCTGTTTGGCAAAGAAGAAACTTTTAGTGAAGATTGGAGAGTCAAAATTAAAGCGTTTGAGCCTTATAAAATAATGTCTGTGTTAAAATAGAGGGTCAAGAGGTGCCTGAAACACATGTGGGGAGATTATGAGGAACATCTCAGTGTCCTCGAGATTTTTAAGGAAGTAATAATCTAATGTGATCTGTAGTAATCAGATTGCTGTGGCAATAGTAGCTTTTGGCACGCTACACCTTGAGGGTGTTCTCGTGACATATCAGTGAATGAAGAGTAATTCTTGCTAAATACACACTGTGGTTTAGGAATATATGCCTTGATCTTTGGGAAATCGCATAGTGCTCTGTTAGTGAACCAGTGGCAGACCATGGTTTTGATTTTGATGTGTTTCATATCCAGAATCTGCTTGTTTGAACTGAGTATGTTGAGAAGCCATAGAAACCTTCTTGGCTTCAAGAAAAATAAAAGAGAATAAATAAATAAATTAATAAACAACTCCCGAGGCAACAAACCCGGTATGTTCATGGCTATGAATATAAATGCATCTAACAATAATCCTCTTTTTTTCCTATCTTGTTTTCATTGTCCTGGATTCTCTCAAATATTCTTTCTGTGTTGAATTCATTGTTTCAAGTGGTATGTCTGCTGCAATGTGTTAAAAATGTGAGATGGAGTCAGGGTGAAAGCTTACTAGAATCATCTCCAGTGCAATTCTCACATCTTTCATTCTGAAATCCAATAGAAAAATCACAGAAATACCAGATTATAGCAGAATGGCTTTTTATTTTTTGCTGTTCCTTTGGCAAATGAAGGAAGTCTTCATCATCCTCCAGTGCTTTTCCTGCAGCACTTCCTTTTCAGTTGCAGAGAAGCGTGTCTGTTTGTCATTTGGGGGAGGAAATGTGTTGTCTAGTGCCTTGAAGTCCTTTCATGGTTTCATTATTCTAAATTTAGTGTCGCTGCTCCAAAGTCAACTCCCTGGAGATTGTCTTTCACCCTGCCCTGTGGGGCTGCTCCACAGGGCTTTAGGGTCTTGAACCTCATGATGTCCAAGCCAGTGGCCACAGACAGCATCTCCAGCATTGCTGACAGACACAGGAAATTTAAAAGCTGAAATGGAGGCCAGCAAGGAGTATCACAGCATTCAGCATTGCTGCCTTGGCCACGGAGTGCTGGTTACCTGCCTCGTGCCCTCAGCTCATGAATTTCCCCTGTAAAACCTCTGAGGAATCACACCTTCAGCGTGTGTGGCTTTTTCCTCTCACAGGGCTCAGCTTTAATAAAACAAAATGCTACACAA
This sequence comes from Campylorhamphus procurvoides, assembly GCA_013396655.1. Lineage (NCBI taxonomy): Eukaryota > Metazoa > Chordata > Aves > Passeriformes > Dendrocolaptidae > Campylorhamphus > Campylorhamphus procurvoides. The sequence goes on from WBMV01002992.1 coordinate 766,281, forward strand.
TTGGATCAAATCCTGTCTGGGAAATATTTTAAAAGAGTTTTCAACTGAAGTGGTTCAGAATGCTTGTGTACTTCCTCTGCTAGGCAGGAGGAGCATTTGATTAATGCTTTTCTTGAATGATTTTCTTGAATTACCCCCCTCAAAATCCCTTTTTTGGGGGAGGACAGTGAGTCTTTCAGAGAGCATGTGGCTTCTGAGGGGTTTAGTTAGAAATTCTGTTGCTAGGAAGCCTGTAAAGGAAAATGTGGTCTGAATAACATGAATACATACAGTAGTCCTCAAATAGCCCTTGCATCCATCTGTCACGTGTCAACATTTGTTTATGGAAATATCCTTTCCCAAATGTTGGTCTGTTTCATTCAAAACTTCCCAAGTTTGCTGTAAAATTGTCATCCTCAGCTCTGCAGATGAGTCCAAATAATAAGCTTTGACCTCAAGCAAAGCACTTTTATTGTTGAGTTGCTGCATTTCTCCTTTAGCTGCCTTTGTTCAGTTATATGTGTAATTTATTCTTTACTTAAATTTTTTTTCTGTTACAGATTTCATAATTGCAATTTAATCATTACACTGGAAGAGGGCAAAGATTAATTTGATTTTAATTCATTTTTTAATTGCAATTTTCTCCAAAGCTTGAGTTACATTTCTCTGTGTATTTAGAGCTGCTGCATTGGTCTAACATAAATATTAACCCACTTAAAGCTACATATTACTTTTAATCTTGGAAAGATCCTCTCTTTAGTTTGGAAGACGTTTCATCTCTGCTCACCGTGAAATTGCCACAAATGAGCAATAGAGTTGTATTGTTAATTCCGAGTGCATGGCATTGAATCGTTATTCTTGAAGGCATTTGTGAATTACCCTTTGAACAAGGAATCTAGTTTTCAAATAAATTTACAGATTTAGTGTTATCTCAGCTCTGAGATGCGTCTGAATTTTCTGTGTTCTGTGTTCTGTGTCTGGGACAGTATTTGTCTGGGCAAGGACTATCCACTGTCCCTCGGGGTTGCAGGAGAAGGTTAAACATTGGTGTTAGAAGCAAAACTAGACTAGGGGATGTGGAATTGCAATTTTCACCAAGTTTTCCCGCTGTCCAGATGTGCCTTGCAACTCAAAATCCATGGTGGAATATAGGTCAGCAGGATCTCCATCTTTGTTGCCAGGTACCACTTGCAAAAGAAAAGGTTCTTGTGCTCAGTGAATTAATCTTGTTATTGGCACACAGATAAATTGATATGTGCCTGCCTCTGTTGGTTCTGCTTCTCAAAATGCTCCAAGGTTTAATGTTTCCACCCATGGTTCTTATGGGAAAGATGCCCCCACTGTACATTGCTTTCTTTCCTGGAAAGCCAGTTGGGTCAGGATAGGTAACAAGGCCAGGAGCAAGAAGAATTATGCAAGTCTAAAAAGAGCAGAATTAAATTGTCTTCTAAATTTGTCTGAAGAATTAAAACAGCAAAATGATAGTCAATTATGATAAAAGCCTTTTTAATTTCTGTGATCTCGGAGTTCTGTCACTGCAAATGTTTTGGGAAATGGTGTTTTTTACCTCTGGCACAAACCTGAGGACCACCAGGAGCACATGGACATTCTCGTTTTAGCAATCCTGTGAGTCTTAACAAAAATAAAACTTCCAGTCAACAGCTCTTTGTTCCAGGAACAGGCACGGGGAGTGTTTTGTGTTGCCTCCCGGGGTTTGCAGTGTTGCTCAAATGGGATCACTTTGAAGGAGCAGACTACATCTGTCAGCCCTTACTCAAGTAACAAGGCACCAACTGCGGTGTCACATCATGATCCCAATATGCCTTCCGTGGGTTTGCTTCGTTTGCAGCAGCAATATTTCAGGAAGATTTGGGAGCCTTTCAGGTGCCTCTTGATGAGGAGCAGGAGCAGACATGTTCCAAAGGCCAAGGGGTGCAGGGATGGCTGGGGCTGCACCTTGAACAGAGAGCCATGGTGGTGGCCAGGCACATGGGAGCACGGAGCCAGGACTGGGTCTGGGGGCACTGCTGGGCATCACACACAGCCCCGTAAATCCACAGGCACAAGACGGCTCCAGGGTCAAGCCAGGAATGTTGAGTCCGACCTGGATTGGGAAAGACAGGGGAGCAGATGAAGCTGCTGTGCAACTGCAGCTCAGCATCAGCTCCAGCATTTTTACTGATTTCACCCCTTCCACCAACATCCTTGTCTGCTAAGAAGAGCATCTCCCAGCATCCCAGCAAAGCCTACGTATGTGTGTTTGCCAAGCATGTCGGGAACATCAAAGATCATAGCACTAACCAGGAAGACTTACAGGAACTGTCCAAAGACAGACTTACAGGAACTTCAGACAGGTCATTGTAATGGATCCACCACATTATTTAACAGTTCTGAAGGATCTTGGAAATGCATGTAATTCCCAGCAATTTTAGAGCCATTAATTAAGGTGTCACTCGATGGGATTATTTGTGTTTGCAGAGTGTCACCTAAGCACCAGCACTGCACATGATGTTTCCAACTTGTTGACAGTGATGGAGCTTTCTGATGTTGTTAGGAATTTGATTGTGTGCTAAGCTTTTATGTAAGTACCAGTGTAATTCCCATAAGTTTCCTGGATTTTATGTGCTGTTTTGGGTACTGGCAGCTTAAGTGGTTTTATGGGTAGTTTCTGCTGCCACTGTGACATTACAGCACTTGGAAAGATTTTGGTGAATCTCTGCCCAGTTCTGTGTCCTTACTTTACCGAAAAGCTTTTCTTAGTGGAGACAAAGAAATAATGAAGGGATCTACATTTCTATGTTTATTTAAAGGATTAATATATTTATTTATTGAGCAAGGAATCAATCAGAAGAACTACAGAGATATCATCTCAATGTCTTTCCCTTTCTAGAGAGGTTTCCTTCGACCACATGGTAATATATAACATTGCAGTCCTGCCTCTCCAGCAACCTTGTCAAGGTTTGAATAAGGCAGCTGGGAATTAATGTGTTTTCACGCTGCATTTAGTACCATTTTACACTTAGGCTTTGAAAAAGAGAAGTGAAATAGGTAAGGATTAAGTGTGTTAGTAAAACTGTGAGGCAGACACTTGTACAGCAAGTGCTGGTAATGTGCCCAATCTGCTGTTGTAGATACCAGTGCATAGCTCATTTTAAATTTGCCCATGTTCAGAGTATTTAGGCATCAGCAATGAGTTATTGCTTTGTGTACCACATTAACAATACAACCAGAGCTTTGCCCAAAGTTTCTGTGAATGAGCTCAGGGCTCTGTTTTTCTGGTAGTTTAACAAAGAGATCTAAGCCAGGAAGATGAATTTAAATGATTTTGGGACACGTAGTTTGGGTCTGCTTATTTGATTCCTTGTGCATGAGTGCTGAAGTGATTTTTTTTTTACCTTTCCTTCTCTGGGGATTTCTTTTCCATGCTAGTGGTTATGGATTTTTCTCTCAAAGAGGTGCTGAGGGTTTGATGTATGTATGAAAGAATATCTTCTCCAAAATCCATGTAATCCATATTATTTGCTATGCACATAAACCTTCTGTGTGGTTGTGTGTACTCATTCTGGAAAGATGACAGAAAAATTCCTAGTTACAATTGGATGATAAATCAGGATTGTACTTTAACCAAGGTAGTTGCAATCCTGAATTTGCTCAAGTGTGTAACTTTCCATGCTGCTTTATTCTAAACTTAGAGGTGATCTGAATTTGGGTTTTTCAGCAAGCAGGATGAGTGGAAACACTTATTATATGTAGGTGGCTGACTATAGGGTTTTATGGCATCTCTAAAATAGAAACAATATTCCTTTTCATTTGTGTGGGGACTTTTGCCTGAGGATGTTAATGCAGCTTTATAACATTCTTGGGAGAGAGAAGAACATTATTAAATCTAGTCTGCCAGTAGAGTAGATTTAGTCACACTCTAGCAGAGAGAGTGTACCCCAGTGGGGAGCATATTTTCTCTGTCTCTGGAGTTTAGAGCTTATATTGGACAAAGTCTTGGTGGCAAATACATATTTATCTGCAGATAAATAAGTGCTTCGCAGCATTCATTCTGCCTCGTCAATATGGTTCATCAAATCATAGCAAACTGCCTGCAGATCATTGGGATCAGGCTGGGCCTAATGCACAAAAGCCTGTGTCATCCTAACAGCAGTTCTGCCTGCTTTATACAGAGATTAAATCTGACTGAAATCAGGGGATGTCTTTTTGTATGGGATGAATAAAGATAAAACAACATAGCATTTCCAAGACCCTTTGAAGCTCTGAGAAAGCCATTAGAGCTGTCTCATTCAGGAATCAAAGTTCATGGCAAAGGAATACACATACTCTGTTACGATGTTTTAAAAGCCACAATATGGGTTCATCTTTATTAATTATGAGATAGTGATTAGCATCCTCAACTAACATTAGCTGGGTGATGCTGTGGGTAGTTCTCTTTCAGAAATTTATTTCTTTTTCTCTCTTTGAAATAAATTTTCCCCCACTTCCTGCTTTTCCTCACCTTATTTTTTTCTTATTTGACACTTAGATACTCACAGAAGTTTGTTGATTAGATACTGAGATGATACTGCTCCTTTGGTACATGAGTCCTGTGAAACTCTCCTTTCCCCCAGTGGTCTTGGTCTCTTCGTTCCTTGCAGGTCAAATTTGATAGGAGGCAGCATCTTCTTGGCTTTGTCCCTGTGGATCTTCCCTGTGGTCTAGTAACTATCATTGTAACTGTGGGCACGTGAAGCACAAAACAAACACGAGCTACTTAGGCCTTTCCTGAAGGCATTAAGGAGAAAGTATTTATTCTGAAATTTATTCTGTCCGTAACTGTCAGAACTTTTTCAGCTCTTCCGATCCATGGCAGATTAAGTAACCTTGTGTAAGACAAGACTTCAGAGAGAGGGGTTGAAGCACATGGTGTGAGAGGTGTTGTTGGAGGCAGGGCAGGTTCAGCAGTACTGTGAACCTTTGTGCTTCAAAGGGCTTGGCTGTGTGCTGGCTCCAGAAGACCGGGTAAAAAAGCCTCCTTCACCTGTCTCCCCTTCTCTGCTTTCTAGAAAATTCACACAAACTGCACCAGCCTTAGAAATGCCTCCTTGTTTGCAGGCAGGATTTTCAAATGGATGTCTTTCTGTGGCAGCTGATTGAAAAAAATCCAAAGAACAAACCTACAATGTGATGAATTCTGCATGCTTGCCTGAGGAATCAATACCCTCTTTGATTTTCACAGTGTATTTTCAATTCTTTCTGACTCAGGCTGAGAGAGTTGAGGTTGTTCAGCCTGGAGAAGGCTCTGGGGAGACCTTAGAGCTCCTTCCAGTGCCTAAAAGGGCCACAAGAGAACTGAAGAGGGACTTTTGACAAGAGCCTGGAGTGACAGGACAAGTGGGAATGGCTCCCCAATGACAGAGGACACATTTAGATTAGGTATTGGGAAAAAATTCTTCACAGTGAGGGGGGTGAGGCACTGGAACAGGTTGCGCAGAGGAGTTTTGGACACTCCATCCCTGGAAATGTTCAAGGACAACTTGGACAGGGCTTGGAACAACCTGGTCTACTGGAAGGTGTCTCTTCCCATGGCAGGGAGGCAAAATGAGTTTTAAGGTCCCTTCCAACTCAAACCGTTCTGTGATTCCATGATATATGGTGAGAGAGGCAGGAATGCACTTTCCTAAAGGAAACAAAAGGATTCTGTAAGTATTTTGTTTGCAGACGAAGAATGTCATGTGCAAGTGTAATGGATCTGTCAGTTGCAAATGATTTCTATGTATATAAAGAGAGATCAAAGATATAACCTTCCTAAAATAGGCCTCTTTATGTAATCATTATAAAGTATTACCACAGGCAAGATAAATAGAGACTCATCATGGTGATAATATACATAGAAAGTTGAGTTCAAGCCTAATAAGGAAAGTATTTTGCTATTATTGCTGTTCATATATTTTAATTATTTATAACCATATTATCAAGAACAAGACAGCCTCTTTATTGCTAAAAACTTTAAAAAGTTGATATATTTTTCCTTTTTCTTTTTTTAAGGTTTTGACCCATATAATTTTGTGCAAAATGTTTTATGTGGACTGTCTGATAGCAATTCAAAATGGGAAGGAAATGAGAACAATATAACAGAGGGCTGAGTATTTGACTCAAGTGAAAGGAACCAATAACTAAAAGGAACCAATAACTAAAGTCATATATAGCATGAAGCATCATTTCAGTTCCTTTTGCTCGGGAAATAAGGTATGAGTTTTCAGGTTGTGTTTTATGAGCATCTTTATAAACCCCTCCTAAAGTTTCAGTAGAGTTGCAGAAAGTAGAGTTAGGATCTTGGAAACATTTTTCAGAAACCTCAGCTTGAATATGTAGAAGCAAAAATTCAGTGTTGTTTATAAGTGTTTCTAGGGCCAGGGTCTAAAAGGAGAAAATAACTAGTAGAGGTTTCAGTTCACCTTGTAATAAATAGAGAACTGTTCAGTCATTTCTGCTGGGTCCTGTCCCCCTTCCTTGAACCAAGGAGTTGTACAATGCAGTCTTTTTGTCTGTTTTTTTAGGTTTTTTTTTTAAAGTTTTTTCTTTCCACAGTAGTCATTTAATTATTATTTGGCTGAGCTATGCTTACTGCAGTATCTTTCATACTAATTTAGGCACTCCAGCTTGTCAATGATTAATGTTGACTGTGCTCAGAAATCTCATTGAACCTTTCCAACCCTGAGATATGTTGAAGTGTATGAACTGGTTTTGATGTGAAGTCCACCGTGACAAGCAGGAATAACTAATTTGGGCTAATATATGTATTCTGTAAGCAACCAGTGACCTTGCTGTCCTGGCCAGTGCAGGGCTGTGTCTGAGTTCCTGTCTATTGTCTCTCTGGGGGCTCTGGTGTTGCTGCTTTCAAGAGTTTTGTCTCCTCTTGAATATTTTCTTGATATTGTTCCCCCTCACTTGCAGTGCTTGCTGTAACTCTGATTCTGATCACTCTGCATTCATACCTATATTTTAACCTTTTCCATCTTGAGTGTATTGGCAATGCTCCCTCTGATGACATACATGGAAGTATTTCATTTTAACTAAACCCAGGTCCAGCATTTGCCTCACAGCTCTAACTTTTATTAATAAACCCACTGGCATCTACCACTACCACTTCATATCTGTCCTTTGACCAATTTTTGTTGGTAAATAAAAAACTCAATTAATGTTTCATTTCAAGTCCAGTCACTCCCAGTGGGGAGTGCTTTCCCAGAGTTCAGGCAGGCAGTTGAGATGCACCATGTCCTCTTCATTCACTAATTTGTGTAGGTTGATGAAAAATTGCTTTCCACATGAAATTAAATATCCTGGGAGAGAAGATGTTTTGAAAGCTGTGTAGCAAGAAATGTTCATATAGTAATTAATATTCAGTACAGAAGAGAAGTTGGCTGTTAATTTTCACAAGTGTTTTATGATGGCAGGAGTCCTTTAATACAGAAAGCACTTCATAGGTACAGAAAATAGATAACTATTATCTGTGAACAACAATAGGAGCCATACATCAAATTGTTGATGTAGCCATCCCATTTTTAAGATTTAGTGAGGCTTGCTTTTAATTTTAGTCTCTACCAAGCCTTCCTGACATACCACTGCAGTGTCTCTCAGTTTATTGTAGTGCTGAACTGAGTGCAGTCTCCCCTCCATAAATAAACACACCCCATTATTATATTGTCTGTGAGTACAAAACTCAAAAGTATTATTTAGCCAATAAACTTGCATAAAATTTGGTTGTCTCCACTGGGTTTTTTTTGTTTGTTTGTTTTTGTCTGTTTGTTTTTTTCTGCCTTCTTATTGGCAGACCTGCTGACAGTAGATGTAGAATGACATAGGAACATAAAATCTGTCTTGCCACCCTCTTTTCCCAGGCCAGGCTCCTCTGGGTCTTTCAAGCAAAGCTGAACATACCTGGGATCAAACATTTTTGGAAATATTTGACAAGATACAAAATGGCTTCATAACCCTCCCACAGTCTCACCTATTCCCCTGAAGGTGAAAATGTGCATCTCTACCACACGTTCTTTATGAATTTAAATAATATCCCATTCCTTTGGTAGAGAAAGGAAAGTTTGTAACATCTTACGAAGCCATTGGATTTACTATGGGGAAATGGGTTTAAAAAATTCATATGAAGTTGCCTTTTGATTTTACTGCATCTAAAATACTAATCAGCTAGTTGGTGTCGACATGGGGTGTCTTCATGTGTGCAAAATTTGCATTTGGGATTTTAAAATTTCTTTTGAACTCAGTCAGAGTTATCAAATGGCTGCAGGAAAGGCAGAGGCCACTATGAGCTGCTGTGTCTGCTTGGGCTTGCTTTGATTGCTCTCTCCACGCCCAGCAAATAATTCAGGTGTTAATTTTTGGAGGGAGAATCCCACCACTGGAGTATATTTAATGGCAAGTGAGCGGTTGGGGGGAAGCAAAAATCCACTAAAACAACTACAAAATACTGAAAGAGAAGCCAGATACCAATGAATTTGTGTGAGTGTGTTCTGCCCTGAGTCAGGACCTTGCCAGGAGTTTATGGAATTTGATTTAAGTTCTGGTTCTGCTCTGTAACCTCTGCAGAAGGGGTCAGAGCTGTGCCTGGGGGAACCTCGAGGTTACACAGCATCAGAGAGATGCAGAGCTGTGAGTCTGGTGGGTTATGTTGTTGCATCCCTGTTAGACCAGCGTTTCGCAGACCTGGGGGAAGAGTCTGGCAGAGTAAATGAATGTGAGGTTTTTATTTGTGGTTGGAAATATTTAGAAACCACTGCTGCAAACTGTCACGACTATGCATCTTTTTCTCCACTTAGATACTTGCAGGGGCCACAATTAAAAGATAAGCCAGTTCTTCTAACAGCTTTATACCTTCTGGATGCTGCGTTGTCTCATCACTCTTGTGCTGGCAAAACTGATCTCTCCTCAGCACTGATTCTGGTCTTCTATCTCATCATCCTTTCTAAATTCATTGGAGGAAAACTGATATATTACTGCTTGTTGGGCTGATGTTTCAGTCATTAAGCCTGAGAATGAGCATTGTGTCAGCAGCAGTGAAGGATGGGCATCTCCAGAGGTCTCCTGAGCATGCTGGGGTGGGGAGGGTGTTGTCTGCACAGTCTCCTGCAAATTTGTCTGAAGCTCCTTGGGGAGGTGACTGATGTGTGAGTCAGATTGGGTCAGCCCAGCACGAGTGGCCAGAAAAGGACATTATTCCATTTATGTTTTGTCATGTTTCTCTGCTTCCCGAGTCTACTGAATCTCTGTTGGGGGAGGGAGAAAGGTGGGAAGAGCCAGCCATACCAAACACTAAGGTTGGGGAGGTCAGACATGAAATAGTGATTTTGCAAGAAGAAATTCTATTTGAATCCAACTAAAAATGAGTTTAAAAAAAAATCTTTTGTAGAGGAAAACAGAAGAAATTACGACCAAAATTGTTGATGTGATTTGCATATTCTACAACAGAACGATAAAAAGAAAATTTGGTCTCTAAAATGTTATGAAGGTGAAGTCAAGACTTGCCTCTGTTAAAGGAACACTCAGTGGCACGTGGGATTAAATATGGATTTCCATTACTGGATGAGTGCCCTGGCTCTGCTGCTGGTCATACACCACATGCAAAGTGCTCTTTAGAATGTGCTGCCATAAGGAAAGCCTGCAGGAGATGTATTTTGGTTCACCCAAACCAAAGACATCAAAAGTGTCATGAGAAGTAGGTGACTAATAGAAATCCAGCTCTCTGTGGCTAGAGAGGGAATATTCGGGTAAATAATTAAATTTGGAGTTCTAACAGTTTTTGAGAACTCAACTTTTGAGACTCTGAAACAAAACCTGGCCTATTCCAGCACCTCTGTGGAAAGCTGATTTCTTTCTTTGTATTTATTTTTAATCTGCTCTTGAGATTTAGCAATGGGATTTCAACCACTTCCTCAGCTGGTTGTTTGGAGGCTCATCTGTTGTTTCCAAGATGTTTGCCAGGATCTGAAATAGTACTCAGAACTTTTCTGGTTTTCAACATCCACATCCTTTATTCAAGTTATAGCTACAATTTTCAAAGGTGATCATAAAGGTTCTGAAAAAAAGTAAAAAAGAGTTTTTTGAAAAAACTGAGTTACAGACTTCCTCTGAAAGAGGAGAGTAAGGAAACATCAATATTTTATTTGAAATAATGGAGAGTATCCCTGTTAATGATGGATAGAATATCCATATTTGTACTTGGTTAATGACTGTTCATTTTAGGATTCATAAAACATGGAAATATTTACATTTCTCTTGTAATTTGTGTAAGCTTTGGTCCGAACAGTATTTGGCAATGGCCAAATTACTGCACATGTTTTTTTCAGTCCTCTCTTGAGAGAAATAAAGCCATATTAGGAAAAGCTACAGGTATTTGTGGTTCTTCCTGGCCAAGAGCTAAAACATTGAGCCTAGTAGCTCCAGAGATGAACTGGGCTGTAAAATGTGGATGCAAACCTGTGCTGTAAAGCACTTTATAAGCTACCAGCACAGCGTACTATTTTGGAAAGCAATTTATAGCCCTTTCCAGCCTGGCCAGAGAAAGCACGTTACCACCTGGCAGGTGAGAGGCGTGTTTTAAAATATGGCAGTCAGGACAGGTTTGAATCCAGCAACATGGGGCCCTCTAAATGGAGCAGAAAGATGCTCAGCATGTATTAAGAAAGAGGTATAGTCTTGTCTGTACTCTAGAGAGGTGATATTTGTTGAAATTGCATCTGTGCTTCCTCATGTTATTTATATCCGAAGATATTGCATTCTGTGTCTGATATAATCTCTGTATTATCTCTGGTACATATAGTCTCCCTCAGGCTTCTCATGAAAATGAGGCATTTATGATTTCCCTGGAAAATTAAATTTTACCTAAATACATCCACACTGATTACAAAAAGCGCTGCAAAGATCTTCACATTTAGGGTTGCATGAATATTTCCATCCTAATTCCTTGACTGTGGCATTAAACCTTTCTGAATTTTTCCTCTGAGGAGAACTTTTTCCCATCCAGATATCTGCCTGAAGACTAATACATGGTTTTTCAATTTTGAGTAAAAATTGGTCATGTGCTTTTTAGCAGAATGGTAGACAGAAATAGTATTTTTCTTTGTATTGAAGCACAAGCAAATAGATCTTGCAATTCAGATTATGTCTTTTGTTATACAGTGCACCATCATCCACAGCTTGGATACCTTCAGATAAGGGATAATTCAGTCCTAACAGGATTTGTTTGTGGTGTTTGAGGCTGGACCTGATGGCCCCACCGTGGTGCCTTCCAGCCTCACCCATTCTGTGATTCTGTGGCTCTGGAATACTTTTTTCTTGCTTTAGCTTTTGCAGTTGCTCTAAAGAAAGTTTGCTGGTGGCTAAAGAGGAAGCACTTAAGTGTTTTTTCACTATTATTTCAGATGTGACTGCATTTGAAAGAAAGAGGCTTTTGGGCAGAAATGGAGCAGTTTAGTGACTGCTTTATATCAAAAAAGGGCATCATGAGTTCCATAGACCACAATATGATCTGGAAGACAGTAGCCTGCAGAAAGCAACCCAACCTCTTATTCCTGGTGACATTATTCAGCCTCTTTTACCCATATTAAAGTACTACTTTAGGGGACTGCCAAGAGGGGCTTGGTATAGGAATTCCTTTTGTTAAATGTCATAACAATAAATGCAACAGGATTGCTGTGGAAAAGAACTGGATCAGAACCTGGAAAAGAACTGTACTTAGCTCAGTGCAGGTGATATTTTTAGTAGGAAACTTTTGGGTTTTGATCACTGGCAGGATGCTCAATATGGACAAAATGCTTGGAAGTTACAGGACATGTCTTGGTTTGTAGGAAAGGGGCCAGGCAGGAGATTTCTTTGTCTCCACAGAAGGAGGAAAAAGCATATTTGGCCAGATGAGATGATTGGCAAGTGCTACTGAAAAGGAACATCCACGCCAATGTGCTGTTCCTTATTTTTGTTAAAATGCAAGGGAACAAATTCTTGCTTCACTTCTAAATCACCAGCAGTGCATGAAGTCATAAAGAGGGGGATATTTTCTGTTTTGGCAGCTATGAATGGAGAACAAAATTGTTTGACAAATTTATATTATCTGCCATGATTCCACCTTTCCATTTTTCCTACTTAGCTCTTGTGAAGAAGGGCAACCTTTAAAAATTAATAAGTGCAGTAATGATAAATGCAACAGTGGATGGGAAGGGAGGAAAGATTAGTTTAAAGGAAGACTTGGCAATCATACAGGAACATCCTTACATAAAAATTCAGAATTTTTTATGTAAACCCCACCACTGCATCTAAACCCACTAGAAACAGAGTATACAGCCCAAGCAACTGAATGTTAATTTTAATTTTTAATGATAACGTTTCTGAAATTTACTGAGCAAACTTCAGCAAAGCACTCACTTTTCAAAAGCAATTTCTACTTTGTCCTCAGTATATATTTGCAAACTTCTCTGTGCCTAATAAGAGAGAGCTGCAGCAATGCTGTCTTCTCTCTGTCTCCTTCAATGTCATCAGTGCATGTTTGAGGCTCTTGAATAAATTCTGACTTATTCAAGAAAATCAGCACCTTCCAATTCCATATGTTAGATTATTTAAGGAATTATGAGGGGGAAAAAGCATTAGAGACGTATGTTGGTAAAGCAGAGGTGTGGTACACCAGCTTCTGAGAAGTTCGGATTTGCAAGCATAGTTAGAAATATGTCTAGCTAAGTGAGCACAGGTAAGTATTTTCTAGAACTCTGCATATTTAAAGTAGAGCCTGGTTGCAAATTCTTGCATGAAAATGACCAGGATAATTGGATAGTGGGATAAAAAACAGAGGCTCCCAGAATGGGTAATGTTGCAAGGGAGCACAGTGGGTCATCTGGTCCACCCTCCCTGCTCAGGCAGGGTCATACTGGGACATACTGGACCAGGTCACTAAAAACAGAGGTAGATGAGTGTTTCTCACAAAATCACTGCACACTGTTTAGAAGAGCTGGGATGATATGGAATAAAGGTGCTTAGACCTAAGAACACAGCTCCCATCCTGGACACCCTGGAAGGCAGGAGAGAACTGGGTGCAATGGGTTTCGAGGGCAGGGTTGGGTGGTGGGTATGACATTGAGGAGGTCACAGCCAGCAAATGTTGGCATTCTGTAGAGGTGGGAAAGATCTCCTGATCCCTCCACACCTCTCTGCTTTGGTGTGTGGAAGTGTTGAGGAGTTTCCTTATAAGTCCATCAGTGACTCCTGGTAAGAGCAAACCAGGCACAGAGGAGCCCCTGAAGCACGTGGCTGGGTGGAATGAAGATGCCTTTGATCAGTGCTTGCTTTTCTGTATTGTCCAGTCTAGAGCAGGGGTGGAAGAACAAATCCGGCCTCAGATTTCTGAGTGAGTCCAAGGTAAAAACAACGTGTGGTAGGTGGCACAGCAGTCTGACACAGACAGGCTTTGAGGGGTGTTCTTCATTTGCAGTAGGCTGGCTTGTTTTCAACCAGCAGAAACTGGCTTTTGCTTTGCTCTTGAGTTCTTTCATGTAATGGATGTTAAATAGCAAGAATCTTGTCGCCCTCTCCAAATGATGGGAAAATTCCTGCTGTTGATGGCAGTTTTGATGAGAGGTTCATTCCTAAGGTTGTTTCCAAGCCCCAGGGATGGCAGGGGTTCATCAGGTAGGTACAGCTCTCAGCTCCTCTTGCTCAGCTCTGTAATGGGGCAAGTCCCGTGTTAATTAAATGCTCAATTCTAGATCAAAACATATTATATTAATCTCCCTGTACTACCAGTTGGGATTAGAGTGGTTTCTTTAATCATATTACCCAAAAGTTATTAATTGCTTTCTCCTCTTGAATGGGGAGAGAACTTGTACAGACCTCACGTTTTAAATAAAGCCTGTGGCATTTTAATTTTGGGTGACTGTCATGCCTTGTTTTGTGGTACAGTGAGGAGCTGCTTACGCCATCCTTGAGGGATCCAAGGGTTGTGAACACCTGGGGGGTTATCTTTTCCATTGATTTGAGGAATCCCCGGGCACATAGGTGCCTACCTACTCCTTCATGAGGAATTCGTGGGGTCCACAATAATTCCCTAATGAAAAGCAAGCTAAAATCTATTCCTGTCAATCCATTGTTTCATACTGTGGAAATGAGTGATCTGGATGTGCTGATAGCTCATGTGCTACTCTGTTGTGTTTCTTATACCAAATTAAATATGCTTCTTGGCATCTGGGGTAGTTTTGTCTCCTTGGAGCACTTCAGTGGACTCCATACAGAGGTAGTGAACCAGCAAGTGTTAAGAGACCAAAAACATGCCACTGCTTTAGAAGCAGTGCAGTGCAATCTTTCCCTGCAGCAGTGTATCATTGGTGTGCCTGGGCAGGGATTTGTGCTGTAACATTTGTCACTGTGGAAGTAGGGAAAGGCCACTGCATTACACTGGGAAGCAGATTTTACTCTTTAGATGAGCGGGTTTCGTTATTGCAGAGCAAAGGGAAAAAGTGCCTGAAGGCTGTAATTGAAGCCTTTGCACTTCTGAAGTGCACCAGCTTGTATTATTTTTGAAACTTGGCCCATTATTGTTAATGGAACCTGTTCCTAAAATCTGTTCCCCCAAATGCTCACCAGAAAGAAAACATCGCACAACAAAATTTATAATTATGGGGAGATGTCTGTTCTCCTTTTTGTACTTTGCAGTTTATTTGTGCTTTCTGTATTACAAAGAAACATATGGAAGAGAAAAAAATAGGAACAAAGACATGTCATGAGGAAAGGTAGAGAAATTAGGAGACATAGCCAGAAAAGAAACAGCATGTTTCCACGTATGTCATTTCCACCACTGCAATATATCAAGTGCGTTTATAATTTGTCTCCTTGTTTGTAAGAGTGTCAGTGTCTTGGTCTGAGGATGATGGACTGAAACACAGGCTCTTGAGCTGACAGCACTGGCAAGGTCTGACCACAGCCGAGATGGCCCAGCTGCCTTTTTGGGTCGTGTCCCAAATGGTGAGCAAAACACCTCCTGAGTGGGGCACTTGGTGGGGAAGGGTGGTTGTTGCACCAATACACGGGAGGTTTCACCCCGTTTCCAGGGACAGGATATTCCAGAGTATTTCAGGCTTTCAGTTTGACTGTCAGCCCAACTTTGGTTTCTGAAGACTTTGCAGAGATTTACAATGAAGGCTGGAGACTGAAAGAGATGGGAGGAGATGGGAGATGAAGTATTTTTGTAGCTTATTTATTTAAGAACTGAAAGGCCTTCCCAGTACTGAGTTTTTCCTGGCAATCCAGACCTGGTCAGTACAAGGCTCTGGGAAATTAAAATACTTCCTCATGACTGGCATGGATTTATAACTCTCTGTCCGTTCTGTTTTAGCTCATAAATATCCTTGAAATTCTTCTATTAAGAGACATACCTTGCATAAAATTGTGCAAATAATAAAATATTGAATATATTTAGAAAAAATAGAGCTTCTTCATTTTTACTGTGTGTTGCTGAAGGACAGGAGAAACAGAGAGAATTTAAATAGGTTGAGCTGAAACACAGAAGCAAGTGGAATTTTTGCAAATCTCCCTTGTACAATCCAGAAACCCTTGTAATATTGATCCCTTGCTTTGTATTAGTTTAAGTGGTAGAAATGCCCCTTATGAAAATTTATGAAAGCACTTGAGAAATCTCTCTTTGGTTTTCAAGACTTAGCTGTAGGATTATTGTTACCATTGATTATAATTTAAAGTGACTCATCTGCTTTCCTGTATGTTAAGGCATGAGATCTCTTCCCTTTGTGTACAGATCCACTTCCCAGCTTGCGGCTGATGAAATATGTACCCTTTGCCTTAAGAATAAAGAGGCAGCACAAAACATTGAGCATTAGCTGCAAAAATAGCTTGTGCACTGTTGTGTTTAGGACCTGCTTTGTAGAAAATTGTTTCTTTTCACTGCAATTTTGCTGTTTCAAAGAGGAAGGATAGCGGCACATTGTGCCAGAGCAGGGCAGCCCATTAGAAATTTCTCTCTTTGATCAGAGTAAAAGAATAACTAATTGCACCTTGTCTTGTCACCCAGTGGATTGAGGCACTTCAGGCTGCAGTGGCCTCTGTCCTTTGGAGACGTGGTATGGTCTGATATTGATCCTTTCACTTCTAATTGAGCAAAACTCCTTCGTTAGCAACCTGTGAAATGGAAGTGATAATTGTTACCTAGCCAGGAGGAGTGTTAGGAAGTCTTAATTAGGGAATGTTTTAGTGTTCATGGGACAAAAAAACCCAACAAACAAATGCTGCATTGATTTTTCTCTTTTATGACTGTATTAATTCTGGAGTTGTGGAATTGTTCTCAGTGCTTTCATGTATGAGATGGATAATCTTAAGTGGGTTTTGCAGTCCTAAAATACTGTGGGTCACAACCACCCTTAGGTACAAAGGCTTTTTTCCCCACAAATGTAAGGAAAATAGCACTTCAGAGTTCTTCCTTTCCTTTCAATAGGATGTTCTAAAGGGAAACTATTTTAAATAGGAATGCAAAGCAAATCATAGCACTTCAATAACAGCCTCATCTTGCTGCTGTTTATGGATGTAACTTTGCACTTGTGAGTTTTCCTGTAAGTTTGCAAGGTCTACTCGAGTAAAGTGTTTCCAAGACAGGCAATGTTTCCTGCCTTTCTGACAAGCTTAGATGGTTCTGTCTCTGACCAGTCTTTGTTCTTTTTGGTATCTTTTTCCCCCAAGTTTGTGTCTTTGTCAGTATTTCAGCACTGGTGGGTGAATTAGACTTACCACAGCAAGCCTTCCAGTAGACTTCATGGACTCTTCTTTCAAGCGGTTTTCTCCTTCTAAGTATGGTCATTAAAGTGCTGTTATATAAAGCACGGGTAAGATTCACAAAAAAAAGCCCCAAACAAATCCTTCAAGTTGTCCCTCTGGCAGTAAAACACCTCTTGGTATTCTTGGGGAAGTCATGTGCTGGTCAGAAGTGCTGTAGCCCCATCTCTGCTGTGTTTCATGCTGACCTCTGTTAAAAGTGTCCTCCCTGAGGAGGACTCTCTGGATTGTCATAGGTTGGGAACAATAAAAAAAATCATTGCCAATGAAATTCCAGCCCTGATAACAGGGATAGATGAAATAGGAGAGCCAGTGGCAATGTGTTGCCTCCCAGTCTGAGGTTCCAGCACAGAGCCAAGGAAAGGGCTGGCCAGTGGTTTTTGGCCTGTTTTGCCACATAATCCCAGCAGACCATGGAGTGTGTTGTCACTTCATGCAGCAGAATGACTGGGATTTCAGAATTATGGTTCTAATTTCTGTCCTGAGTTGTTACCTGTAAGAAAAATAAATGAGACGAGTGACCTCCTTGCCTTCTCCTCTCTGTCCATCCTCTTCCCTCACTCCAGTTCAAGAAATCCGTGTGGCTCAGTTGCTGTAGCCTGATACCCAGCACTGATGATGAGGTGTGACAGTGGGGCACTGTCTGAGAACAGCCTGGGTACACTAAAGTTATGCAGCTGTTTCACTGAATGAAGTGCAGCTTTCAGTGAGCAGAGTTTCTGTGCTGTGCTCTCACACATCGCCCCTTTCCATCTTGTGGATATAAAATAATGGATGGGCTGGTTTTCACTTGCTGTTGATTTAATAATCTAACAGTGTAATGGCAGGATACATTTCTTCCATATCTTTACATTAGGAACAGTTTTGCTTTGGTATTTCATTCCCAAAAACCACACACTGCCTGTGAATTTATGGTTGAGAGCATCTCCCTGTACCTTCTCTTACCAAAATGAAAAACTTGCAAGGACATCTTGAAGTTTAGTGAGGGGATTAAGGTTTGAATTTAATTGTCAGACAGGCCATAAAATAGTTATTATTTAATTATGTAATTACCTTGCATTAACTTCAGAAACCATTAAAGAAAAAGAAGCATGTTTAAATATTTGACTATAATTTTGACAGACTAATCCTTGCCTGGAGCAAGGGCTTCTCTTAGCTGTTCTGTCATTCTAAGATTATGCAAACTCCTCCCTATTTTTAATTTTTCCCTTGATTAATTCTACTTTGTTTATGAATTTGTTATTTGCGGCTGACTCCCCAGGATGCTAATTGCTACTGTAAACTCCAGATACTGCTGAGCTAATGTATTCTGAAAATATCAGGAAAAGAAAAGATGTCGAGAATGTACAGTTGAAAAATGAACCACTGATTTGTAATTCTCAGTTCTTTCCAAAATAAATCATCAAAATACCTTATCCTTTTCTTATTTTTTTTGAGAAAATGGCCATCTCTTCTCTATTTATATCTGTGAAAGATGAAAGTAGATCTGGTAAAAGGAGTGTGATTTTTTTCTGTATTTGGCCTTGTATTTTATGTATTTTATTCCATAGCTATTACGAAGACAGTATTACCTCACATATTCCAGTAAAAATTTCAAGATTGTTTAGGAATAATACTTAGGAATTGGGTCCTGGATAAAGTCTCAATCTACGTAAAAGAAATACAACAAATTGATAATATCAAACTTAAAAATTCTTTGCATTGTCCTTTCATTGCTACCTTTTTTCTCCTGAAGAGGAAGTGAGATGATCAGTAGAGTTCAGACCAGCTCCAAGAAGCACAAGTCAAGGTATCTGTCCTTTCATAGGGAAAGTTCTCCTACCGGGTATGTGAGGATCCGGATGAGGATCAGAAAAAGGTTTTGTTGCTACGCTGATCTTCCAGACCAAGTCTGGCAGCCAGAGAAATTCCCCATGCAGAGGTTGGCCTTCAGTGGGCTCTCTGGGTGGACGTCCAGATATTGTGAAACTTTTGAACGGCCTGAGGCAAATCATTTTGGTCAGTTGGACTTGAATGTTTTATCTTCACAAATGTAGGCATATTTGTGTTTCTCGACTGTTATCAGGTCTCCCAGGGAGCTCTCCTTCTCTGCCAGATTTCAGAGAAATTTTAAGTTTTTCACTATTTCTCTTGGGTTATAAGGTGATATCCCCTTTTCCTCGTTCAGGATGGATTTTGTCTCCCTTCACCTTTTCCCAGAATACAATTCGTCCTTTATCCCTCCCTCAACCAGAGCCTTAGTTCTATCCTCTTGGCAATACTGAGATTTTATTTTCTCCTTTCTTGTGCCTGCACAGTGAATTACAGCATGGCAGTGAGAGGTGCTCTGTACTAGCCTTTTCCCTTCTTCAGTTTTCATTAAATACCTTAATTAGCATGTCTGTGCCTTCAGGCTGCCTTTTCTTATTTGAAGCTGACTCAAGAAACTACTGTTAGTCCTTTATATGCCAGGATTATCTCAAACATTTAGACACACTTGTCTTCAATATTTGACTCTTTTCTTCATGTGAACATTGGAGACCTCGTTGCTTTCTACAGCTACTTGACAGGAGGTTCTAGCAAGGTGGGGTCGCTTTTTTCAGGCAGCAAGTGGCAAGACTAGAGGACGTGGCCTCAAGCTGCACCAGGGAAGATTCTGGTTGGACATTAGGATGAATTTCTTCACTGAAGGGTTGTTAAGCATTGGAACAGATTGCCCAGGGAGGTGGTGGAGTCACCATCCCTGGAAGTGATCAAGAAATGACTGGACATGGCGCTTGGTGCTCTGGTTTAGGGCTGGTTGGTCAAAGTTTGGACTCGATCATCTTGGAAGTCTCTAATTCTATGATTCTGTTGACTAAAGCGGGGAAAAAGGGGTGCATAGACCAAGTGCAATATCATCCTCCCCCCAGGCCCTCTGGTACAGGATGAGTTTTGCTCTGGCTTATCCCAGGACTCTTCTTTGAGGGTGTTTTGGGATCAACAAGCAAACAGTTGCAGTTAAAAGCATGGTTTTGCTTCGCAACAGGGAACACAAAAATTAGTTGTAAAATAGATGGAGATCCTTATAGGAGTTGCTTAGATGGCCTTTCCCTCCCCAGTGGGGTTCACAGAGTTTAACAATCAGGGCAGCAAAATCTTTGCCTGCGGGAGCAGACAGCCCTGTCGTGGCAGCATCTGTCAGCTGCAGGAATTCCATTTTCAGCCCCGCAGAACTGTGCTGTGACACCTTTTACCCGTGAATTGCTATAGAGAAGGTGCTAACAGCTCATTATACTGCAAACAGGTGGTGCAGGTTCGTGCTGCTGTGACTGGAGAGCCTGCAGAAATGAGGGTTCACTAGAAAGGCATTGCTGGCCACTACAGATTTTTCTAAGCAAAATGCTGGTTGAGATGCTTGTCCAGGAACTAGAGCTGTGTGCTGGGTTTTCATGCTGCGTTTGGGCTGAGACTTTGAATTTTCCTTGGGAAATATCAGCCTGCTGTAATATCCCCCGGAAGAAGCAATTACCTTAATACATGCCTCTGTCTTATTGTGTGGTCTGCAGTGTGCTACTTGCCATCCCTTTTGCAGTGTTGCCTTCTGTAAAATGAAATATTTACCACCAGACTCCTGCAGAGTGTTCAAAATAGTGAAAAAAGTATTGTATTGCATATTAATGTAGCATAATAATAGTAGTATTCAGAGATTGGAGGCTGACTTAGTTTGTGTAGAAGAAAAAAAGAATAGTTATTTCATTATCTTTTTTTAATCTTGCAAATGGGAAGTCTGTGTGGCCCAACATTCATCTCCCTGCCTGTGGCTTTTTCATTTAACTTGGGTCCAAATGAGCTGATTTCCAGACCTTTGCTTGCTGATCCTTCATCTTTGTGATAACTGGGTTCTTGTGGCCATTGTCCTCCTCTCTGACACCATGTAGTGTTTTGAACTTCAGGCCTAATAACCAAATGTGAGGTTTGCAGGTACTGAAATCAAAGCAAACATTAAATCAGGATGTGCCCAGTAACTATTTAACTTGATTAGCATTTTGACTGCATTGGAAACTGAAAAGTGTGTGATAGATGCAATATAAGGTTTCACAGTGGCAGCAAAAGATATTACTTGTTTAATGTCAGCACTAAATAATGTAATACCGTTGTCAAATGTCAATTTTCATTGCTGTTTTTAGTGCAGCTGGATTTCTGGAAAATTAACCCATCACAGTTTCAGAAATTGTTTCAGCTTTTCCTTGAAAAACTAATCTTGAGAGGCAGTAGGAAGGCTTCTTAACAGCAGACACCAAATTTTGAAAATGATTCTTAGGTTTTTGTATTAAGGTCAACAGGGAGGGGATAAATCTCAGACTTTCAGATTTTAGGTTATAATTTTGAAAATCTTGTGATCTGAGGCTGTTCCTTAGGAAAGAATAGCAGGTCTCTGCTTTGCATGTTAGTGAAGTATCAGACTTCTCATATGAATAATTTCCTGCCTTATTCAAAAAGTATCAAACTAAATATTTAAATCAGAGCAATTGTAGGAAAAATAATATCCTGATCTAATTAGAAAGCAGTTAGAAAAGATTTGAATCACTGCAAATCTGAGAGCTCAAGGAAGTATTGGAAAATATAGATGGAATCCTGCCTCAGAAACATCAGAGCTTTGAGAGTTGTCACAAAAAGGGGTCGTGGAATGGTTTGGGTTGGAAAGGACCTTAAAGATCATCAAGTTCCAATCCTCTGCCATGGACGGGGACACCTTCCACTAGCTCAGGTTGCTCCAAGCCCCATCCAACCTGGCCTTGGACACTTGGACACTTCCAGGGATGGGACAGCCAGGCCCTCCCCACCCTCACAGTAGATAGTTTCTTCCTAATATCCAGCCTAAATCTATCCTTTTAAAAAAACAATGACTATTTTGCCCCTGGGGCCAATAAACATCTTTACCCTCTGTTCCCACCACCAAAAGCCTTTGCCTTGTACAGACACATCAAGTACCTACAAGAGATTTTGTTTGAAATTCAACCCTAACACTGTCTCCTCTGGTGGCAGCCTTCCTTACATATCTTTGGGTCAATTTGTGTACATACATTGCAAATATTTCTTCAGCATGTTTTATTCTGACATAATTTAGTGGCTTCCTTTCAAAGTACAAGTGAGTATTAGCCTACTAAATTGCATTACTACTTGGGAATTCCCTTTGGTAATTTTTCTTAGTCATTAAAAATACCACAGCAGTCTAAAGCTGCATTTTACTTAAAACCAGCTAAGAAGCCATTATTCTCTGAAGCAAGGCACGGGATCCTCAGCTGTTATGAGACCACATCACGTTCTGCAGAGGGAAGGAAAATTTCTGGGTTTTTTTTCCCAAGACACTTTCAGGTGAGACCATGATTTGTGTGGATATAAATCTCAGCCACAGCTTTCCTTTAATGCAACATCAAAACATCTCAGTAACAAGACATCCCAAAGCCAGTTTGCTGCTGGAGTCAGTGTGTGGCTCTATGATTTCTGAACATGACACTGAAAGAATGTTAAGTCAGGAAAGTTAGGACTGAGTAGCAAAGTCAAATCTTTCATGAGTTAGGAAATGGAAAAATTAAGGCTTCTTCTATGACTTTGAATCTTGATGGACATTCAGCTTTTTCATAGACCCCAATTAATGACCGGGCTGAAAATACCAATGTGGGACCTACAATGGCTTCATGTTAATTCCTGTTATTTTACCTGTGAACACATTTTGGTTGAGGTTTCCTTACTTTTCTTTCATTTGCTTAGATGTAGAATTTATGTGGAAAACTACATTTATGTGAAGTTGACAAGGGCTCCTGGACTTCCTCACCTGAGACTAATGGTGTGGGGAGGCACATAAGGGAGGTCTGGACATGCTTGGCAGTCCTCCTGCTTTCTTTCCACTCCTCTGACATTGCTGAGCCCTTGCAACAAGTGTCTTTTTCCTTTCTGGAATGGACACACTACAGATGTGGCCCTTAAGGGAGGGTTAAATGATAAAGCTTTTTTCTTCCCCATGTATACACAGACAATTGTTGTGCAAGCACTTCGTGCCTCTGCTAATTGTTTTTATCCCTCCCAAAGTTGTCTTGACAAACCCAGCTCCCTTCTGCCTGAGTGGAAAAGGGAGGAGGAGGAAAGCAGGCAAAATCAGGATTCGTGCTGACTTGCATGGCAACAGCGATCTCCTTCCAGTTTGGAATTGATCAATTGTGTAGCTGTGTGAATCAATTTATCTGCAGCAGGCTGTCAAATTATTATTAAGAAAGTGAAAATGAGAGCTAGATAATCACTTAGAGCAGGCCTGGTAGTCATAGAAATAAAATTATGGAAGAAATGTCATCTTGATACAATGCACTTATGCCTTGGGATGCACAGATGGGCCAACTGACCTCACCATGGATTTGCTTTCAATCAGTGCTAGGATGTTTTTCTACAATTTTGAATGAAGAATTTTGTGGGTTTAAGGGGAATATGTTGATTATATACCTCTGATCAGCTTAGGGTTTGATGTTAGGCTACATGTTTGAAGCAGAGAGTACAAACCCAAGAACAACTGGGACCAGAAAGGTATCCAAGGCTCTCAACAAGCTTGACAACCTGAACAATCTTAGAGGAAAATAACTCCTCACTTTTTACCTCCAAAGAGTTATGGTCGCCACTTATGTCTACAAGGAAGATAAATATCATAAAGAATGCAACATAGGCACCCCAAAGACATAAGTGACAGCTGAAGAAAGACTAGTAATTTTGGAGATTCAAAAAAATTTGGAGAAACGTTTCAGAGCTGCTGTTACCAGAACATTACCATTCTTGATTCAAAGATATAATTTTTAGAGGGCGCCAGAAGGTTTCCCACTTATCCCAAGATAGTACATTAACATTCATTTCATAACTGTCATTATTATCTCTGGAAAAAACTCTTTGAAATTCTTTGGTGTAGGAATGGAAACTTGGTGGATCTCTACAAAATCTCTTTTGTAGAAAGACTGACCATTCAAGACTATTCAGGTGATTTTTTTATTCAGGTAACTTTTGTTAATAATGGAAGAACCTGGAGGGCAACTTAAACAATGAGAATGACACAGCAGAGGAAAATCATCCTCTTGGGGCATATATAGGAACGAGTCAGAAAGAAAACCTCAATGTTTTCTCCAACATGAACTTATGCAGTGTGTGGATTCTTTGCCCAGTAACTTATTGTACCTCCTTTAAAATATAATAGGAATTGTAATCAAGTATCTGTGAACAACCTGGTGCAGTGGGAGGTGTCTCTGCCCATGGAAGGGTGGTTGGAACTGGATGATCTTTGACGTTCCTTCCAACCCAAACCGTTCTATGATCTGTAATATTAATGGTACAGAGAAATTCTTCATATGTGTCAGTAATTCACCAGAACTGACAGAAAACCTCTTCAGATGCATGAATGACAATAAGTGTATTATCATCAAAGATGGAGTAATGAGAAATAAGAGGAACTTGAAATAAAACTGGATACAGCAAAAACTTGTCATTCTCAACTAGGACTATATTAGTTTTGCTTAGAAAGGATCTTATTACCAGAAGGAAACTACATATTGGCCTCTTTTTCGTGTTTTGTATGTAGATAAATAAGAATGTTTTACATTTAAATACTAGAAATACATAAGTTTTCCATGTCCTGACAGTACAAGAGCTTGTTTAGCAAGTGCCAGTGATGCAGCATCATAAATGGGGACACAGACGTGCCCTCTGACTTTATCAGTGGCTTGTAGTGATGTCTTCAAGAGAAAACCCTGCTGAGACTGATGCAGACATCCTGCATTTGAACTGTCATATTTTCCAGGCAATTAAAAATACTGCTCTGTAAATGCAGTGTGAAATATTACATGTCTTTGATAGTGGGCATAGTCTGTGTGTGGGATACTGGGCAGAGCTTGTGCTGTGAGAGTTAAAAATCGGTGAACCCTTCAGATTCATGCAGCCTAACAATTTGGTTAAGGCTTCTTTGCTAGCTTGAAGTCCATTAATTTCTCCTATTTTGTTCATGGGAGAGCTTTAGAAAACAGCACTGCTAACTGAAAGCAAAGCATAACATTGAAAAGAATAAAACAACTGCTAAGATACTGAGGCTGTCAGACAAACAACCTGGCAGGAAATGTTTGCTGATATATAGGAAGTAGCCAAAAAGACTTCCAAAATACTGCTAAGATAAATCCGATGTTTGATTTCTTTTACTACAAGAGGTTGAAAGTGCAACAGGCATATGATTAAAAAGTGATGGACGCAAAGCTCTGTAATACCCTCCCGGCTGGCATGCAGCCTATGAGATTAAATTTCACTGGTGAAGAGCATAGAAAAGTATTTAACCATGTCGCTATCTGGTGGCAGAGGCTATCCTCCAGCAACTGAAGAAAAGCAGGTTGGTTATGATGTATTGATGGTTTAGAAACTTCATTTTTCCTGTTTCATCTGAGTGAGTCAGAGTAGTTGAGACCACACTTGTTTTGCTTTAAGTATTAAACAGTCAGAAATAAGTAACATTTGGCAACACTTAGCTTGTGTTACACTGAGCTGGTAAATTGATTTAATGTTTTGAGAATTTTGGTACAAAATTGTATGAAACTGAAAGTTCTTTTCACTGCTTAAGAAAAAGTTTAGAAACTTTTAAAGTTTTTTTAAAGTTCTGGCAGGTTCTTGTTTCTGCTGTGCTAAACTGAGTCAGACAGACTAGTCTGGAAGTTCAATTCCTGGACTCCTTTCAGCTAATTTTTCTTTTGACAGTTTCAGGATTTTATGTGCATCTTCAGGAATTAATGAACATATTATTCCGTGGTGGCTTAAATAAACCTGTAAGTTTACCTTGTGCTTAAGCATTGTTTTGAATACAAATCCTCTCCTGAATTTTTAATTTCAAGATTTGACTTTTCATAGTGTTGTTATGTCTGAGCACCCCCTGTGTTTTTTGGCTGACAGCGCTCTCCTAAATTAGGGAGGAACTTTTATCTCTGCAGTGCAGCTGAGAGGCAAGGGGAGAGAATTCACGGCGTGCCTCAAGGTGTGCAAGAGGACTGTGGCACAGCAGGGAAAGGAGCTTGAGTCTCCCAAGTCCTTGACTACAGCAATGTCACTAAATCTTGAAGTTGTGAACTGCCTTCTTGATTCGTTTCTTGCCATGCAGCCACTCAGTCCCACTTGGACCAAGGAGCGAGAACTCATTTTAGGTGTGGACATTTACTCCTGCACTGTGATTAGGAGCAGAGTGAAAGTGTTCAGTGAGCATGAACAATTGCAGCCAGCACTTGCAACTACTTCTTGTCTCAATACTGGAAAAAATGAGTCAGGGCTGACTAGTATTGCCTTTTATTAAGCTTTATAATCCCCATGGAACTCAATGTCTGAGTTCCCTGGGCTAGCATTTGTTAGCCCAACTCTGGGCTAGACCATCCTTCTTCTCCAATTATAGGCCTTGGCACTGGTGGTTTTTATAAATCTTCTTCTTCAACAATTTTTTCCCCCATGGATAAGACTGGGATATTGAATGACTACCTTTCTGTAAGCTAATCTAATAACGCAATGATTTTCAGACTCTTAGGTACAAAATGAGAGAAAAGCCTCTTTAGACTTCCTGCTTAATAAGATTTACAGTGTTTTTTATTATCCACAGACATAGTTTCATTCTTAGCTTGGACCATGTTCGCTGCACAGTCAGGCTTCCTAAATTAAATCCTGAGTCTTCTTCCAGCAGTTTTTCATCTCTTTTAATTGGCCACTCTTGTCACATTTTACACCTCCACTTCAGCGCCGGCCGGAGGCTGCTCCCAGAGCTCCTCCATTAACCTCCCCTGATCCCCACCGTTCTCCCTTCCTGTTCCATCTGACCAGCTCTGCTCTCTGTTGGCTGCACAAAACTTTCAGGACTCGTCTCAGCCTTCTTCATGTATGCAGACATTTGAGAAAGAAATGCCTTGTTTAGTTCAATTTACCTTGTGTAGGTGAAAACACCTTGAAAAAGTTGAGCAAGGTCTGCCAGTGTTTTGTTTCAACTAAACATCTGATGTTTTTTGCAAGTTTTAGGATATCAAATATTGAAATTACAGCTTTAAAGGCAGCATTAAGTTCTGCAATATTCAACATTTGTGTCCTATGACATTTATCTACAGGAAAAATGTCAGGTGTGTAAGATTAATTTTCAATTATATAGTTAAATGACATCACTTGCTGATACGTATTTCAACTATGTAACTTTTCATACATAAAAACATATATTTTTTTAAGCCAGATCCTAATTATATCAATAATAGCCAACACACACCTACTCCACTTTTCTCCATGTAGGTGGTTGTTAGTGGTTTCTAGCAGAAAGCCTGTGGTCTGTTTACTTCTATTTTATGTATTTCCTCCTTTTAAAAATGAATGCTTTAGACCTCCCTCCTGTTTTATCTTACCTTACACTGACTTAACTGCATTGACTTCAACAGGGTTAACCATAATCTTCTTTTACGTAGGAGGTGAACTGTGCACATTTAGCTAATTCTCTAGGTGTCTGGGCTTGAAAAGTAGTGTAATGGATCTTAGTCACTGCTATGTTTTCATGCAAACTGTTAAACCAACACTTTATTTGCAGAATTTCTCAAAGCAATGGAAAATAAAGACATTCAAGAGCATGCTTTTGGCTACAGAAATGCAAATCTGAAATGTGCTGATTACACAGTGAATGCTCCTGGGAGAAAGGAAGGAACTTTAGTGGGATCAAGGAAACTCCAGAATACCAATGGTCAGCAAACATTCCAGCTGTGATTCCTTGCTAAGTATTTTCTTAATATTTTCTTAATGCAGCCTTTTCTAGTTTTATTTTCCATGTCTGGTGGACATGGGTTAAGCACAGTCCCTGCAAGTACGGGTGGGAAGCAGCAGAGTGTAGCTTAATGGCAAAGATAAACCAGAGCACTTTGTCACTCTCTAGTTTTAATACCAAATATTTAACAAACCCATGAGTAGTGAAAAATGTTCAGACAAAAGATGCAAACCTAAATTGATCCATCTGGGAGCTGGTGGGTTGGGTTCAGAGGACAGATCCTCTGCTGGGTGTCCTCACAGACCTCCTGTGCAGGGAGTAGATGAGACCTCCTTCAGATGGTTGGAAGAAACCTCACATGGGCAGGCACTGGCCCTCATAGGAGACCTTAACTATCCCAAAAAACTGCTGGAGAGACATCAGAGCAGGACAAAAGGAATTCAGGAGGCTTCTGGAGTACATTGGTGTCAGCTTCCAGACACAGGGCATGATCTGCCTGGACCTGACATGTCAGACAGAGAACTAGCCAGGGGTGTGAAAGTCAAGGGCAGCCTTGGCTGCAGCGACTGTGGGATGGTGAAGTTTAGGATCCTCAGGAGATGAGAAAAATAGTAGTTTCACAACTTTCAGGAGAGCAATTTTTGACATATATTTGACATAACTGTTTATGTTTCACGTAACATTCGCCTGGACAAACTGGTAGAAGGATGGACTAAAGAACTGGGCAGTGTGGAAGACTGGGATGGAGGGTCTGACAGTCTCCAGTTCACACACCAAAGCTCCACAAAGCCTACTGGTCCTGCCTTTCCCGTGTGTATTCTCTTGGGTACCACTCGCTGCCCAGGAAGAAATTTGGAGAAAGAGTTCTTTGTTATCCAAGTCACCCCTGCCCACTGCTGAACTGCTCTCAGAAATTCTTCAAAGTAGCGTGGGGAATTATAACTTCCCACAGTATGATTTTAATTGGAAAAGGAATATGAAGGAAACATCTGTTAGTGAAATCTGGTCCACGGACCAGCCTGTGCTGAAACCCACTGGGTGTAGTTATTTAAAATGACGTAAACCAATATAGGAAACACAACACAGTAATGGAATAAGAGGACATGGTTGGAGTTCCCTTAGCAGGGGCAGCAGCGATGCCTTCAGGCCCCTGCTCTGCTCACAAGAGCTGCAAACTGGTTTTGACTTTTGCCTTTTGCATGGTGTAGAGACTAACATATCTCTTTTTACTTCTGAGGGGTGGCATGTCTGTGTCTTAGCCCAGGTTCAGGCATACCCATCCCTGCTTCCACATCACCTCTGTCTTCAGACTGCTCTGCCTGGATTGCTGTAGCTCCCATTTGTTTTCTGATGCTGCCTTCTCTCTTAGTTGGTAATGAATATTTTTATGTTCTTCTATTTGTTGCGAAGCCTCTTGCCATTCCATTCTTGCTCATGTCATATGAGCAAACATCCATCGTTCCCTCTTTCCAGGTTTTGTCTCTGCTGTACAGGCATTGCTGAATTGAAAGAGCTTTCTGGGGGAACTAGGCTGCCAAATGAGTAAAAATGGGAGAGAGTGAGCAGTCAATCAGTTTTATGAAGAGCTCCGAGTCTGAGGAGATGGAAAAGCTCCTTGTTCTTGCAGAGCTCTAAATGGATCTCTCTTCCCTTTTACAGTCAATACAAGCTAATATGGATTTGATGTCTCTTTATAAAGCATTATATTCAAGAAGATCTTTGGAAATTATCTCTTTTTCTGTAGACAACTCTTTGTTAATGGCTATTTTGACCCAATAAAATTAGATCCGTAGCAGACACTTCCTGCTTTTCCAAAAACAACTAAGATAGCATCCATTTTATATCTATGATATCTGGAAAAGCTATAATTTCTGTTTGTATTTTAGACTTAATGCTTTGTCCCTCTGTCCTCCATGGGCATCTTTATGAGTACAAGTTACCTCAGACTCATATCCTCCCCTGTTCATCTTCAGAAGGTGACTGAGGAACAGGAACATACTGAAAACTGTGAGGGATTGAATCTCTGTCTCAGGGGAGGGACTTGTTCCCCATATTCCCTGATTTAACAAGCTGCCCTTCTCTTCTCATTCCCTGCTTGGGTCCCTTCAGTACTTGCCTGAGCTGCAGTTATTTGCATTCATCCTTCACGTCCTTCCCTCCTGATCCTCCCACCCAGGCATTCCAGCTTTGTCCTTCACAGCTGCTGCTGCTCTCTTTGTCAGACTCTCTCCCCACTTTTGACAACAGACTTTCTCTCTTCTATCCCAGGGTAAGCCCAAGCTCACTGCTGCTGTGTTCCCCTTCTTTCCCACTAATCACTGCAAATGGATATCCTTGACTCCAGGGGATTTGTAAACATCTTCAGTGAAAAGGTGCCATTCAATCTGATTTCCTGCTCGTTCTGGGAGCTTACCTGGCACTCCTTGCTAAGGCATTGTGCTCAACAGCCTGAGTTTGGTTGGAAAAAGGCACTGGTCTTCATAGGAGGAGGTCAGGATAGGAGTAATCTCCGTGTTCCCTGCCTAATTTGAAATTCTCCTGCTCCATCTTCCAGCCCTTACTTTTAGTAATAAGTTTCTCCACTAGAGAGACCTTTATTGCTCTTAATTTTATCTCCACAGATACACACTAATCAACTAATTTTTTAATTTTTCTGATAAGCTAAACAGATTAAGCTTTTAAAGTCTGTTACTGAAAAATATTTTTTCCAACCTTCAGTTGTTTTTTCCCTCTCTTTTTTGCCTCCCTATTTTTCTGCATTCTGTTCAGGCACCAGAATAACACACTGTGGTTTCAGGGTTAATATTACCAATGGCAAATAAAAATGTAAATTATTTCTTTCTGCTTGTTGCCTGTTTATGTGTTTCACAATATTTTAATGCAATGTGACAATAGAAGCAACAATAGTTACCTATTTTATAGAATGATAGAATGGTTTGGGTTGGAAGAGACCTTAAAGATCATCTCCTTCCAATCCCCTTCCCTTGGGCAGGGACACCTTCCACTAGACCACATTGCTCCAAGCCCCAATTTCCTGTGACTCTTCACATGCAAGAACACAGAAATGGCCTTTCAGGGTTAGACTAAAGACCCATCTTGTCCAGGATCCTGTCTCTGACAGCAACCAGGGGTCGATGCTGGGGAGTGATATAAGAATACAGTGAGTGAGCACAGCAACTCAGAGCAGCTGTTGCAGCAGTTTATGGCTCACTGGAGAAGCAGTGGTGCTGTATTCAGCCTATCTCCTTGCATCCTCTTCCAGTCTTTTTGCCTATCCACTTTTTTTTGAACATAAGGAGACCTTTTGTATTGATAACTTATCATGGCAAGAGAATCTAAAGCTCAGCTGTGGATTGTGTGGCATGGCATATATTTCTTTGTTTTCAGTGTGCTTTCTGCTACTTTGGTTTGACTTCCTCTGCTGCTTCTGATAGAAGAAGCTGTGACCAGCCATTCCCTGCTCACCCATTCCATGTCACACACAATTTTATGCATCTGTATCATAACTCTCTTAGATGATTTAAAAACTGATTTTCATGGCAGGCCTTCTGCTCTCTAAGAAGAACCTTTGTAATCTGAAGAAATGCAGATCTATTCATTTCTGTGTGTTGGTATCACAATAATGCCTTTTTGAATGAACTGCGCTCTACGTGGTCTGAGTTGCCCTCAACAGTTCCCCTGCCCTGTGCTTATTAAATAAAGGGGCTGTAATATTGTTTCTATGCAGTATTGTCTTCCTGAGCTTCTTTTTAAAATGCTGACATTTGGTCTTTTTCACACTTTTCCTCCCAGACAGGTTGACAGTACTACAGTTCAATAACAGCACTCACAGAACGATAAAATGGTTTGGTTTGGAAAGGACCTTAAAGATCATCAAGTTCCAACTCCATGCCATGGGCAGGGACACCTTCCACTAGACCAGGTTGCTCCAAGCCCTGTCCAAACTGGCCTTGAACACTTCCAGAGATAGGGCACCATACAACAATCCTTTAATTTAAAGGATTCCTACACCTAAAAATGCTAAAAAAACTCTACTAATTCTTCTCTTTTAGGGAGGCTGAATGGGAAGGCTTCAGGGTAACTCCCTGACTTCAGTGAATTTAACCCACTGATCTGCTGTTTCATATTTTATTTTGTGTATTTAAAGTACCTTCTGATCCATATAAAATATCAAGGGTTCGTTTTGACATGGAAAGAGCAGCTCTGCAAGTACTGGCTTGTGTGGAGAGGATCAGTTATGCACATCTTGATAGAAAAAATGAAAAGCAAATCTTGTCTCTCCTTGCCTGCGTCACACACTGGCACCGAGTCACCTCCTGAATGAGTAGCCTGTTCCATATGCTTGGTCTTCTGAGCCAACAGCATTGCATAAAAGGGTTTGGGTGGTGAAGTGCATTTTAACAGAATGCTGGTGATAATTTGAAAGAAATCACCCTGCAAAGTATTGCATAGCCCTAGAAAGAATCTTATAATGAAAATCGGGTTATTTCAGTTCTGTACTCTACTACAAAAAAAAATAATTAAAATGGGAACACTGGGAAATAATGGGCACTTGCTTAGCACTGGTCTGTTAAGTGTTGAGAGTGTAATACTGAGTGCTCCTTCCCAAGGAATTACATAAAGAAATCAGAGAACAGGTTCAGAGAGAAGCAGGTTTTTGCAGTCTCGAAGGTGGGATGTCCTAACCTGGTAATGACAACTGTTTTGGTGGGGAAGGGTGTGTGGGACAGTGGTGGAAGAGAAGAAAGGAGAGGAGAGAAGACAGGAGGGGAGAGGAGAGTTGACTGTTAAAAATAATTCAGGTATCTTTTCACTTACTCATAGAAGTTAGTCACAACTAACTTCTTTTCCCAGCTTTCTTCAAATGAGGATGTTATTAATTTTTCTGAGGATTTTTTATTTCAAAATGCTGCTGTTAGGCACCACGAATATTTCTCCTCAGTCAGATAACCCCCTCCAAAGGCAGCTGGTTCAGGATTTGCATTATCCAGAAGCACTGAAGATGCACTTAAACAGTGTTTTGACTGCAGTGTGTGTGAGTAGGACAATGGAGACATTTCCAAATAGTAATGCAGGCTCTGTGCTGTGTTTGACTCTTGTTATGATCCTGACACAAATAGGACTAGGTGCCTTTAATGAGAATCTGTACCAAACCTTGAAAAAGCTTATGTAGAATCTTGGAACGGTCCCTGCAATATGCTGAAAAACGTGTCTAGAGCCTGAGCACAGCTCACTGCCAGAGTGAGGAGAAAAGATGAGTCTTTCAGACACTTGTGACTGATATTTGCGGGAGACAAAGCTTTGCCAGTACTAGCAAGGATGGCAGAATGAAAACTTGGCTTGTAGAGCTGTTGTGAGTGAAACCACAAAGTTTAGTGTTTCAGTAACCCCTCAGATCTGTCATTACTTACAAACCTCACAGGACCTGCAGAGCTGCATATCTAAAGACTTTCTGTACTTTGTAAAATATCATTTAACCCTGACCTACGGCAGCAGTGTCTTATGAACCTGCCCTGCCTTTTGTATTTTTTTTTAACATGACTTCTTATATGGAACTAATTTTTGGTAATCCAGATGGGTGATGGGTCTCAATATCATTCCTATCCCAAGTAGTGACTGGGAGATTTTGAAAAGGTGGTTTTTCTTCTTGGCACATCAAAGTAGCACTTAAATTTTATTTTATTAGATTGAACTGTTGGAATAAACAATTAGTCTGTTGATCCAAAATAATAAGCCAGTTTGGGAGTGAGAATAGACTTGGGTGTTACTTCACAGAAAAAAAACCCAAAAACAGATGCTGTGAAAAATCCTAGTTATCTATTCACAGTATAAAGTGTTATCTCCATAGGACCTCACTGGGACTGGTTTACAGTTTCCTAAAGGTGCAACTAAATACGTGTCAGTAGAAACAGAGAAAACAGAGACTCAGACTTGCTCTCCCACTTTCCTCTTAGGTTCCTAACTTCTATTTTGCCAGGAGGAGAAAAGTAGATTACTTGCTGTATAAGCTCTCTGTCAGAATTTCTATAAATCAGGACTAAAAGTAAATAATGAATCTTTTTCCAGCTTTCCCCTCTCCTGTCTCATACATATACATTCATACTCAGAAATAGCATATTCTCTATGCAAAGGTTCCTCTCTTCTCAAATAAAACCAATACATTTTTTTAACATGTCATCAGCCATGGATAACTTGATTACCTCATGCTCCTAAATTCAGCTGTTAATTATTTATTTGAAGGTGTTGGGTGGGCTACCACAATTAGCCTTGACATATTAAATAAATAGGTTTTTATGGTAATTGGTGGTTGATGCCATGATGCTTAGAATAGGTTTCAGTGCTCTGCTGCTGTCTCGGAGCTCACTGCAATTTTTAATTTTGCAAAACACTTCAGGAGACCGAAAGAGAAAAATAATCACATTACAAGTGAGAAGTGTTGAGTAAATTTCTTTTACAAAAATTGCACCTGTTATAAATTTAGCCCTTAATTGATGGCATTACGAAGGGCTGGGATGGAAAACAAACAGGGGGAAGCTAACACTCTGTAATATCAGGAGCCTGCACCTGCAGCCCTGTCGTGGTCTGATTTCCAGGCTGCAGTGGGGCTGCTGAGGAGGTGGCAGCTTTCAGGAGCAAGACCAAATCATCTTCCAATACTCTGTGCCTGTGGTGGAAAGGGGTCCAGCTGAGGAACCAAGAGGGAGGCAGTGACCTTTCAGTTCTTGTTCACTTTTGTGGCCTCAGCCAGAGGGCTGTGATGTGCTGTCACTTCCAAGGCAGCGGGGCAGGGCACTGGTGCTCCAGGTTTTCCTCCTGCCAGGCTGCACTCCCCCCATGGACAGGCTGGCCTCTGTTTTATCTTGTCTGTTGCTTGTGTTCAACTCTAGGCAGGCAGCTTGGGCTTCTCACATCTAAGTCAGCTGGATGGAGAAAAAGCCCCAGATCTGGCTGCATGGTGATACAGTTGGGCTGTGCAGGCACATAAATCTGGCTCTACAATATCTTATGGCTGACTGGAAGGTGTCCAAGCTGAAGGACTCCTTCTCATATCACTCTGGGTCTCCTAAGAGAACAAGGGAGCTGCAGGATCTGGGTTTGTAGAGCGAGTCTACCCATCCAGGAGCTCACTTGGCATTCCTTATGCTGCCTCTCTCCTTCCATTGCCATGCAAGAAGTCTTTACCTTAAAAGACATTCAAGGATGATAAAAAGGGCCCTGTGAGAACTTTCCTGTATCTGAGGCTTCCTCCAGTAGAGTAAGATGTTACTGATATATCTTAGTTGAGATATTTCTCAGGGAGCTTCAGCACTCTGGTTCTCCTCATTTTCCCTGGGTTACATCAGCTTCAGAGACTTCTTCCTCTAAATTTTGTCTGTTGTGGTGGGCCCTTCAGTAGCAGGATCCTCCTAATATTTTCAATCCCCATTTGGGTCTAAGTGTCAGAAGTACAGTCCTGGATGCCTCATTGGTTTTCTCTCCAGAAGTTCTCCGATGTCTCCATCTCCAGAGGGATGCTGTTTTTATGCTGTGAACATGGGCAATTGGCCAAAATTCTTTTAAGTTTCTCTAATAAAATATGCTGAAACTATAGTTTAAACTCCAGAATAATAATTTTTATACTGAAAGTCTGTAAGTCAGACAGAGCTGATGATATTTCTACTCTTTTGTGCTTATAGGAAGATGCCTTTCAAAGGCAGCTTTGAGGGAAATGGTATGTGCTGCTCCCCAGTGCTGGAGGTTTCAGGGGTGCACATTTCCAATGATGGACCCTGTGCAAGAAGATCTGTGTCTCAGCATGCTCAGAGATCAGTTCATTACCATCCCTCAGAAGTTGGCACTAGGGAAACATTTTTAGCCATGCCTTCCTTTCCTTACTGATCAGAATTCTGTTTCATTTTGCAAATATATAGTAATTGCTCTGTAGAGCTAAAGCCATTGACCTTGCTGTCTTTAAATCCAGTATAACTGTATTCTGAGAGGCTGAGAGACAGACGTTTTTCTCTGATACCACTATAATTCCTCTGCAATGCTGAGTGTTAAACTTCGGTGCTAATCAGGACCTTCTTCAAGAAACAGTAGCCACAACCGTATTTTATGAAGATCAGCTAGATTTTGGAATGCTTTATTGTGGATGGGTGAGGAGAACTGTATGGTAGGGAACCTAATTTAATATAAAACGGGAGGAGTTTTTTATTTTTAATTTATTATTATTAAATTTTTATTGAAGGACAAGCTAACTCCCTGTATTTCCAGAAGTCTTACAGTTTTCTTCTTTTCACTGTCCTGAAGAGGTAAGAAGTTTTGAAGGAGAAGATATAGTAATGTCTGGGATGTGGGGAACTATGTTCTACCCTTCTGCAGGGATAATGTCTGACCTGGAAGAATTCCTCTGTAAATCCCCACTGCACCAGTGATTTGGGATGGGATTTCTGTTGCTTAGTCAGTGGAGGGAACAAGAAGAATCCTGCTTTTTTTTTCCTCTTTAGAAATTCCCAGTCAATTATTTTGGCGTCTCACATTGAGTTGTTTCTCATTCTCTGTTCCCTTCACATACTAAACTGCCCTTTTCAAGGGGATGAACTTTTTATGAGATAAACTTGTGAACTGCCTCTGACAGACTGTTGTTGTCTTATACTGAGGGAGATAAGGCTTTTTAGCTTTTATCTGTTCCTTTAGGCATGTGTATAAATTCAGACGTGGTGTTTGATGTCATGATTGGTTGAATTTTAATAGAAGTTTGAATTGAATTTTAATAAGACTTCTATAGTGGCATATAAAGGCAGTTACATACACAGTTCAGGAAACTAAAGTCATCTCTCTATTCAGCCAGAGGATGAGCTAACTTCTGCCCAGTGCTCTGTGAATTTATTCCCTTCCTAAATGAAATAATTTATGTACATAATTGTTTCTCCCTTTGAATACTCTCCTGTCTCTATCCTAACATTATTAAAATACATAGTGGAAGTGTATCTGCCTAACAAACATCTACCTGTGTATAATCCTATGTTAACAGTAATTATGGACTATGGTGCAGTAATAATACAGTGCAAGTTTTATAGATGCCCCATTTGAACATCTTTTGGGGGTTTTTTTGGTGTTGCTGTGATAGTAGAGCTCCCAGGCTTATTGCAGTACACACAGCATGCACATGTGGCAGAGGAGATGATGTGAAGCTATCATCTAAACACCAAAAAAGATTCCAGTTGTTGACAGTAAAGAGAAGGGAGATGACAAAGATGGGTGTAATCTGCTCTTACTTCTGTGTGCACATGGCCTGGCACGGGCACTTGGGTGAGACATCTCTGAAACTGCTGCTGTGAACAGGGACAGCTGTCACAAGAAAGGTTTGCAAGACTGTTTAGTTTAAATGCAAGGAGGAACTGAAATATGAATGAATTTCATAAAAAGATGATATAATCCATCTCCAGTGTCTCACATGTATCATCTCTCCACTTTTCTATAACCACTTGAGAAAGGATTTTCCAGTGGGCAAATTAAAATCCCGCTGTGACATCCCATTCCCTCGACAAAGTCCTGTCTCCCTGTGCGATGACTGTCACTGAGGGGATAGCTTTGGATTGTGTGCACTGTATGCCATAAACACAGGCTTCTTTGATGTTGGTCTGCTTCTGCTAGAATGGGACTGTATTGCGTGGCTTTAAGAGCATGTCTGAGAGGAAAGTAATCAAACACTGATAACAGCAAAATTTAATGGTCAGAAGAAAGAAAATGCTGTGCTGTACCTGAAGGGAAAGGCAGAAACTAAAGTGCAGCTTGTTAACGAGGACTGAAGCAATCTTCCTCATTCATTTATGAACTGGCCTCTTCCAAGTTCTGTGCATTCTGACATTCTGCATGAAACTCCATTAATTTAAATGAGTTTTTGGGTATCTCCAGGTAGAAAGAATCGAGTATTCTTTTTCATCATAAAATTATCAGGATTTTTTTCAAATAGTGGGTGCCATTTTGGGGTAAGGAAGGCAAAGTTTTTGCTGTAAATGATGGGAGCTTATTTTGCAGGTACAGTTCGATCCTCCAGTGCGCTGCATTTCCCTTAATACACCAAATGTTAATCTGTGGGTCAGAAATAATAAAAACGAGTGTTTTCTTCAAGTATACCTTGATGTTAGGTCTCCTGTTTGTGGCAGAGGACTAGTCCTTTGGAGAGAGGAGAGGTCATTAATATGTTGGTGAGAGCTTTTCAAAAACTCTGGTTTCCCTTTTCTGTCCCCATGACTTGGTGAGGTGTATATGTGTGGCAGTCAGTGTGTTTTAATGGAGAGGATTATCAGTGTAAAGCTGACACTTAAAAAAATTGGGTAAGGTCTTCTTGTGTTTCTAACATCTGTACAATGAACAAATGAAGTACAACTGCACCCAGAAAAATCTCTTGAGGTTGCACAATAGAGTAACCAATTTGTTTTCAGAATGGCATTACACATATTGAAATACATTGCACGTGATGAAAGCATGATATTTTTGTAGGAACACATTGTTTTTAAAAGACTTAATCTCATGGATCACTTTTATGGCTTTCAATTTCTGTCCTTTCTACATAGTCTAAACAGTAACTCTTTCTATCCACAGGCAGTTTGTGCTGCTTCCTTGGGGTCCCCGTTCTGGGGATTGCTTTTTTTGCAGAGTTTTATACTGCACTGAAAATGAAGATGAAATAAACTGCCCAGATGGGACTTTAAAGATATGGACTGTGGAGATGTGCAATCTACATGCACCATGAGTGGTTTGTGATAGTCCCTCAGCGTTACAAGGGAATAGCACTTTCTTTGTGCTTCCTTCAATAGAACCACAAAATGGTTTGGGTTGGAAGGGCCCTTAAAGCCTCGTTCCAAGGCTCTGCCATGGGCAGGGACACCTTCCCCTCTCACAGGTTGTTCAGAGCCCCATCCATCTACTGAGGTGATACTGGAGGGGGGGGGTGTGAATAGTGTCTATGATGGTTCACACGGAATGGTGTGGAAGCAGCTTGGCAGTTTCATACTGCCTCCTGTTGTTGATTGATAGTGATTTCAGTTTGGTCATTTAAAGGTCCAAGTCAGTGTATTATCATTACTTACTAAGCCTCCAAATGCCCAGCTCTGCTCTGACAATCTCTATTCACATTTAACCTTTAAATGGAGGCTTCAGATACCCCCTTTTAAAATAATTTCTGACTAATAAAAATTTAAAATCTCATGATTGTCATAAAGTTGCATTCTAAATTTCTCAGTGGTCAGTTTGCAAAAAACAAGGGATCCATGGTGCACTCCAAGACGAGCCTAGTTTAGGTTTTGGAGGACCAGGACTCTGGATCAGAGCACTTACGACCATCAGCCAGGGCATAACTCAAGATGCACATCCAAACACTGGGCCTGTAGGTAATAGAATCCACTTTTGGATGCAGGGTGACATTCTCATAAAAATGTAATACATCAGTAAAAGAACACTTCTGTCATAGAGAGCAAACCTGAGCCTTATATTTTGATAGAAACCTAAACTGTCTACCTCTTCAAAAACCATTTAATTTACATTAAATAATTTCTTAGTGCAAGCAAATGTCTCTTTGTACCAGCAGTATATTCTCCTGAGTGCTGAAAGTCTTGCTTTTACTTGCCAGTACATCAGTGGCTTAATTACAGGACGTGTTTGAAACAAGGATAATAGCAAAGAATGTAGATATTATTAATTGTGTGTCAGATCATACATTGAAAACCCTAAAATAAATCTGTAGCCTAAGCTCAGACTATTGAAAGTTGGTATTTATATTATTGAAAGTATAAAATCATGTAGGTGAAGACAGCTGTAACTTAAAAGCTGAAGATATTTTTATTTTCAAAAGGTTATGTCGGTTCAGAGACAATGCTAACATAAAAATGTTGATATATAGAATAAGCATTTTGCTTAAGGGAATATTGTATCTTATGGATTTTAATGTCTTTCAATAAACTTTCCTCAGCTGCATTTATAAATACTTGAGCAGTAACTCATAAATAAAATAATTGAATAAATTAATAAGTGATCTGAGCACTGATTGCCACTCCATCTGTGCTCAATTACCTGAGGAGCTGTCCTGGACAGTTCCTGTTGGAGCTGTATTCTCCCAGCTCTTAGTCCACAGCTGATTTAGAGGAGACTGGAATAATCTTTTACAAGTTTATTTTACAGTCTGGTCAAAAGGTTGAGAGCTAAAGCTTAAACTGATAATGTCCAAGTGAATGAAGGCATTAGGTGGAAATATAGAGCTTTACTTGATAGACATATCTAAGAAAAAGGAAAGTAAAATGCCATTTTAAGCCAAAAAGCTTGCCAGTAAAAGTTCTAGTGAGTCAAGGCTGATCGTGGAGTGATCCCCAAGTGCATCACCCATTTTGTGAGTGCACAGGGTGGTAAATTCTCCCCCTTTCTTTTCCTGCCTCCTTCTCTGGCTGTCCCAGTGATTTGTGGGAATGAATTCTTTTTCAAGTTGTCTTTCAAAAAATGTAATTTTTAACTTGACAATCTTCCTGTCAAGCACATTTGAGCAGGAGGGACCACATAGGGCAGTTGTTGCTGCTGAGCAGATCAGAAAAGATGAAAGTGGGCAGTAAGAAATCTTGTCTGATAAAGACCTTCAGGGCCTGCATTGTTGTTTTTCCTGGTGATTTATTTTTTAAATAAACTTTCTGATGAGAGCAGTGTTCCAATGTCAAAGCCTGATTTCTGCCCCCTCATAATGCCTTTAAAACAGTGAGCAGTCTTCTGCTTGCCTGTTAATCTTAGCCAGGGTCTTCTTCCAAAGAAAAGGCACGTATGAAATGCAGTCTGACTGAATACAGTTAATTTGGTGTCTTTTGCAGAAAATGTAGCACAAAATTTTGAGACAAAAGAGGCTTTCAAGTTTTCTGTGTCCCACGGAAGGGGAGGAACTGAGGGAACCATTGTTAGGTGACAAAAAGCATAACCAAATTCGCACTGCAGGAAAAATGAGGGCAAGAAAGAAACTATTTTCTTTAAGTTTTGGAAAAGGTTGTTTTTCTGTTCATTATAGGTGAATGGGATCAGCATATTATTTCATAGCAATGCTAAAAGATGTTCCCAACTGAACACCTAATTTAATGCTTGATCGGGGAGCCTCTGGAATCCCTAATTAAATGTCAGACTGTGTTCAAAGGCTTTAAGGGACTGGCCACTATTGGTTTATTTTAAAATCGTGGTATTGGTTGTATTAATAATGATACTCTCATTGACAGTATGTGCAGCAGTCAATAAAACCCTCACTTGTTTAATCTTCTTTTCCTGTACAGGAACCAGTTTTCTGACACACTGATAAAAAGCACTCTATAAATATCTTTGGCCTTTGGAAATAAGAGACCATTTTTTGCACTTTCTATATCCTCAAAGTATTTACTGAAGCAGAAGTGCCTCCATTTTGGAGTGGTTTGCACGTTTCCCTTCCCGTTTAACAAGATATTAAAAAGATACCCTTCAGGGCAGGCACTGAAATGTAACAGCAGAAAGGTCACCCAAAGAGCACGAAGATGGCCTTTGAAGAGCTATTTCTGCAGGAAATAGGGAAGAAAAATTTGCTTTCTGAAATTTCATTTCAGGAATAAGAGGTTTTCTTCCCCACCTCTCCCCCCCCTTTTTTTTTTGATCCCAGCATTGCCAATTTTCCCCCTGCATGACTAGCCACTGCTCTGTTTTAAAGTTTTAGGATACTTCTCTCAATATTCTGAGCATGTCATAGGGGGCCCAGAAAGCTGTGAATCAAAGTTGTACCTAGCTCGTCTAATTTTGGGTTGTGCTTTAAAGCCCTATTTTAGCTTGTGGAAAAATTAATAAGCCTCTGTTTTCTTAAAATGTCATTACTTTTTATAGCTTTGATATGAAATTTCTTGCCTGATCATGCTAGCAAGGGGATGAGACTTTCTGAGTGAAATAAAGGAGCGCTGACAAGGCCTGCGTGTGTAACTGGAATCAGCGAGGATTGTAAGATTGATGGTGGCAGCTTTGTCTTCAAAGATTCTTTCTCCTCACTTAACAAATACTTGTGCCATGATGTTGTTAATCCTCCAGATTAAACAGAACTCATCACACTTCTTTGTGTGTGAGTGCAAGAAAGAAAATAGTGCACAGGAGAAGGAATTGCATCTGTGCCTTTGCCCTTTTCTGGTTGCTTCAGTTCACCCAAACAGTTTAAAGACATTACTGGTGCTGCAGCATCATTGTTGGAGAGCTGCATGTCTAATTGTAGACTCAAAGTTTTAGAGGAAGTCATTGAAAGTGTTCCTGTTATCTTTCTTCCGGAATTTCCAGTTCACTTTGATATTACTGTTAGGGCAATGAGTTATCAGAAATGTCTTTCCACAGATGAGAAAAAAAAAGTTTCTCTGGTTTGAAGATAGGTTGGGTCTTAGAAGAAGGTTCTTCTTGTTCCCCCAGAGAGTGGCTGGGCACTGGAACAGCTCCCCAGGGAAGTGGTCACAGCACAAAGCTTGACATGGTTCAACAAGTGTTTGAACAAAATTCTCAGGTACATGGTGGGAGTTTTGGGGTTGTCCTGTGCAGGGCCAGAAGTCGGACTTTGATGATCCTTGTGAGTCCCTTCAAAATCAGAATATTCTGTGATTCTGTGAATGAGAGTTTTGCAGCCCTTGACACCTTAATAAAGCAATAAGGGGTGAGAAGGGGAGTGGAATGCAATTCCCCAACTAATTAATCACTTAACAAAGTATGCGAATAACAGAACTAAAACTGTTTTAATGGTCCAAGCAGATTAATCAATGGAGTAATGATCCTTCTCTGGCTTGCCAGTTAAAGTTAGTAAAGGAATTACGGTAGATTAACCAGAAACTTTCCATTTCACTTTTATACTTTGCTTTTTCTTTCAATTTTCCACTACCTGTGTAGAAATAGCATTCCTTGGGGTGCTCTGTTATTATGAAGTTGTGTTTGTTTCCTTCCTGCTGTTTTCAGCCTGCTCTTTAGAAGCTTTTTACTAGAGATCCCTGTGTGGAAGGCCTGTATATATTGTGCTTTATAGCCATTCCATGCTAAATTTGGATCAAACCATAAAGACATTTAGGTATGCCTCTTTGCTAAGAGCATATCTTTCATAAAAACGAAATGTGTTCCATCATCCCAGCAGGAGAAGTTTTGCAAAGAAATGCCCAACTCTTAGTTCAGCTGCTGCTTACTTCATTTCAGGTTTGAGGATAGGTGCTGGAAGGCACTGAAACTGTTGGTGTTTTCTTTTGCTTTTTTGGGGAGGTTTCTTTGGGGTTTGTTTGTTTGTTTGGTCGGTTTTTAGTGTTTGTTTTTTTGTTTGGGATTTTTGTTTTTTTTAAATTTCCCTGTAAGAATTTGTATTTCAAAGATCATTGTAATGCATTGGGAACTTCTTACAAGCCCAAAACAAGTGTTATGCTACTGGTACACAAGTGACTTTATGATGAAAAAAGGAAAATTAT
Organism: Campylorhamphus procurvoides; assembly: GCA_013396655.1. NCBI lineage: Eukaryota > Metazoa > Chordata > Aves > Passeriformes > Dendrocolaptidae > Campylorhamphus > Campylorhamphus procurvoides. Next base: position 809,262 of record WBMV01002992.1, read on the forward strand.
TTTTACTTTTTGCCACCTAATTGAAGGGGCCCAAATACTTGAAGCTTTATTACTCTGCTGATTACCAGAGCTCAGTCCTTGCCCATGCTCAGTGACTATTTCCACAGTGGTTTTGCTTTCCTCTTGAATATTTTCAAGGAGTTAATCTAGCACCAGGTACTCTAAATTCAGGAAAACTTTATCATTTTGCTATGTGTAAATTCTCTGGTAAGGTCATTCAGATGCAAGTTTTTGAAGCAAAATACTAAAAGTAGGATATTATCACAGAAACATTTTTCTTTTCATGCTCTCTCGTTCTTAGAGTAAATCTCTTTGTCAAAAGATTGTTGATTTAACACAGCGTGCAGATGCTTAATTACTTATAATTAAAAGTACAAGATAGGAGGTTTCACCTGTAGCACAGAGAGAACTGTTGTTCCCCAGCCCAGCCTGTAGAGGAATCTGCACTAACTGGATAAAACTGCTGTTCTGGTTCATGCCTCTGTGCTGTTCTTCAGAAAGCCTGTTGCTTACTGTGAGTTCTGGAATCTGTCACTATTGCCTGGAAAACACCCTGTTCTTTGATCTCTGGTTTTTCAGCTTGAAAAGCAGGGGTGATTTTCTGCAACTGTTTGGCTGCTAATGTTGTATTGCTGCACGATGAGCCTACAGTGTGCAGCAGGGTGCTTAGCAGGGGTGCTAGTTTTCAAAATGATCTAAGCATGACACAGTGAAATAGAGACACAGCTGCTGTTATAAAGAATGTAATAATTCTCTATGTGCTTGCCATTGCCCTCTGTATTTTATTGCTCAGCTCCCCCAGAGGTAAAACTGGGAACTGAGTCACAACAAATCAGCTGATTTTGGTCAGACTGGGGTCCCCTAGCTGTGTAGAAGCTGAAGATGCTCTTAAAACCAGAAGCAAAAGGGAGGTCACTTCATCTCTTCTCTAATGGCCAGTAGGTTTTGGGTTTCCTTCTCTGCCTCCATTTCTGGAGTGCTTAAAGATGTGGATAACTTGTGCCACATCTAAGTTGTACCCTTACCTCTCACTCCTTGAAAAGCAGTGATGGAGACCTGATTCCTTTGCCTGCCTTTCCCTGTAGCAGCCATCACAAGAAAGAGAAAAAGGGCAAGAGTACAGACCTAGATATTGAGCATCATGTAAAAATTTGTGTGGAAGGAACTTCTGGAAGCTGTGTAGTCACACCTGCTACTCAAAGGAACCCTGACCTCAAGGAGAGCCACCAGCAAATTTAGCAAATCTCCAAGGATGGGGAATCCACACTTTGTACTAGTCTGCTTATTTTTTTGCCATGACTGATCAAGATTTCCTTCACTACAACTTGCTTCTTTCCTTCTATGCACCTCTGAGCAAATCAGATCCTGTCCTCTCTGCAAACTCCCTTTATGTCAGGATATTGATGGTGAGAAGTCCCTGACCCTCCTCTCCCAGCTTGTTTAGTCTTTTCACGTGTATTGTGTTCTCCAGCCTCCAACCATGTGAATTCATTCCAGTTTGTTAACATCTCTCTTTTACTGGGGGAGTCCCAAAACTGGATATTGTGTCCCAGTTGAGGCAGGTGAGTAGGGGGGAATAATATCTTCCAAATGACTTTTAGACTGCACACTCAGGAAAGCCTTTACCTGCTGCCTGGACAGCTGTACTGAGATTGTTCTTTCCCAAATGCAGGACTTGCCTTGTACAGTTTCTGGCAGCTCATTCTTCAAGCTTCTGAATGTCCCTTGGAAAGGCAAAATCCTGCAGCAGTTTGGGGTCATCTGCAGAATTGCTGAGAGGGCAGCACATCTGGGCACCCAGGCAGAGATGGGAACTGGTATCAGCTCTGGCACTGACCACTGAGAAATATCTCTTGTAGCCACTTGTGGAAAGTTCAGGCTCAGTAGCAGCACTCTGGCTATGGTCAGATAGTTTCTTTTTACCCATGGAAATGGAAAATTACTTCAAGAAGCAGGGGCTCTTTTTCCCTTGAAATGAGAAAGTTCAATTCTTAATGTCAGATGGGGTTTTTTTGAATGAGAATATTCTTTGCTGAGTTCTGTGGCAATATAGTAGACTAGAATTATTCTGTAAAAGCAGAAAAGGATAGTTCTTGTAATTTTTTGGATGCAATGTGATAGTCAGTTTTGTTCTAATAGGCTTACTATTACTTCTCATCTATTTCAGTTCAGCTTCAAAAAGTCAAAAGTACTGCTGCAGTTATTCTTGACAAAATGCCCTTTCAAAAACCAGCTTAAAGCTTCACATAACCTCTGGTATGGAACTGCCAGTGCTGGTTGGTCCTGCTCTGCATTATATTGATGTATCCTTATGCCTGTGGAAGATGAATGCACTGAACCTCAGACGAGTTTGATTGCCAAAAGGTTACATGTGCTTAGTCGAAGGATTTGGGAGAAAAGAAGGGGGAGCTGTTTCAGCATGTGGCTGTGGAGAGAAACACCTTCTCACGGCCTCGCTCCCCTGTGATTCTTTTCCCTTAGATTAATTCAATAACATGGCAGGTACAAATGTCCTCACTGTCAGCACGGCACAGGCGATGCGAGAGCGAAGGGTCAAGTGGCGCGGTCGCTGCCGTGGCTGTGTCTCTGCACTGCTCAGAGCCGGGATGAGGATGGAACGCTGGTGGGAAAAGGTCACCGGCTGAGCTTTCAGGCTGAACAACATGAAATATCGTGTTTGGATTTGTAAACTGAGAACGAGACCTGTTGGGGGAATAGCTGTGAGACCACATAATGCCACGGTTGTGCGTGGCTTTTGTACACAAAGTCAGCGCGTCTCCCTTTCCTTTGTGAACATCTTCTTCAAATAGAGCAAGATGATTTTTTTCCTCCTTCCTAACAACACCTCCCTTGACACCTGACTTTTGCTGAGTGGTGGGGATGACCAGCTGGAGTAAATCCTTCCCCCCTGCACATCTCCACAAGCAGTGTTTTCTTCTCCTGGGAAAGCAAGCCTGTGCCATGTCTGTCCACAGATCCACCCGGGACTGACTTCACCCCCAGTGTTTCTGTGGGTGCTGCTCAGTGGTCGTGCTTTTTAATTTTTATTGTTTGAATGCAGTCGAAGGCACTGAATAACTGCTGCTGAGGAGTGCAGGGAGATCATGTTAAGCTTTGGCCTGGACTAGTTAATCATTGATAGAGAGGTGATAGCTGCTGGCCCATCTCCTCCTTCCCTCCCCTTGCTTTCATTCTCCATCTTCCCCACGTGAAACTTCATTAATATGCTACATTATTTCAGGACAAAACGTAATCTTAAAATATGCAAAATAAAGTTCTCCATTTTATTTCTTCAATCACCTTGGCAGAGGGTATTTTTAGCCCAATTTTCACATGAATATTATATCATAAAAGGGATGATTAAAATGAGGTAACAGGACAGGGTTGGCTCATAGTGAATGGATATGTTATTTATCCTGTTGAAAGGACATTACTGTAACCTTGCCTGCAATCCTGCAGAGTGGTTCCCAGTAAGTTATGTGTCATCTAACCTTCCCTGAAATTTATTCCTAACAGTGGACATATAGATTATCAATGCAGCAGAAGTCTTTCGTGTTCTCTTCAGAGCAGGGGGATGGCAAGTAAGCAACCTTTCTAATAAAAATCCAAAGTACCCATTGATAAAACTGGAGATACATGATTTAGAGTCATTTTAATTCTGGATTTCAGCAGAGAAAGGAAAGAAAAGCATTAAAAGAATCAGGCAGCCAAAAAAAAGAAAAAAAATAAAGAGTATGTTTTTTGTTCTCTTTTCAAAGGGTTTTGCCTTTACTTGGTAAGGTGTTTAATTTCCAAAGCAGATACCTGCTATAGTGTGAGCCTATTATTTTAGAAAAAAATGACAGCTCAATCTTTTGTATTGAAGATTTAAAATCAACCGATGAGAAAGTTTCCTGAGTTAACAGTAATGTCAATTTAGTGGAAGCTTTTTCAGCAATAGGTCTTGGACTGCTGAGCAGAAGACCCACTTCACACTCGATGGGTCGTGAAAACAAAGCATGTACTGAGCCACCAGTTTGCCCAGCACACCAGTGGCACAGCCCTGCACCAAAGGCAGGGGCTCCGGGTCCTGCTGTGTCACTCTGTGCTCAGCAGTGTCACGGGCATCATGCACTGAGGCCCAGGGAGGTCATCTCTCGTATTCAAGAAATACTCACCTCCAATTCTAGGAAGTACCAGCATTATGTGAAATCCCTTTGCAAAACCTGGTACCAGACTTCTTGACCAGAAAAGCTTTCTCCTTTAAAGCATCCTGCTTCTCTTCACTCCCTTCTTTTCACAGATCTGGTGACCGAGAGGTCTGAAGGAGAATTGCTGTGGTCATTCTCTTCCTAAATGTCACACATGGTGTTACTTACCTTAAATTCTGCCTTGCACCCAGTAAATTCTGGATCATGGGCTGAAGGATTTTCAGACAGATACCAGATTTTGCTTTGAATTTTCCACATCCTTTAAAATTCAACCACCCCTATGATTCCTCTTTCGTTTCCCATTCTAATTTCTCTAGGTTTAACCTCTGCCACTGGATGTCAGGCTGCCTTTGCTGGAGTGGACCACTTTTCCAATATCCACTAAAAGAAAGTAGACTCTTATATCAGTTGCCTGAGTGGATATGGTGACCTAGCTGGTGGTTCATTTTTTTCCATTCTGCCTTTCAGTTTGTGCTCAGCAGAGTGAAGACTAGTTGAGAAAAGGACAAAAACCTTTTCTGTAATCACTGTTAAAGGGCGTTGAGAAAGTCCCTAATGCAGTATTTTTTCCATCAAAACTGTGTCTTGTTTCTTTGCTGATTGAGAATTAGAAAGAGGCCAAAGGATATTTGCAGTTCTAATGACAAACAGATACATGGACATTGTGCACTGTCGTTATCAGCTGCTCTTGTGTTAATGATTGATGTAACTAAGGCAGTGGCTTGTTTCTTTAGCTTGGCAGTAAGGTAGGATTGCAGTAGGTAGAGCTTTGAGACGCATGAGGTCAAGGAAGGGGAATTTCTGTGTGGCAAAACAGGCAGGAAGTTGTTTTTGCCTTTATTTACTAAGGAAATTAGTGTCTGCAGTGCTGCCTACATGCCTGTCCCCAGTAACTTTTCAAGTTAGTGGTTGAAGTCAACAGTATTTAAAATAGGACAGAAATCTCAAAAATAATTTTGTTCCTGCAAGTTGGCACAGGTGAAGATCTCAGCAGGACAGGGATGGTTTCTTTTAACCTCGAGGTGGTCTCAAGAGACTGGGTGGGGGCCAGGGACAGGATATGGGACAGAAAGGATAGGCTTTTTCAGGAAATTGGGCATTTTATTCTCCTGCTTATAGGAAAACATATTGCCTGTGTACACATGGGAGGGTATTGTCAATGCAATAGTTACTGCTGTATAACACACCAGGGCCACTTCAGCAGGGTGAATTTCCTGACAATGCACCGTGGTTTTTAAGATGTAATGGTTAAACCTGTAGGTTTGGGAGGGGCAGATTTAGGCTTTTCAGCATACATGGCAATGGGACACAATTTACTGCAAATTTTATTTCTCACTTTCTGTCCTTTCACTCTCTTTATGGGAAGGAAGAAGTGTTTGTGGGAAAGGATCCACCTCACCCAGATCTGCAGCCAGTGAAGCCAGATCATCCTGGGGCTGATTAAGGCTGAGGCTCCTGCTCAGGCAACAACAACGTGCCACTACTTTTGGCACAGTTATTTTTGCTCATTTGGTTCAACACACAGGGAAGGGAAGTGGGTGCCAAGGAGATGGTTAGGAAAAGCTGTATCTGGTCTGAAACAGGAAACAGTTTCTCCATCCTTGATTTCTTTCTTGCTTATATTTGAGTTATATTAAGTGAATGTTATGCACAAGCTATTTTCAGAATGTGGTAATTATATTAGATTTTCTTCTTCCATTATTCTTTCATTTTCTAAAGTATTCAAATGCTGCTAAAATATTGTCCAGACAAGATGATGATAAAATCTGATCATCTGTTACTTTTTACTAATGAAAGCAAAATTGGAAGATTATGTAGAAACTTTGAAAAGGGTACTTTGACAGTTTTTATTTTACTGGAGTTGTTCTAGTCATTTAACAAACCATCTATTGCTTGAAGAAGGGATTGCAATATTTCACAAGAAACTGATTTTTCCCCAATTTCTATTCACTTATGCAGTGTTCTTCTGATAGCTCTGTGCTCTGCTTCTCATGCTAATTCCTTCTAAAGCAGTTGCTGGACTAAATGAAATTTGGCTTTTTAGCCCCTTTCACCTCCTGGCAAATACAGGGCACAACACAGCGTGGTCAAGAATACGTTACCATTTCAGCACAGGCTGATGGTGAAAACTGGCCACTCCCAAGCCTGCAAAATTTTCCTCAAACACCCTTTATTTATATGCACAGCCCTTTTTAAGACACTGTGCATAAAACAAACACTAGAACGTATTTTTAAGACCAAACTGATATTGCTCTAGCAATGATCAAAAGCTAAGTATTTGTGGCAGAGGAAAAACACGTATGAGGCAATTACTGTAAATGGTAGGACATTGTTGCAGGTTTTGTCTGAAGGCAATCATTGGTTTGCTCTCTGGTGCAATAAACTACTCTGACATTTCAAATCCAGTGTGTGATATGGTGAAAAGTACATCAATTCACGTGAAAATCAGCCCTGATTTGAAACTCTTGGCAGGGAGTTCTGCAGGTTAATTGAATTAGAGTCTGTGTGTGCTGCTTCATCCTATCAATTTTTATCCTTTAGTTTTATTGATAGATCTTTTTCTTGCATAGTCAGGAGTCTAACCAGCTTTCTCATTCTTTTTCTGCTGTTCAGTCACTGGTGTTTTTGCGTTCCTCCTCTCTAAGGAACTTGAAAAAGTTTTCCACATTCTTGTAAACACAACCAGGCGAATTTCATTTAGGCTGTAAGGGTTTCTCAGGTCTAGCTTCAACCCTCCTATTGTTTATCTGGGTGAAAATAAAACATTCTTATTTTCTTTACACTTAAGGATGTATATGAGAATATATATGAATATGTATGTTTTGGAGAGATAAATTTGGAATTTTATAGTTGTGAACTTAAGGTGTAGCAAATTACTTATATTTGCTACACAAGCTGCCAAAGGGACTTTTGTAGAGGTTAGAAATGGAAGGTAAAGGGGTATATTGTGTCAGTACATCCTGTCATTGTCTGCAGGGCAGCTCTTAAGAAAGGATTCTCCTCTATGTATCCCCTTCAACAGGAGCTGGCAGTCAGGGGAACACGAAGAAACCTGGGAGAGGGGTCCTTCTAGAAGCACCTTCTTCATTCTGATTGTTTTCCCACATCCCTGATGAAGTGAGAGAACTTGGTCCCTCCTGCTCCATCCTGGCACCAAGAGCCTGGTGTGTGCCAGCCAAGACCTGTGGCAGGTGGGGAGTTTGAGTCAGAGCCTCACACAGGTGTCCTGGTGAGCTCAGGGAGGACAGCTGTCCACTTTCAGTACAAATACAGACCATGAAAGCAGGGCCATGTGATTCTTCTGACTTTTGGGGTTTTAAGCAGGAGGTTTCAGAAAACTGACCACAGGGATAACAGGCTTGTGGCAGCCAAGCATTCATAGTCACATTTTGGTCCTTCAGTCTCAGCTCTTGCTGTCATTGTGAAGCAAAATTCATCAAGCACTGCTTACCCATTACAGGGGACGTGAGCTGGGATTAGACTGTTGTCAGACAGGTTAGTTTTACCTCCTACTGGTTTACTGTTGGAACATCAATCCTGCTCAGTGCAAGAGGAACTGCAGGTTCAGCCCCTGGTCTGTATGCTGGAGAATCAACCCTAAACACAAGCTTTTGTAATGAATTCGTTCACAGGTTGCTCAGAGAGGTGGTGGGTGCCCCACCCCTGGAAACACAGGTTGGATGGGGCTCTGAGCAACCTGATCCAGCTGAAGCTGTCTGTGATCATTGCAAGGAGGTTGGACTAGATGACCTTGAATGGTCTCTTCCAAACCAAACTGTTTTTTGATTATTAAACTGGCTTGGGATTCTTTGCTACCAAAGAGCCATTTTACACTCAGATCCCTGTTTCGCTTACCTGAAAGACAAGCCCATTGCAGGGGCATTTAGAAGCCTGCCTGCCTTCATCTCTGTTATTGCTGCTTGTTTCTTTTCGCTGTCAGAAGTTGAATACAGAGATGAGGCTGCCCTGCCCTGGTCTGAAGGTGAGCCTGGGAGGGGAGAGTCATGCTCCAAGCCCTCATCAGCTTTTCCAACCCAAGGAAGGCAGGGGATGTCTACAAGCAGAGTCTCAGCAGTGTGTACAGTGTTGTGATGTCACTACAATGCTCAGAAGCAATTCCTGTGGGTGGTGAAAGGCACTTTTATTAAAACCTCAGCCATTGGCCTCATGCGTTCTTTGAGGGGCTGGATTGCCACTGGGGTAATCGCTCTAGTGGAACTGGAGAGGTATCGTGCTATGGTTGTTTTCATATTTATGTGGTGTTCTCTTTATTATTTTATTGTGTCCACTGCTGTATTTCCCAGTTGGAGCTAAACACTCCTGAGCATTGGGGATTTTTTGCAATTATTGCCACTGACAGAGCAAACAGGAGTGAAGAATCTGAGCCATTGCTGCAGAGACTGTATATAACACAGTACCCGTGAAGCACTGGGCATAATAACCGTAACATGAAAAATGAACTACTGATTCTCTGCCCACTTCTAGGCAATGAAACATTTCCTCCCAGTCTGTGATCCAGCGCACTGACAACATCATCCTCCCAAATGCTTGTCCACAGAGTGGAGGTGGGACCAATGGATCCCATCCTGTGGTCACCATTTACTTTAGACTAGTGAAAAATCGTGTGTATTTGAGGGAGAAGCTGGTCGTAGGCTTATTTAGTGTCTGTACAGCATCATCTGTGCAGTAATTTCATGTCACTTAGGCATGCAAGACACTGTTTGACTTCAGGTGGGTACCAGTCCCACCTCACATCTCAGGGAAGAGCAAGGGCTGAATCATGGAAAGTGTCAAGGGGCAATTCAGCATCCTTACTCATTCAGAGCATTGTTTCAACCTCTGTATAGCTGCTCTGTGCATAAATATCCTACTCGGTGTGAGCAAAGATGTCACAGTTTCAGTGGTTTTAGCCTAATCAAGAAGCAAATGGTCAGCAAAGGTTAACCCCCAATCCTGCGTCATAAGCAGAGACAACATGAATAGTGATCCGTCCATCCATCCCCATGGGATAAAATTCAGCTTTTTCTTTGATGTGATCAACTATTTAGTCATTCTTGAAATTTTCCTTTTGGTTCCCATTGCTGGGATTTTCGGCACTGCCCGGTGTGGATATCCTCCAACCTCTTCTGTGTGCAATGGCCTCGGGGCTCATGATCCTGTCACAAGGATTGACATCAGCTTTCTGTGTCATGACATCCCTCTCACTGGTTTTAGGTCCCAATTACAGGGCAAATAGTCCACACAAAGCAGTATTAGTTCTTTGTGGGCAGCTGAATGAGATGCACTGTGTGGATATCAGCAAAACTTGGCCACTTGTTTTGCTGGCATCAGTGCCAGCATGTTCTTTGGTTTGCTCCATGCAGATTTGGGACCTTGTGTTTCATTTGGATTTTGCTCGGGAATGAACCCAAGCTTGGGAGATGATGCTGCCAAGTTTTCTCTGGTTTTGTGTCAAGAGCAACTTTGGATTGAAGCTGGAATTGAACCAGACACGTGATCTGACTCCTATACTGTCTCCTACGTTGAGGAAAGCCAGTCTTGTCTAGCCAAAATGGAGTCAGACAGTGGGTGTTATGTGTTCCTGATGTAAGATTAAAGTGACATCTATGGAGGTTTTTACTCTCCTTTTTACTTTCAGCCTCACAAAAGAAATTTTGTGGAACAAACCTTCAAGTGAATGTTATGGATGTTCCTTTTTCCCCTCTCCATTTCTGAAGTAGTGGCTTAAAAGATGACTCTGCTCCTTTCATGTGTGTGGCTGAAGGAAAAGGGTTCAAAAGTAGTGAGTGAAGCTCAGTAGTTGAATGCCAGGTGCCTGGAACTGCTGTATCTCTGCAGCCTTGGGGACAGGTCCCCAAAAGCAGTAGTTGACCCCTGCTTTGAAATCTTTGAAATGTTCTTCTGGGCACTGAGCTGAAAGCTGTCACGTGAGGGTGATATATAAGACGCCAAGTAAATTTTTTGATGTGTCAGCATTTCTGTTGATACAAATAATTAATGAGAAGATTGATTTTTTGGACTAAATTCCTTATTCTCTTGGAAAGAGAGATGGTCTCACTAAAGGTATCTTATATATTTAGTTATTTCTACTCTATTTGTCACATACCAAAAAAGGCATCGTGAAGGAGGACTGGGATGGCATTTTTAAGCCTGTTCTCAACAAAACTCAGAGCATAAGATTCTTGAATGCGAGCAGTGGTTCTGTGTAACCCCACAAACAGTGGGAGGGGCCAGCAAAGGACTTTTCAGTATCAGCAAACACTTTTTGTGCCCCGCTGTTGCCTCCCCTGGATCATCATTCCTTCATTGACCCCTGCAGTGTCTGTGCTGCTGAGCTGAACATCTCTGCCTCAACGCTGGGTCCTGAGCCAGAAAGCCCCTTCCATGATCTTCTGCTGAGCTTTGCCTCCAGCACAGACCTTGGGCACAGGCCATTACGTTTAATGTTCTCAGCTATAACTCCTGTTATTTTTGCTCATGCAGAATACCTCTGCTGTTGACAGGAGTTAATTTGCCCAAATTGGGAAGACCAGCAGAGAGGTTTTTGGTTGTATTTCTTTTGGATGGAGATGTAACTTCCACCTATTCATAACCAGCGAGTTTTATTTTTAGCATTTGGATGCAGAATGATAAAAGGGGNATGCATAGAGATATTACTGTGTTTTGTGGAGTTTCAGCTTTCTCTTTTCATAATAGTGTGTTGTTTCTGGGCTCTGTGCTGAATCAATCTATTTGCTTTCCATCTTGGGCTGCCTTTCCAGCAATACCTGGCTCATGCTGATCAGCCAGGAGAGACGGGAGATGTGACCTACCCACTCGACTTACAGCAAATCAGGCTCCACACAGTCTATTTTTAGAAGTCTGCTTTCTTTGTTAGGCTCCTGGAATTCTGCATTTGCTTCATCTGGAGTACAACAAAAAATCTTTTGATTAATTTTAGAGGCAAAGCTCCTTGGAATAAAATTTGCTTTAATAATGGAAGCGCATTAAAAATTTATACGAGAAATGGGAATTTGTGTCTCTCAGGGAACTGAGATTTAAATACAATCTACCTGAGACAGACATTCAAGATGTAATAAACACCAGACTCACAGTGGACCTGTGAGCCCTGTCGAGGTTTCCATTCCCATCCTCTTTTAAAAACCTTCCTGGTAGGATCTGGCTACCACGCTCACAGCCTTTCTCTGTTTTCTGGCATAACTAAATGCACTCCCTCCAGGAGTTTTCTAAAGCAAAAGCCTCTTACCTTTCCTGTTACCATTTACTGACCATTGCTTCCACTGGCCCCTGCTGAGGCTCAGAGCATGGGCCAAGCCCAAGCCTGGTGTTGGTCCCAAAACACGCAGAGTGATGCTCTCCTGGGTACATCAGTCCAGCTCAGAGGGACCTGTGGGTATTCTGCTTTACAAACCACTTGGGCCTGGTTAGCTGATGTAGCAGAGAGCCTTCCCTCAGCTGCTGATTCCCAAGCCAGGTTTTTGGGGAGGTTTCTGCTTTTTTTAGCAGCTCAATGTTTACGTTTGCATTCTCATGCTAAAGATCAGTGTGTTAGTATTCTGTCCTTGTTTTCAGTGAATTGCATTTTACTGATTTTTTTGTCTGTTATCAAAATCCCATTGAATTTTATTTTGTCTGCCCTGATTCATCAGGAACACCTTCTAAGCTGAGTTAGTTTTCCTTTATTTTTTAGATAATTTTTTTCCTCTCCTCCCAGAAGTTAAATTCTCAATGGAAATATTGGCTAGATCTCAGTACTCGCCCCATGGGTTTGAAATACCAGTATCAATTCAATATTTGTTTGAAATATCCTGAAATATTTTTGGCTAAATATGCCACATTTTCAGTGCTTTCTCTTTGAATACAGATTTTTCCATTATCTTTAAATCACATGCATTACACACGGATTCAGATGACAAATGGAAAGACAGATAGTGAAGTGCCATGGAAAAGGCTGTCACTGCTGTTCTTCCATCCCAGTTGGAAGCAGGAAACTCTCTGATTATCCATAATTATTGTCTGGGTCAGCCCTATTTTGTAGTCCTGCCTCAGCCAGACTTTTGAGTTCAGAGCAAGGATTTAAAAGCAGATAACCTACAAAAATGATATATCTGTGACAATATGAAACTGGGCACCCTGCAGTAGTAGATATTTTTGAAATTGGGTTTAAGAAAATGGAAAAAGAGATGATGTCATTTAATTCTGGGGACTAAACACAGGGCTGAGAATTCAGAGCCTTAAAACTTTGCACCTGGCTCAAAGACTCGGCATTGCAAAAGGGAAATTGAGTTCTGGATCACTTTGTCTTTTTGGAAAAAAGATGTGTGTGGGAAAAGTGCACTAATTTACCACTGTGAAGGCATAACATTTTTTAAACTTACTTATGCCCACACAAATTGAAATGGAAACTATTATTTTAATGTTAAGCATTACCTCTTTTTTGTTACAATACAAGGTACTCTATCCCAATGAGTGCTGATCCTAAATCAGATTTCAGTCTTACAAATCAATCCTACTTTTTTCTTCCTGCTATCTTTTATTCTAGTTTGTTTCTTGGCTTTTGCAACCCTTCCAAAATGTATTTAGTTTTTGTGTCCTGCTTAATATACTCTCCCAATATTCAATTTGTTGGAGGTTAACAGCATTCTCATTGAAATTTCCATCAGCTCAGAAATAGTATCAAAGGAGAAAATGATAAACAGGGGAAATCTAGGGTATTTTTATATCTAAAAGGCTAATTTAGGCTAAATGCAAAATGGGTGTGAACAACTGCCCTAGCATTTTCACAATAGCCAACCAGATGCTGTCTGAAAAAGAAGTAGCCCTAATATCCTCATTTTTTTGCTAAAACATTGGCAGGTATTTGATATAAGAGGCAAACTAACTTATTTGAAGTAAATTGGACAGTTCACACTGCACAAAAGGCTTTCAGCTGCAGTTTTATAAAACATGGTACAGAGGCCCCTGGATCCTGGAAAGCAGTGTGTGAAATTGCCTCAGAACCACAGGTTTGTCAAATTATTGTTTGTCTGTAAATAGCACCCACTTCTGAGTGTGCTTTTGCTGAGACTTTCTGACAGCTCCTCTCACTTCCAGGGTGCAGAGGGGAGTAATTGCATCTAAAATTTGAGAGGACTGGGGTTGAGAGTCATGGTACTGTCTACTCAGAGCAGCCTCTTGGGCAACTCATTTGAGATACAGAGCTAAAAAATGCAAAACAATGAACCACCAGGAAAAAAAAAAGCCAACCCACAAACAAACCTCCAAAAAAACACCACAGCAAAATGTTTTGGATATTTTCCCAGATATAAATTTGGGTTTTGCCATTGTAGCAATGATTTGCATGGAAGGAGGAAACTTAGTCTTGGTTAATGTTCTTGTCTTGAAAACACTGGAGATTTAAATCCTCTGTGGAGGTGATTGTCATCACAGCAAAGGGGCTCCACTGAAAGGTCTTCTGTGGAAATGAGGAACCTCGAGGTTCTGAGAGTGCCTTTGTTGTGATGTATTTTTAGCATTGATCATTATCCGTTTAGAACAGATACGAAACATTGAGTGGGATGTACCAATTTTCTATCCTACAAATATTCCCTGTGTGTAGCTAAAGCTTCCTGCCCAGCTCAGTTGAGTCCTCTCCAAGGATCAGTCCTTCTTCCATCCCTGGCTCTGCTGTAGTCAGTAGTCATCTCATTTAGGTTTTTTTTTCCCCCCATAACATATCCACCTCGAAATACTCATCCTGTTGCTAAGAGCACAGTCTAATATCAAATTTAGTCTCAAGACAAGCAGACACAGTGAATGACTGGCCTGATTCAGCTCTGTTAATTCATCAACTAGACAGAGATACAGAAGTTGCTCAAATATATTGTTACTGTGGGTAGCACCAGAATCAAGTCTGCAAGAAAGCCATGCCCACTTGGAAGGGTCAGCCAGTGTATGGAATAAAGAGATTCTGTCAATAGGTATTTGAAGTCCTGTCCTCAAACTCTTAATATCTAGCAAATTCTCTCTGGGTGAACTTCTGGAGAAGTTTAGTCACTTTCTGATATCAGAGTTTGATCCAATCTCATTTCATGAAGAAAATTATCTTAAATTTAGTTGGCTGGTACAAGTCACACTAAAGATAATGAGGATTAATTCTCTTTGTGCATCAGCTTTGTTGATCTGCCAAATCCCTTTGCAAGATACATCACATAAGGCCAAAAAACCCACAAAAAACAACAGGCTTTAAGAAATCAAAGAAAGAAAGACCGCTGTGTGGTCTTTGAGTTTCTCTTTTGTAGCATAATTTATTGGTCTCTCAGTTTTGTTTCAGGCCCCAGCTTGGATGACAGTGACTTACAGTGTGACCACCTAGGCCTGACAGAGATGCCTGTTGGATCTGTAATGTAGAGAAAGCTGGAAGGAAAAGTGGCTGAGAGATCAGGGAAATAAGTCAGCCTTCTTTTTTTTCTTTTTCTTACTTTATTTCTTTCTCTCTTTCCTTTTGTTTTTGTAAGAGCTTGTGCCTAACCTCACACATTTGCTGAACCATTTGTTTTCCCTGGGCCATTGGAACTTCAGATCTGCTTGTCCTCATTATATTTTGGCATTGCTTCCCACTTACACAGAAGTTTAACTTCATGCCATTGATTTCTCTTAATGACCAATAAGCCATGAATCAGCAGCAAGATAAACAACTTCCAACAGCATTGCCATGCATTGATATTTATCTTTGCAGTGGATGTGAAACAAGATGAATTACAGAAACCCCACCTACACTTGTGACACCTACATGATTCTCAACTGTTTTTATGCCCGTGCTATCTGAAAATGGATTTGACATTAGAAATGTGGCTTCAAAATATTGATAACAATAAAAAGGCAGCCCACTGAATTACTGGAAAGTTGTGACTGTAGGAGTTTGGGCATAGTTTGCTCACTTGTGTACTATAGGTGGTATTTCTCTCCTTTAATTTGAAATGCCTGAAAGTCCAGGCTCTGTTCACCATCAGTGGAGTGAGATCTATAGGCCCAGGGCAATTCTTCCCATCCTACAAGAGCTGGCCAAGATAGGTGGAACAGAAACACCTTTGGAAATGTATTTATCTCCATGAACTTAAAGAGGAACTTGCTTTTGTGTGGCTGCATCTTGAGAAGATGAATCCTATTGATAGGTATGATTATATTAGTACTGTATCATACTTTATATGTGGAAGACATTGCATTAGTACTTATTTTATGGGGCAGGTCTGAGGGAGGAGTATATTGTACTTGACAAAGAACACTCCTGTGTAGAAATGCACATAGAGATTCAGCAGAAATTAAGGACAGATCATCAACTCTTGTTTGTCACCCGCCACTAAGTGTCACTCAATGATGGTATTTACCATCATTGAGACATTAGGGATATATGTTTCAGTGTTCCAGAAATTCAAATGTGGGCTTTAGGCAGAAAAAGAAGCATGAAAAATCCCAGTGCCCGTGGGCCATGTTAAATTACCGTGTAGGTGGAGTTCCCTCAGGATACCCTATCCTCCCATCTTCCAGGGAAAGTTGAAAAATCCCAAAGGATAGGAGGCTCAGTGTGTGTGCTCCAGCATCACTGTGCATTAAAAATAGCAACAGCTGTCTCACATGATGCTGTCCTGGCCTTCCTCTTCCTGGTTTCCATTAAAGTGCAGGATTTGTTGTGGCCTCCCAAGCTGCTCAGTGTGACACCCCGTCGAGGAGAGGTTGTGGTTGCTCTGTGGGCCTCTCTCTTCCTTCTTGATATTCCTATCATGGCTCTGAAGGGGCTGAGTTAGTTGGGGAGGCAATTCAACAGGAACTGTTTGAAGCAAAGGGAAGATTATGATTTTCCAGGGCGAATGGAAGTCTTGGCATTGCTGGACAATAACTCATCCTGGGTCCTTCTGACAACCGGGCTCGTCGTGGCTGATGAGTGCCGTGCAGCCACCGTGGCTGTGAATCTCTCAGAGTCACTGCAGATGTGTTCAACTCCAAATAAAGCAATGGAGACATTTCTTTTTTTATTTTTGTCAGTGAAACCTCTGTGACTGATGCCACAGACTGGTTTGGCATGACTGAAAAATCACTCTGTCCATTTTCATTCAGTATCTCCTATTCAGCCTCACAACATCCGTTTAATGAAAGCATTTAGGAAAATTATTCTCTTTTGCAGCGATGCCGACAGGCCAGGGAGGTTCCTGCTTTTAAGCAAAGGGGCTCCTACGCTGACCAAATCGCTGCTGCACTACCCTCTTTGAGAAGGCATTTACCACTAAGTGTTTGTTAGCACAGAGAGGACCCAAGCTGTTTCTAAACCTTTGCAAATCTAATACAGACAAGGCTTATCCTGGAATATCTTTTTAGAAGGTGAACTCAGGAGCTATTAAGAGACCAAGGTATTGTTAGTAGAGAGAAAAAAACATGAAATACACTCAGAAAAGAGAAAATAAGATTAAAGATAATAGTTCTGCTGTAGGGGCCCCTTTAGGCGATCTGGAGAAAGAGAATAAGGTTTGTAATATTCTACTCTTTCTCTCATAGCCTAGAGAAGTCTTCATGTGCAAAATATTTTTAATCTCATTTTCTATTCTGAGACTCTGTTTCACAAAGTAATTTTTATACATCCCAGTATAAACATTGCAGCAGATTTAAGAGGGATTTTGTGTCTGTCAAAATTAAGTGTATCAGTCTGTGTGCAAGGCTGGGAAATGTTGGGAGGCAATCGCAGTGGAAAACAAACATACAAAAAAGGCAAACATCAAGTAAGGAATAGTTTTATTTGTCAGATAACTGACTTTATTCCCAAGGCTGACTAATGACGAAGAAGAGAGAGGTTATTCAGTGGTTATCACAGACAATGGATGATTGGGGCTTTGGGGTTCTTTTTCTTTGCTGACTCATTTTCTGGCCTTTAATGAGTCAAACTCTGTGTCATTGTAGTCTGCAAAAACGGGTGTAATAAGGATGTGTGTCCCAGAAGCATTCTGAGTCTTAATTGACGTTGGTAAAATACTCTGATTTTTTTGTTTGAAGACACTGAAATGAAAATAACATCACTAACAGAAGCACCAGGGCTTCTGTGTGAACATTTCTGCATGGATCCACACTCTTGTGGACCTAAGTCTCAGATTTTCTTTGTTTCCCTTAGTTTTGGTACTTCATGGATTATGCAGAAAGCTGAATGGTTCCACTACTGCATTCAGCAGTGCCACTCAAATCAGGCATTTGTCTCTTCCCATGGTTCTTTTTCTTTCTTCAGCATGAATGCTTTTATATTGAAATTTAAGGTCTATCCAAATTGAACTTTCTCCTTGACAGTTCCTTTACCTCTGCTTTTGCATATGTTGCTTGTTAAGTCCCATTCACGTGTAAGTCTGGGACAAAATTCCATTGATTTTCAGTAGGGCAGGGTCAAATTCAATATTAAGAAAACTCCATTTCCTGCTAATAATCTATTTTGGTCTCCAGACAATTTGCAGAGTTTTCTTTAAAACAGAGGTCTAAATCTGATCGTCTGCTTGTTTTGTTCTCTCTAAATAACCTGCAAAAAATTGCATTTATAAAGTTCAGTCCTGCAGATTCTTATCAGCAGTGCTGCTGCTCATTCAAAGGTGACCCTTTTTATAAATCAGGATTTCTTCTTAGAATGGAAGCTGGCAGTATCAAGCACTAAAATTCTCACAGCCGTTTGTATTTCAGACCAAATTTCATGCCAGTCAGCTGACTGTGTTTGCTTTGACTGCAGCAAAGCCTGGTAAATAGAAAGTAGGTGAATTAATAGTGAACTCAACTAAATCAGGAAAGTTTGAAGAGATGCTAAAAGGAAAAAAAATGGTCTTGGGCAAGTAGACACCATGGCTTGAATGAGAGAGCATTTCTGTCATGTTGAAGGGCACTTGGATTATATATGGCCAGGAATAACTTATGCAGCACCAGCCCTATTCTAAGAAACAGTCTTTAAATTGTATTAAATAGAATATAAACAGGATCTACATATGGTTTCCATATAGGGACGACATAATTCAAATTCAGGGAAGTATGTTAAGGAGGAGGGATAGAAATTGTGAAGCAGAGAAATGGTTATGGTGCAAGTTCCAGGAAAGAGATGCTGAAGTGCAGAGTGTTTCTTGCAGCATCTTTGATGAGATGTTGAGAAGTTCAGCGCTGGGCAAACACAAATCATGGGAGAAAAATTGGCAGAGGGACGGGGCCATATTCAGACTGTTTTTCTACAGGAGCCTATCTTTAGCATCTGACTTTGGGAAAGTGATCAGTGATTCAGGCCACCTACAATCCAGCACTGCCAGACCAGGCTGTCTGTGCTGTCA
Organism: Campylorhamphus procurvoides; assembly: GCA_013396655.1. Taxonomy (NCBI): domain Eukaryota; kingdom Metazoa; phylum Chordata; class Aves; order Passeriformes; family Dendrocolaptidae; genus Campylorhamphus; species Campylorhamphus procurvoides. Next base: position 827,767 of record WBMV01002992.1, read on the forward strand.
GTGCAGAAGAGCAGTCACGATACCTAAATTAGCTCTTGGGACCAGATTATTCTGAATAAAGCCCTGAATTTAGGAATGGAAGGAGGTTCTTTTACAGTTTAACTAAAGAAGGCTGTTGGAACAGCTGGAGACCCAAAAGGATGAAAGTGTACATATGGCTTGGCTCTGCTTTACTAACTATGGAGGAACATGAAAATCTGGTTTACTTTAAGGTAAAATTTAGAGGAAAAAATATAAGGAGAAAATAGAAAGTAATGGTGGTTTCTCCAGTGCCCACGTATATCTTGGGCAAGGATTTAGTCATGCACAATGGGAAATCCTAGATGTTCAGTGAGGAACCTTAAAACGGAAGAAGTGAAATGAACGGGGCCCCACTGCCAAAAAAAAGGCCACATAATTGCAAGTAGGATTGTGTTTAGCTGATAATGGTAATTCCACCAAAGACATTTAGCAGAACTCACTTTTGCTCTTTACCTTCATAATGTGGTTACTTGTTGTCAAGGTGGCTTTGCACTGTTTTCCTTTTTGTAGTTGTACATTGCTTTTAACTCATTGTCACACTATAAAATTTAAGTGCTAATAATAATTGTGGACAGGTTTTAGTTATCCCATGTGGGTCCATTGTGCTCACTCTTCCTTGTTTGGGATTTTCCCCCCTGCTTTAATTGCTATGTTGTGCTTAGAGTTGTGTACAATAATGTCTAATGAATTTCATGGATGAATAAAAAAACTTGTTCAAATAGGAGACAGAGTAGAGAAAATGGAGATGCTTGAGCTCAGAAGTGTAGGAAAAGCAAAGAAGGCTTTAGAATAAACCCCATATTAAACAATTCTGTTGCATATCTCTGACAAAGATGACTTTAGCCTCTTGATTTAAAAAAAAATAAAATTTGGAAGTTAGTGGGTGGCTTTTCTAATGGCTCAGTGGGTTTTGGCTGACTAATACTCTGAGTCTTAAAGAATATGAGCAAAGTACTGTTGTTATCTGTGTTATAGTTTTAACTATAGTTTAACACAGCCACTCACTCCCCTCTCCCTTGTGGGATGGGGAGGACAACAGGAAAGGGTAAGATCCGTGGGCTGAGATAAAAACAGTTTAAGAATTGAAATAAAGTAAAAATAATGAAACCAATAACAACAGCAATAATAACAATGAAAAACAGAGAGAGGAATAAACCCCAAGAAAGACAAGTAATGCACAGGAGAGTTGCTCACCAGCTGCTGGCCAACACCCAGCCCATCCCTGAGCATCAACCAGCCCATCCCAGACAAATCCCCCAGTTTGTATACTGGGCATGATGTTCTGTGGTGTGGAATATCCCTTTGGCCAGTCTGGGTCACCTGTCCTGGCCATGCCTTTGTGCTTCTTGTGCACCTGCCCGCTGGTAGAGCCTGAGGCGCTGCAAAGTCCTTGATTTATAGTAAGCACTACTTAGCAACAACTAAAACATCAGCGTGTTATCAACATGTTTTCATAGAAAATCCAAAACACAGCACTGTACCAGCTACTAGGAAGGAAAGCAACTGTCCCAGATGAATCCAGGACAATTTGCAGGGAGGACATGGTTACTCTGCCCATTAATTAAGCAGTGTTTAGGGTGGAATTCTCTTGGCCTGGTGTTTGGTAGGGCTGCATCTGAGCTAGTCCCTGAGTCCCAAATCAAGGGGAAAACTTCACGAGATTTTTTTTTTTCATGGAGTGGGTCCCCTTAGGTCAAGGAAATGAATGCTAGCAGTCTCTCAGTCTCACGTCACTCCAGATAGGCACAAAAGTTCTGCCTGGTGTTTAATGGTTTAATATAACAAGATTTCAGATTTTTCCTGCCATAAATGGGAAGAGTAAAGTGGATCAAAAAGCTCTGGATGCATTCAGCTGTAGGTGAGGAATTTGTGACAATAGAGATCTGCCTCTGGAATGAACCTCTGGCCAGGTAGTGTATATATAAGCCTTGACCATCATTAAGAAACAGTGCTGAACCTCTTTCAAAAAAAGAAATTAATGAATGGCATTCACAGTGCTGCTGCTCTCATTTTCCAGGCAGAAACATTCTCAAATAGTGAAACAAAAGAAATTTCAAAAAGCTCTCTCATATTTTGGGTTGTTATCAAGCCAGCAGCTGTTAAGAAACCCTAAGGATTTTTGATATTTATTTATATGGAAAATTGGAGGAGGTTTTGGTGAAAGGTGGTGGTAAACAAAAGGCATGTTATGACAGATGGAGACAGAGCTCAAAAGACTCACTGGAGTTCTACGTGTCTTCTTTCCCATACCAGCTGGGCCAGCATCTCTGCCTGGGAGTGTAAAATGGACAACTAATCTCTCCCAAGAAAGCCAAAATTATCTTTTCTCAACCCAGTTGATGAATTTCAGACATGAGTTCAGGCACTGTGTGGGTGCACATTGTATTTATCGTGAAATGTGGAAATGACCAGTTAAATATATGAAATATTAAGTGTTCCAGCTTCTCCCTTCAACAGCTTCCCAACACAGGCAGCTAGATGTTTCCCCCTGAACTCACTGACAGTGCTGCTATTTGTGATGCACAGGAACATCTATCACATGGCATTTTTATTTGCTAACTTTGATCCCAGCTTTAGCGTCTTGGAGAGCCTGACAATGTAACTCACTTTCTTGACTCAGTCAATACATGAGGAGAAAAAGCACTTGGAGGTCAGAACGTGCTGTTCTATCTGCTCTGTTCTGCCCTATATTCTCATCTGCATTTGCAAATCAGGTCATGGACATAAATGTTATGTGGGAGCCAGAACGTAGGAATTACAATAGGAGGTCAGAGCAGTTGTCTGCCCCGTCTGGGATTCTGTCTGGCAGAGTTGGCACTGTAGGTCTCTGAAAAAGGAGTGTTTTGGAGAGTAGAACTGAACATGTGTTGGAAAGATGAATGGTGGTTTTGTGCCTTCACACATCTGTGTTTGGGACGTACTGAAAAGGACAGGAATTACCATGTGCATTGGCCCGTGGAACCACTTTGTGGGAGCAAAATAAAATTATTCAGAGGTCTGCTTGCATTTCTTTCTTTCTTTTCTCCCTTAATTTCCCCCAATGTCTTTTGGATTTGTTCACCAATTTTTTATGCAATTTGATAAAGAGGCAGAGAATTCAGTGACAGTAAAATTCCTGCAAATTTGTGAAATCTGAGGGAGAGGAGACGGGCTTGAGGGAGTAAGGGAAAGGCACTAAAGAGCTGGCTGCAGTTTGGGCAAAAAGTTTTGCAGGCACCACCATAGAAGGTAAAAATAATCCCTTGGAAGGGCCTGCTGGAAGTCTCCAGTCCTGCCTCCTGCTCAAAGCACCAAATTGTATTAGGTCAGCTTTGCCTGGGATGAGTCTCAAATACCTCTGTGGCCAGGGACCATTTCCAGTGCTGCACTGTTCCACAATTAAAGAATAATTTCCTGATATCCAGTCTGAACCTCCAAACTGGGGGAATTTGCCCATGATTGAGAAGCATTTGTCTCCATCATCTTTTCAACTCCCCTTGAAGTAGTGATAGGCTGGGATTAGAGTCCCCCTTAGCCCTCTCTTCACAAGAGAAGCTGATGTTGAGTCAATCAACTGTAAGAAAAGCAAGTTGTAGGTAACCAGTACCCTTGAAATTACTTTTTCTTTATAAATGGGAAGACAGAAGGATGAGAATAAGATATTTCTGCACTTACTGCAAAAATGTATAAATACAGCACTGCAATGCATTGATCTCTACTTTTTCCTGTAGTCCTACAAGAGTAACAACTAGTGCTACAAGGACAACTACAAGTGCTTTCTTTTGGGACAAGTGATGAAGTCACTTGCCTGATGCCAACAGTATAGAACAGAAATCAGTCATCTGTCTGCCAGCATTATCTGTTTCATGGGAAGTTCAGATACTATTCTGTCTAGTGCAGTTTCAAATCAGTACCTCGTTCGTAGAGTTTATGTAATGCCTCATTAATCTACCATGGTAGTCCCTTAATGTTTTCAAGTTTGTGTTTCAGAGATGGTTTTTAAATAATTTTGAAATTGCAAACTTATTATTGTTTTGCCATTTCCTCCGTTGCCTTTAAAAAAATCATTAAAGTATTTCCATTTCATTTTTATAGAGAGATTTGTAACAGCTGATGGCTACACAGGAAAATCAAGGCATCAAGAAAACTGGATCATGTCAAAGAAGTGTAGAGATTTGCAGTATTGCTGATGAAATGTCACTTAGCACTGTTTGGCCCCATGATGGGATAGGATTTAGCTACTCTATTCCACTACAACCTAAGAAGTTCCCCTTGATGGCTTTTGTATTGTTTATCTGTAAAGTCATACTCTTCCCTCTGTTTCCAAGTGAACAGGGATGCTTTCAGCAGGAAACTCTTGAGGTGAGCACAGTTAGAAGAGGCAGCTTCTGTGTTTTCCCTTGAGGTCTTCTGGGAACCTCTGGGGCTGTCAGAGGACTCCTGGGAGCTCTTCAAGGATTTTCAGGGTGCTGGCTTTGGTTGGGAAAGGAAGACAGGAGGCCTGTCTTCCAGGAGGCTCTAGCAGCTTCTTCCAGCTATTCCTGATCTGAGGGTGCTTTGGGCTTCTCTTTTTTTTTTCCCAGCTGACTCCTGGTTAGGAAAGATCAAGCACCCTTTCAGCAGTGCTATGGAGAAGTCTATTCAGCTGCTGGTCTTAAAGCACAGCTCCCAGATGCAGCAGCTGGTGCAGAAGGGGTCCAGAAAGAGATTGACTAGTTCTTCTCCAAGACCCTGAGGATACAAAAGCTTGAGGCCCCAGCTGTCCTGAAGGATGTGCTGGCACTCTGTGCTTATCAGGTTGGGAAATGAAGACTTCATGAGAGCAAAGTAGGAGGTTGTGACTTCCGGTCTGGAGGAGGAAGGGTCCTGCTCCACCTACAGATCTGCAACTACAGAACACCTTCTGGGTGCAGATGAGGGACTGGGACCTCTGTCCATCTGAGCCCGCTGGGCCTGAGAAGGATGGCTGATGGCACTGGGTGCCTCCCTCCTGGGGCATTTTCTGCTGACCAGTGGCTCAGATCTGGGATGTTGTAGACTGACTGCTTAGGCCTGTCCAGCCACTTTCAAGTGGGCACCAGTGATCCAGTCAAGGAAACCTGGAGCATATGAAGTCTGTCCACATGGTTTCACAGGTCATGGTTGAGGACGTGTGGGCCAGAAGGTTTTCTCCTTAAGTGGGGAGGACTAGAAGGAGTGGACAGACTCTGTCAGCAACAAGGATCTGGCTTTTATCACTGTGGGATCTTCTTTGGGAATGAAAGATGGCTAAAAAGAGACAGGATCTGCCTGGCCAAGTGGGGCAAAAACATCACAGGAATGACAGGGTAGGACAGTGAGGATCCACAGTGGGTATTGCACTTTACGTGAGAGTGGAGGGAGAACTGATGGAGCTCTGCCTTGAGATCAGTGCTGAGCCAGCTGGGAGCTGCTGGGTCACTCTCAGAGAGCAGAGCATTGCAGCTGGTGCTCTGCTGGGTATTCACCACAGACTGACAGCTAAGGAAGAAGGAGGTAAGGCTTTCTTTGGAAAATGGGAAGAAGCCATCCCAGAGAAGACAATGTCCAGAGGATTTTATCCATGTGTATAAATATCTGATAGGAGGATTTAGAGACAGAGCCAGATTTGCAGTGGTATCCAGTGAAAGCTCTAGAGGTGACGGGCACTGGCTGCCCAGAGAGGTTGTGGACTCTCCATCCTTGTAGCTATTCCAACCTGGATGTACATGGCCCTGGGCAAACTGCTCTAGCTGACCCTGCTTTGAGCAGAGGTTGGACTAGATGATGCTCAGAGGTCTCTGCCAGCTTCGGTGACTCTGCAGCTCCATGGGAAACCACATTCCTTCGTTCCCTTTACATTGTTGAAGCAGGACACAGCAGTGAGGGACAGGGTACTTGATTTCTGGGCATGTGCTGGCGTTTCCACGAAGAGCCAAGTGGGAATGGTTTGCAGCACAGCTTTCCCAGAGTGTATTTTCTTAGAGCAATGTAAATTTTCATGAGTGAAATAATCTACCTTGAATCGCTTAATTATTGGCAATAAAAGAAACCACAAGACCGACCTGCAAATTACAGGGATAAAAAACTAAGTGCAGGTGTAGACTTCACTGGAGCTTTGTTGAAACTCTGTAGGTATTCCAAGTGTATGTTTAAGAATGTCAAATGAATAAATAACAGCTACTGGAGGTATGTACTCTTTTTAACTGCAATTACTGGTACACTGCAATCTGCTTTCTGAAAGTATTGGAAATCTTCCAAAGACAGAATGGGCCAAAGCATTTTGGTACAGTTGATAGAGATGAAGTGATGTGATGTCCTTGCAAGGTGGAGGAAGGAAAGGAAGAAGAGAATGACCAGAATGATGCTGGATGATAAAGGATTTCAGCTCAAACTGGGCCAAGAAAAAGACTTCACAGACTCATAGTCAGAAAATAGCTGGTGTTACTCTTAAAGCAATACTTTGAAGAGATCTTGAACATCTCTTCTGAAAAGAGCAGAATAAAATGAATAAAAAATTCATGTATTTCAATAGAAAATTATATTAAATGTAGGTAATTTTCTAAGTGCTCAATTCCAGTCATTCATACATTATATGCAATTAAACATATTTTAGGACAGGTAGGTTTGGCACCTATGGGAATGGTTTTAAGACATTTAGGGAACACAGGAAAAGAAACTGTTTGGTTAAAAGAGAAATGGGAGCAAAGGGAAGGTCGATGTCATGGTCAACTTAGTTAACTGGAAAATGGTATGTTTTGGACTGAAGGCAGACTTGGAAGCAAAGTTTCTTTGGATCCAGAAATTCCTGCAACTGACCAGCAGTCGGTCAGAAGCATGCTGGATGATGAGATGAGATGGCCAGAGACTTGACCAGAGCAGCTGTAATAAAAGAAGTGGTTGCGAAGTGCTTCAGAGCTGCCTTGCAGACAAAAAGCATCAGTTCTTTCCTTCTGTGCCAAAGGAAGAGCTCCATTCCATGATCTGCCTCTGGGGCTCAGGCTCACCAGCGATGGGGTGATGTGAAATTGTGTGCTCAGTTTCAGAGGGTGCCATGGACATCCTGCCAGCCTGCAGCAAAGCTGTAGCTGCTCACTGAGTGGCACACCTGGTCTGCTCCCTCTTCTTGCACGTAGTGCAAGTGGCCAGTGTGTAAATGGTGGCTCATCTCCACAGCCTCTCTCCTACCTCTTGTGTCTCCAATTGCACGATCCAGCCAATGCCCATGTGAAGGCCAGCAAGGCTTTCTGTCATGCTTATTTTTCATTCTCCTGTTACTCTGTCACTGACAGAGACTTACCACTCTCTTTTCCCCTCTGGTCTCTGTACCTGCTTCTTTGGCCTTCAGTTGCAAGATCATTTCAGGGTCTCCACTCTTGCACCCTCTCTGTTACTTCTCTTTGACATCAAAATTTCTTCTGTTTTTCTTCTTGTCAGCATCATGAAGTCTGCTTTCTGCAGGGCTGTATTTGATCGTCTCCACTCTGCTGATTCCTAGAAAATCCAGTATTATTTATTATTGTGTTGCTTTGAAAGTTAGCTATGAAAATAGATACACTACAGCAATTTGCAGAAACATAGCAAATAATATCCTAAGCCTATGCCAGACAGTTCTATTACAGTTCACTCTTCCCTACTGAAGGGGGGAGAATTGTCTATGTAGCTAATGCCAGTGTGGGGGAAAAAAGGCAACTTCAAAGGAGTGATGAGTCTGTTGGTTGCTGTACTGTAAGGAATAAACTACGAATGAAATGACAATACACCTCAAAAGGTGACATTCTTCTGCAGAAAACTGAATAAAATTGCTTGTGCCTAGCTGCAATTTCTTGGTTTTTGTGAAGTATGGAACAATTATTCCTTACGTGTCTTGAAAATTTAAAAAAAAAAATCAGAGTTAACAGAGCTGAGGACTTCGGGGGTCTTATTCCCACCCATATATCTGGCAATGGTTTAATTAAGCAAATTGTTTCACCCCTTCTCATTATTAAATAGAGCCTTCCTTTATAGAGCCTTTTCAGTCTGATTGGAGAACCAAGCAATGAAATATACATATCCTGCTGCTGTTACACAGCAAAATATCTTCTTTTAAAATTTAGGAGAGGACATATCTACATATATCCAAGGTCATCATGAAGCATTACAGCTGTAATACTAAGACCTAAGAATCCAAATTGGTGCCCAATCCACATTTTTATGCTTTATATTGCTGGTTGTTCATATGTAGAAGAGGATATTTCTTCTATTACCCACCATCCTCTTTTGACTGTGTAGATCTTTTTAAATTGCCAGGAATAGAAGTGAGTACATAAATGGATGTATTTCTAAACCACCTTCCTCTTCTTACAGAATGTAAAATGAGGAGGTTATTTCTGCTCTGCTATAAAACATGTGTAGTTGCAGTGGCTTTGAGAGGCTTCAGCACCATAAGCTCTACAGTTAGTCTAAGGGATGTGGTTCTGTTACTAGGACACCACAGGATCTACCAAAAAAGAATGAAAAATAGTCCTTTTTTCTTTTATTTCTCCAAGGCATTGTATTTGTATTACAGTACAGAGTGATGTGATCTGATTACTTCAAAGGCAATCTAAGTTTGAGCTCCTTGTGCTTATAACCATTTGGTCATCACATGTTGGTCTCTCTGAAGGTCTTGGGTAATGATGTTGCCATCAGAGCTTTATCTGTGGGTTAAATATTTTAGGGAATTCGTTCAGCTCTGCTGCAGAGAGCACTGATAATCTGTTTTCCTTTTCTGCCTTGCTGTTTGCTTTCTGAGATAGCTGTATTTTAAGAGAAACTCTGCGTGTGTCTAAACAAAGAGCTCGGTCACTGTAAATATATGCAGGAAGAACGAGTTCTGCAAACAAGGAAGACTTTGCAAGGCGACCTCTCTTTTTTGAGTAGATCATTGGGGAGATATATGGATGAGTAAAAGTAATGCACTTCTCAGTGCATTGACTTTCTGAAAGGGCTGTAGGTCAGCCTGACTAAACCTGTGATCTCTTGAAAAAGGTGGCTAAGGAAGAATATTTCAGATGTGTTTGCTGAAAGGGCCGGTGTGACTCTCTGCATTGAAATCAGTGTGTTAATCTTAGCTTAAGCTGCCTGTTGGTATTCAGCGCAGATTTGCTGAGCATTGTCTTCTGAATAGTGGTTGAATATCTCAGTCCTGGTTATCCACCTGACATCTGCACCTACTTTATTTGCCATTTTAGCAGAGAGAATAAGACTTCAGTGTACACAAGTACCCCCTTCTGAGAGCTGAGCTTCAAATCCAAATTCACGTCATGCTACAAGCGCTAACAGGGGTTGCATTCCTCCCTGTGATGGTAGGGTATTCATGGCCAAAATTCATTTATAATTTGAAAAGCTACAATTCCTTCTGACTTGGAATATGTTTTCATCTTTCCATTGTATCTGTCACAACAGAGAAGTCTTACACACAATTGTCCAATGTGTGTAAGCTATAGATGCAGGACAGAGGACTGCAAGTCCACATTTGGGTGTCTCTTTGCCAGGATATGCAGTCATATTTATTTATTTTTTTATTTTTAATCCTTTACGTCTATTTATTAAGCAGTGAAATGATTATGCAAAAATAAGCAGACTGTTTCAAATGGTACCTGTAAAGAAGTGAGGCTTGATAGAGTTCTCGCTTCAAAAGTTAAATTCATAACTGAAACTATGTGATAGAACGTTATTATTAGTCAAATTATCTCTGAAAGGGAATGGAGGCTGGGAGATATGTAGTCTGATCATGCTAATTAATTGCTTTCAGTTGTGTCATAAATCTCATAATCTGTTTGAAAGCAAAGCAGTTGTGGAGTTGCCTCTAAGCTGATTCACAGCTATTAAAGATTGGGTTGGATGGAACTCGGCTGCTTGTGGAGCTTGGGAGGGAAATCTGGTAGTGGAAATGGAACTGCTCAGTAAAGGCAACATAGAGGGTATCTGGACAAAAGGTCTTGATTATACAGAATACATAATAAATTATTTTACAGCGAGTATTATTGACAGGAATTTGGGTTGAACAGGAAAAGCAGCATGCTTAACACGAAGGCAACTGTTCCTCCCCAGCCAAATTTCAGACCCTGCCTTTAATGCCTGAAAATAATAGAGCTGCTGAAGAGAAAAAAAAAAATCTGTGCAAACTCTAAGCTCAGATTAGAAACTTTTGACTCATACTAGGCGCCATACTAAAAAAACCTGCTGTTATTATACCCAAACTAATTCATTTCAATGGTGAAAGACAGAACTGGCATCTTTGTCAATATTTATCAAGGATTATTGAAAAAAAAATATCTCTGCTGTCACTCAGACCTCTGTATTATCAGAAGGACTTTGTGGCAGCATTCAAAAAGCAAAAATTGACCAAAATACAATTCTCTTTCTGAAGAAAAGCAATTTAATATTTAATAAGAAAAAAGTAACTTCACTTGAGGGGGTGAATCTGCAGCCTATCAGGCCTGCCATATCATTTTAAAATTTATAACTCTCATGATTAGAAAATGTCAAGATACTCAAAATATAGGGGGGAAATACAGCTACTACAGCAAATGGATGCTCTGAAAATACTGAGATTGTGCCATGCTGTAACATCCACATAGCAATCCTGACTTTTAAAACACTCTTGTCACACAGTTTTTTGCTCATATATTGCTTGAAGACAATGAGGATTTGGGTATGATTTCACAGTTGAAAGTGAGTGAGTTATTAAATTTACATTTTACATTTGATACACAGCTCTGATAATGAACCTGCTTTGCAGAGAAAGCGTCAAAAAGTTTAATTTCTTTTGTGCTCAAGCCCTCCTTATAAATCTGCGTGGGTAATAAAATTATAATCGCATATTCATACCTCTTTGCAAAATAAGCATAATGATACTCTCTGTATTCCCTCGGCACCAGCTCTCTCAGGTTCTTCAGGCACTTTATAAACATTAATTAAGACTCGCACCCCTGCGTTGCGCAAGCGCCACGCTGATCGCCTTCATTGTTTTGGGAAGTGGCTGCCGTATTTTGATTACTCCAGTGCCACATCAGGAAACTGAGGCAGGGCAGCTAAGCCTCATGATAAAATTCTTGCAGCAAATCAGTAATTAAGGTTGGGGCTGCAATTGAAAGTGTTCCGCTTCCCAGCTTGCTGTTGTAAGCACCGGACTAACTCCTGTGGGAACTTCGAAGTATTTCCAATGATCCAAATCGGTTTCTGTGTTGGAAGAAATTGAATTCATTCATAATAGTTGTAGAATTGTTAATGCATTGTCACCTGCTCTCTCTGGAGGGCTGCCGTGTGACACTAGGGCAGCCATGAACCGTGGCACCATTAAAGGCTTTTTCCTGCAATAAACTGTGATAGGCAGCTGTCTGCAAGCACAGCCTGTCTTTATTGTGGCGAGTCTTTGGCTCATTTATGACTAAGTGGACTCTCTGTTGGTCCTTAGCTTGCAAATGTGCTACTTTTTCCTCGTTTTCCAGTCAAAAAAATTGTGCCTTCTCATGGAATCGTCTCTTCTCTCTTGCCAAGGGCTGTTTATTAACTCCTGTCCAACTTCCATTTCCTGTCATTTTCTGCTGCTTTTCTATCTGAAAGAAGACAGTGGTCATACCATGTCATAATTATTTTCTTTAGTAATTGCCACAAAGATGCTGAGTGTTTCCTAATTAGATCAGGCAGTGTTCATGGCGAAACCTCAGAGATGCTGTCCGAGGACACGAGTTTCCTTCAGATCTTGGTAATTGAGTTGTACAGACTGTGTCTGTGCAACCTGAGCTCATCCCTGCAGCTCAGGGAAGCACGTAGGGGGTTGGGAATTCTGGTATTTTAAAAGAAAGAGAAAAAAATAATAAAAAATAGCTTAATTAGGGAAATAATGAGATTTTTTTTCCTTTCCTGTTCTTTACATGTGCCATAGTGTGGAAATCTGCTTGGTTTTATCTCATCACAGTTCCATTTTGCAAATAGAAAACTGGAGCTTGTTATGCAACTTTATAGGTGAGAATCAGTTAAAAAAAATTGAGGACTTAGATTGGTTTTGGGGGCAGATGGATAAAACTTATCCAGGGATTGAAAACCCATTTGCAAATGTACCGTTGTTTTGATGTGAAATAACTCTACAAAATGTTCTAACCAGTGCCTTATTTTGCTGCTGGAGGGCTGTAAAATTGCAGATCATTGCACTGTAGATGAGATGTTAATTCGGGGGAATCTGTGAGCAATATAGAATTGCTGGATACATTCAGCATGCTGCTTGCCCTCTTTTTTATGAGTAAAAATGGACAACTGGGTGGTCAATATTTGAGAGCACTAACAGCGAGGATGTTGCACCAGCAGGATTAGTGTTCATGGCAAGTGTTAGAGGCAATGGGAGAAATGGGAAAACTGCCCTTTATCTACCATTGTGGTGGCAGGGAATATTACCTTAGCACTGCTGGTAGTGTTAGGAGCACCTCCCTTCCACTCTTTTCTTTAAGGAGTATGAATGGGACGTTTATCTGAAGATAGGAATTGGGTTCCTTGTCCAGAGAGAAACCCTGGGGTGCTGTGATCTGATCCTCCCTTTGGCCACTGTTGGGTGTTTGTTGTGCCAGTTCAGCACACAGGATGGAATAGTTCCTGTACTGTGCAAGCATCCTTACAAACCACATGAGGAGGGAGGTAAAGCTTTCTTTATCCAGCTCAAAGGTGAGGGAAACTGAAGAGCTTCGACCATCCTACAACTCCATTTTTCTCCTGAAAATTGTCCTTGTAATTGTAGATTCTTGGTGGTTCTTGGGGCTTTCCTGTTCAGGGCCAGGGGTTGGACTCGATAATCCTTGTGGATCCCTTCCAAGTCAGGATATTCTATGCTTCTGTGAAAACAATTGCAGCTGCTCAGCTTCTTGGCTTCATGACTTCCATGTAAAACCTGCAGCAACAGTGCCCAGACCTATAGGGGGAAAATGACACATTTTTGCAGCGTGGTACTTCCCTGAGCCTTCCCCATTTCATGGAGTCAGACCCTGTCCAGCTTGGCTTGAGACTCTTGCTGAACTTTGGACTCTACAGGGCTGAAAAATTAATTTGGTCCTCAAAATAAAGGGTTAAGAATTGAAAGTATCACATAAAACAGGATTGTGAAGTGTGTGATGGTGTTTATGTGTTGGCACGTAAAATGCTGGAGAAAAGGAAGCCATAGGTTATTCAGGAAAAGAAGATAATTTAGTTTTGGGTTAATAGCAGTGCTTAATAATAATAATAAACCAAAGTCTGGCCTTCTAAGTCTGGAGTGATAGTTAGGTACCTTTTCCATACCAGTTGTTAAACCCTTTATTTGATGAACTACTTAGTTTAAGTGCCTTGATGTAGCATCTAAACCTCACTGGAAGCCTGAGCCACAGACAGGCAGAACACAATCATTTTGCTGAGGAGGAGGATGAAAAGGCAACCATCCCCTGGAAAACAGGGAAAAATATAGGAGAAAGGGATGAGCCATCTGCTTCTCCCTTATCGGTCCTTGTGGTCTAATATTTAATGATATAAAATGCTGCAGGAGGACACCAAGGCAAAGTAATGTTTTCCTTATCCAGCAAGTGATGGGAAACACTGCTGTCATTTCCAGGGCTTGGTGGTTTCACTCTGGTCACCAAAATTTCAGCCTGCCAGTGCTATGAGTAAAGTATAAGAGGGAGGGAAGCTGGTGCACGCTGCACAAAGAGGAGGCACATAGCAGCAGCACAGCCCTGCTTTGCTCTGTTGGCAATGTCATTCAGTGATTCTTTTAAGAAAGATTAGGAAGAAATTCAAGGAACTTACTACTTCTCACAGACAGAAGCCATTGGGATGTATAGGATGGCAGAGCTGCAGTATATTAGCAGGCTTTTTTTTCCTCCCGATAGAATTCACATAAATAATTTAAAAAAATATAAAACCTGATTTGACCTGACTTTCCAGCAGAAGAGAAGATAAATATTTGAGAGATTCTAAAATATATTGTCATAAAACAGACTTGTGGCTGGATTCTTCCCTGTCCAGTGCTTTGTGGTCTCTTTGCCATCTTCATCTGGTTTTGCCAGTTATTCTGTCCCCAAAGTCTGTAAGACCAGACACACGTGTGAGACTTTTAAATTCTGCCTTTGAAATGAAGATAGCAGTCAACTTGCAATGACATAAAAAAGGTAGCATGTTTTCCTGCAGTGTGTGGCAACAGTGAGTGCAGCTTCTTAAACACAGCCCATGACTCAGGATGCTATTTGCAAAATCAGAATCAAGAGTTGTAATTGATACCCAAATTATGCCAGTCAGACCTGTTTTAAGAGTTTGTTGCAAAAATAATTGCCCCTGGATTAAAATTCTGAAAATCTTAATTGATCCCTTTGACTTTCCAAAGATTGGTGAGCATCCAAGCTAGTTTTTGGGGCAGATGGCTCCAGCTACAGTCTGCCAGACATGTGTTGAGGAAAAGAGAACTTTTTAAGAAAAGATATTCTGGACTCTACAGGCTTTTATTATCATGAATAAAATGTTTTTTTTCTTTATTCATAATCATCAGATCTCTTTCCTTGCTGTCTCCAAGTAGAAACTGTCATAATTGTTGCTGTAGACACTAGTTTTTCCTTAAAAAACAGAGTATTGTTATTGAAGTGCTTGCTGTTTGTGGTGCCTGTAAACCAAAACACCAAAGCAATGACCATTGTAAACCAGATGCTGAAGAAACACAAAGCAAAACTTAGAATCACAGACTGGTTTGAGTTGAAAGGGACCTTAAAGCCCATCCAGTCCTAACCCCCCTGCCATGGGCAGAGACACCTTCCATTCTCCAATGGAGCCCCATTCAGCCTGGCCTTGGACACTTCCAGGGACTGGGAATCCACAGCTTCTCAGAGCAGCCTGTTCCAGGGCCTTGCCACTCTCACAGCAAAGAATTTCTTCCTATTATCCAATCTAAACCTAGTGTGCTTCAGTTTAAAGCCGTTCTCCCTTGTCCTGTCACTACTTATGAAAATCCCTGTCCATCTTCCTTGTAGGCTTCCCTCAGGTACTGGAAGGCCACAATGAGGTCACCCTGGAGCTTCTCCAGGCTGAACAATCCCAGTTCTCTGAGCCTGTCCTCATAAGAACGTTGCTCCATCCCTCTAATCGTCCTGATGGCTCATTCCAGCAGGTCCATGTCCTTGCTGTACTGGGCATTTCACATCAATGGAAAACTGAGGAGACCCCAACTCAGCCTGGTCTCCTCGTTAGCAGAATGAAAGCATCCCTACTGAAATAATTATATCTGTCAGCAAATGTCCCTCGTATAACAGGCCTGAAGAGGTTGGTAATGAAATAAAGAAGATAATTTAGCAGAGAGGAGACACTTTGGTTTTCCCCTGGTGGTTAGCAATTAGTCTGGTTTTTCCTGCTTTGTTTAAGTTGCTAAGGAACATTATTTGCTCTTGGATCTATTTTTAATTGACCCAAAATGAAGGGTTTTGTTACAAGAAAATGCTTTCTTGAATCTAGATTTGTGAATCAAGATCATTCAAAGAAACAGAGTTCATTCTGGACTCAGATGTCTGCTGTTTTCAAAGCAAATATTCAGTCCTTGAGAAAAAAATGTTTAAAAGTAGATACAGATTGTAACAGATTGAAGCCTATTAAATATTTTGGTGATTAACTGTGGTTTATTGGTTTAAAAAGTTTAGGAACAACTTTACTGTTCTTCCCTGAGGGTCCCCTGCTGAAAAAAAAACAAAAGAAATTACTTGTATCTTGAGCTAACTCAGGTATAACCACAAAGAAAGCAAAAAAACCCCAGACCAACCCACCTAACTGAAATGGGGCCACTGGTGATCACAGTCCTGCCACATGGTGTGACTTTGGGAACATGTATTTAAGTTTACATTCCCTTTAAAATAACTTTCACAAGACTCAGGGTCTGAGATTTTGATGTATTGCTGTTTCATTTAGACCATCTGTCTTCTGATGTCCTGAAATGGTATTTCATGTTCCTATCAGACTTGTGGTATTATTAAAAATCAAATTTCTTCCTTTTTTTTTTTGTTTTGTTTTGGTGGGGTTTATTTGTTTTTTTGTTGGTTTTTTTGGCCAAGCAAAGCTGCTTGGCATCAACACTGTTGGTAAACAAACACAATCAAATATTCTTCCAGTACTGCATTCCCATGTGTGTTCAGTGAAACTGCAGCTCGGAAAAGGCTGGATGCAGCAGTTCTACCTGACTGCAGACAGGCACAGCAATAGTTCCCTTTGCTCTCAGCTTGAAGAAGGCACAGGTAACTTCCCTAAAGTCCTGTCCAAGATCTTTACATTGCACATGAGTTACTGTAAGACAAAGTGCATCATTTTCTTAAAAGGAGCTAAGTGGATTTCTGAGAAATAAATTAATACACCTTCAGGTGCTGCTGTATTATCCTTTTGAGACATACTGTATAAAGGCCAGGAAATTCTAAATTAGAGAAGATATGCAAGATTCTTCTTGACCTTATGGCTTAGATCACATTTAATATAAGATTAATTTAAGGCATTCTGTATTCAGGGACACATTCAGTAATCTAATAGTCCTTCTCCGTTTTTAACTGCTGTAATTGTATTTATTTTTAAATTATCTGGCATTCACTGGCTTTTCTGACAATTTTAATTTATTCGAGAATATTTTTCTAATGTCTTCCTATGCCAGAGGGTAGTGAAGGATAGAAATATTAGGATACCAACACCATGTGGGAGTGGAATTATTTTGAGGCTGGAATATAGGCTATAACTAAGAGTAATGGGGTAAAATTAAGATGGGAACATTTAGTCTGAGACTGAAGGAGCCTTGACAGGATGATCTATTGAACTATGGAGATATTTCCTACAGCATATGGTGAAAGTCTCATCATTTTGAAGTTGCAACTTGATTGGATAAATTAGAAGAATTACTATAAATGGAGCAATCATAGTCTTCTTGCAGTTGGAGATGACCTCTCTTTTCAATCTCGGTTTTGGCTATTTCTCCTCCTTTGCTTTATCAAGCTTCCTCAGTGGGACCGGAAAGCATTTATGGCAAAGAAAGTGTGCTGTGTTTATATATTACTTGAGAAAGCTGTACTGCCAAAGACATATGTAGCTTTTCTTCCAATGGATCCAAGAAGCCACCACAGCTGTGATTTTTCTCCATCTTTACCTACTGGGGAGAAAAGCTGTGACTGTTCTCTGCCTTGCTCCCCAAGGAACTAGTAAGACCAGTTGTTTTCCTTGATGGAGAGAGAAGGTCTGGGAAAAGTCTACTGTGAAAACACATGCAAAGGCCAGAAAAAGAAATAGTGGTGGACTGGACTTTGAGCAAGCTGGTCTGGTGGGAGGTATCCTTGCCCATGGCAGGGAGTTGGAACGGTCTCATGTAGTGATCACTGCCTTTTGGGATGTTAGATAAGTGATACCAACTTCAAGTAGGGAACCATTTATTCCTGAGGCATCCCTTTGGTGCTGCCAATTTAACAGAGCTGTGACAGCGATGCAGTGAAGATAAATGAGACAAATGTAAGAGAAACCAACCAGACAAGTAAACAAATTCTTAGTGTTTGGAGAAGAAAGGGATTTTTATCTCCCCCTAACCTGATTGATCTTTCTGAATAAGAACCGTTTCAGAAGGATTAGGACCCATTTCATACGATCACTGTTATCTTCATGGCTCCAGGTCTCTTTCTGCAAGGCAGTGCAGTAACTTGAAAAGCTGCAATCATAATACCAGCTCTGCTTATTAGGATAAACAACCTGCAGATAAACTTTAGCTATTTTATTAATTAACAGCTATATTTTTCTCCCCTGGAAATCTCAGCAGAAAGGCCTTTCCTGTGACTGGCCAGGACAAATCGCTCACCTGTCAGAACCAAAGATGGCAGGTGGTTTTCCAGGGCTCTCAAAAGAGCCTGTGCCATACTTTTGTACTCTACCCAGGACTGGTGAGTGGGCAGTCAGGGGAATGGCAGTCACTGGCTTAGATAGCATTTCACACCACGGCCGAGCAATGAAGAGCCAGTCCACATTCAGACAATGCATTTGCTCATTACAGGATTCAAATATTTAAGACTGTTTTGATAGGATGACAAGTCAAGTTAAGGTAGATTGGTTCTCAGGCAAATTGCATCATAGAACAAAGACTTGTGTAAATATTTCAGCAAACTCCAAGAAAATGAACCTCATGCTGATCTCAGAAGTGTTTTCCAAAGTGATTCTGCCATTGTTACTTTCAAATACTTAGATTTATTGCTGAGGTTATTGTGAGTCTGTGATTTCTCAATGCATGAGTAAATATGTGCATGAAATACTCCTGCATTTGCAGGGAAAAGGCTTACTGAGCAAATGAAGTCCTTTTTCCATCTTGGTGTCAAGTAGAAATAATCCAGATATAACTAGACCTTGTACTTTTAGGCATAGAGAAGCTGTTACTGGCATAGGATGGAGTCCTTCTGTACAGACATAAATTGGAAGAAAATTCTATATTTAATGAGCTGTGGACAAGGATTGACAAGGAATATATGAAAACTCCCAAGATCCAAAATGCTGCAGTGTTTCTCAAATGGGTGACTCAATGAGCAAAGGAATTTGCCTTGGTAGAATGTGTATGATGTAGCTGTGTGTATAGGTAGCTATTAGCAATTAATAGTTAATTAATAATAATTAATAGTTAATCAGCTATCTTAACTATGAACCTGCAATGAGTCATTCCATGTATTTCTCCATAAACCTAGTGGGTACATGCATGAATAAATATACATATCCTGAGTTCAGCAAGGTCCTAATACCAAATTTCAATAAATGCAGGAGACCCAAATGCCAAAGCCATACAGGGTGTACAGTCATGTATATTAATTGCAGTATCTTATGTGTCAGAAGGCTGGAAGACCCTTCCTTTCTAGACCATCAAACCATAGCCAGGACAGAAATTATCCCTATGGACTCTGATCAGAAAGCAGTCCTGTGAATTTTTGACCAGGTTAATTACTGTTTACTCACAGAAGACATTATTACAGCTTATATTTTGTTAACCAAACTACTGCTTACATTTTATGAACCAAAAGCCTGTTCCTAGGTTGGAAAGAGGTTTAATTCTCTTCAATTTTCTTCCTCATTCCCACTTCTCTGAACTTTTTTAATCATGTTTTCTCATTAGCAGAATATACATGATTAAATCCCTCATTTAATGAGGTGCTTTGGGATGATAAAGACAGCAGTCCATTCTGCTGGAATGACTTTGAGATGTTAAAAATTAAACAAAACTTATAAGTGCCAACAGTTCTCCTACTGTCTTTACTGGTAGTTGTTCTTTTATGTGAGAGAACAGTCCCAACCTGTGTCCTGCCTTCAAGAAGTTGATTTCCAGATTCTTATTAATAACAAGTCTGGGCACACTGTGGCAGAAACTTTTGTTTGTTTGGTTGATTGGGTTTTTTTTTGTTTTTTAGACAAATACTTAGACTAATTTAAGAGTGGGTCAAGCTTGTCTGATTTTCAAGTAATTAACAATTTTGTTAGTTTTTTACAGAGAGATGATAGTGATATTCATTTACATTAGATCTCAAAGAAAAGCATTCGAGAAAATGAACCTTTGCTCTTACAATGCATTTTTTGCTGGAGACTGCCATGCTTTGGAATGTAAAAATGGAGCCTAGCTACAAATAAAATGGGGAAAACAAGAGGATGGATGCTACAGTTGAGTTTTATATCATTCAGGTCATTAAAGACAACTGAAATTGATCTTTCCTGTCAAAGACAATTCGTTATTTTTTTCTATAACTTTCTGGTACTTTGTTTTGTGGGTTTGTTGCTTCTGTACTTGCAGAAAAACCTAGGAGTAGTGTTACTTTATTGCATTTTATGGTGATAGAGAACTTGTCTCAGTGTTTTTAAGTCAGAGAGTGAGTTCCCTTTTATTGAAAGGTCGTGTGTTTGGAGTTCAGTGTGCTCAACATCTGCATATCATTTCAACAGCTGGCAAACTTGTTGGGAAGCATCTGCTTTATATTACAGCTACTTTTCATTGAGGCAAATTGAATATGGCATCTGAAAGGGCTCATTGCATTCATGGGGATTTCACTGGTCATTACGTGACAAAGCGATTATTTAAGGGCATAGATTTTGCCTGTTTTCATACAGTGCCTGGTACACTGTAGCTTCTGTCAGGGGCAAATGCAGGAGACATTAAGAAATGGTCAGGAGCCATGTGGATAAAGAGGAAGACAGTGGAGAAAAGATAGCAAAGTTCTACATTTGAAGGTATTTACTACGGAGCTTCTAAAATACTTGAATTTAACTTTGTAGTTTTGAATGAGATGCTTCATTTAACAGATTATCCTGCTCCGATAGATGTTTAGGATTGATTCTATTTTTAGAGCTGCTTCAAAGTCCAAGCTCTCATGAAGGTGATTAATTCTTTACTTCTGATTTTTGTTTCATTTGTTTTGATCAGGGGTACTCTGTCGATGACTTTGGTATCCAAATCTAATGAAATCTCACCATGTTTCTACAATATTAGCATGTAACTATCTGCTCTTATCACTAGGTGTGACTCAGTCATACCCTTATGGCAGAAGTAATAACTTGGATTTGGCCAGTCTTCTTCCCAAACTACCATCTTCTGCTGTTTGTTGTTTCTCAAGGAAAGGATTTTAAAAGATTCTTCTTGAGTGGGCTCAACCAAGAAATGTCTTCAGAGCAAAGGTCTTTGAATGGTATAGTAAAAGATGATTATATAGCTATGGACAGGAGGCTGGAACCACCTGCACTCTGTGTTGTAGCAGTAACAGCTGAGACTACGGGTCAGGACATTGTGTTGACTCATACTAACATCCTTGCCCCATCCTCATTTGCTCTGGGAATTCCATCATTACCTGCAGAGTGAAGCAGGGGGATTCTAGATGTGTGTAAAGACATACCAGCAGCATGCTCTGCTGAGCCTGGTGCCAGCACTGCATCCCCTCTTGGAGCTCATGGGCTCAGGCTGCACGTGTTTGATCAGTGAATGCCAATGGAATGAAGATTCCCGATGAAGTTTCCTAAAGCTCACTGTCAGGTCTCTGAATGTGAAGATCATTCAGGAACTGATCGAAAGATGTTTTCTTCTTACTCCCATCCTGGTATTTGACATCTTCTTACTCCCATTCTGATATTTGACATCTGTTTTTAAACATAAAGCCAGGAATCACAGTTTACACTCTCTGAGCGAGCTCAGTTGTGTACCCTGGTTTACAAGGGGGACTAGAAGATCTGTTCAAGACCTTTGTGGAAAAATAGTTCAATTCTATTGTTGCTTGTTAGTGCTTCCTTTTAGCTGCTTATCCAGTTGTTCTGCTGTGGTGTTGCCACTAAGCATGCTAATGCCATTAATGGAAATGGATGAGAGAGAACTTCATTTGTTCCTCAGAGTTTTCCAGGAGAGGGCAGCCACAGTTAATTCTGGGTCAGTTCATGTAATACAATGTGAATATAGATTACTGGCAGCGTTTGGCTGTGATGCTCTATTGCCTAGCATGGTTTGTGTGCTTAGTTCTTTTAATTTGTTCCCTTGTTTGGATTGCAAGTGCGTAAAAGATAGACTTTTTCACAAATTAACGCTGGAAAAGACAACCCACATAACAGAGTGGTTAACTCCCAGTGCCATGTACTTGCTGAAATTGGAAATGCTCTTGGGAGCAGCTTTTTGCCTTATATACTTTCCAACCAACTCATAAGCTTCTCTTCACTCAGTTACTTCAAAGATGTTTGTGGTAAAGCATAGCCTAAACTATTGCTAGAGACCTGAAAAATTCAGGGAAAGAATAATTCCCTGGCACTGAAAACTTTTACTTTAGTTTAGAAAGGATCAGGACAAAATGATCCTGTCTCCTCTCCTCTTTACATAATGAGGATGTATATAAAGTTTCTCTTGTTTTGGATGTAAGGATATTAAGTTAGCACTAAGGGACATGTCCCACGAGCACAGTTTGGAGGCTGTGCTTACCCAAACAGCAATGAGGGTATAGATGGCACCAGGAGACATTATTTAACTCTGCCCTCCCAGGGCTGTTGCTCTGGCACGACTGGGACTGGAAGGGCAACCAGGATCCCTTGGTTTCCATCCTCAGTCTTTGTATTAAGACTGCAGGGAAAGTTTCCTTTTCATATGAAATGGGTAAGTGCCTTTCTTGGATCAGTATAAACCAGCAAAAGCTGTTTTTCTTCTGTCCTCCTTTGGGTTTTTTTTTAATGTAAAAAAAGCACCAACTCTATTTTCCTGCATGGCTAAGTGAAAACTCCATGAAATACCATTTTCCAGGCCCTTAGGCCATGGATTTTTATAAAGGTAAGAATCTGGTCCCAGCAGGTACAGAGCTGATAGTGTTTGAGAGGATTTTTTGTTCCTGTTTTGTGGAAGGAAACAAGATGCAGTTCTTTACACGTCACATGTAAATTCACAAAATGATACATGACTTTAGAGGTACAAGAAGCCATGAAGTCCTTCTATACACTGAATTTTGAAGTGTTTTACCCTCAATTTTTTCAGCTTTGTCAACTTCCAATGCTTTACAACCTCTCTTCATTCCTTAGGCGTCCCACTTGTGTATCAAACATACACACATAATCTCAAAATACATAAACCATTGAAAGATTCTGCCAGAGAGACCTTGCCAGATGATGCAGGGCTGCTCTGCCTGCTGTGGAGGGTGAGGAGTTAATAATTTCTCATCTCTCCTTCTATGTCTGTGGGTCTCTAGAAGGTAGAGCAGACACAGTACTGTGTCTGTAGATGAGCTGATAGTTCTGGCCAGGCTGCTCACAGAGCCTTGTGAAAATAATTCTTAGAAAAGAGACTTAATCAGCTGCCACACTACGCTGATTTGCACATAATTGTGTCTGTCTTTTAAAAGCCAAAGATAAAAGGACAGAATTTGACACCTGCTCATTGCTCATTTTCCCAGCAGCTCGGCAGGCTGGAGCACAGTCACCAGGTTTGAGCGAGGAAAGGTTTTGCCACCCGGATTGTCAATTAAAAGGAGAGGGGTTTGCAGGAATGCTTTGCAGCACTTGACAGATGAAGCCCAAGGCATGGCTTGCAGCCTTGGGTATGGAGAGGATTTCATTTTTCACCCTCTCTAGCTGAACTCACTGTTTCTCTTCTTCTCTCCCCCACAATGTTATATTTGCAGTTTTATTTAAACACAAAGTTTTCATCCTCTGTGCACTTCACTGTACTGGTATCCGAGCTCTCCGTTCCTTCGAAATGCAGTGATGCGAAAGAAAGGACTTCTACACTCTGACTCTTTTCTCAAAGACTTCTTCTTTAAATAACATTATTTTTATTTCAATTTACTTCTCTTTCTGAGTTTTCTTTTATCCTCATTACCCCTTCCTGCGTGTCTGATAAATCCTCAGGTTTTACCTTTGTTTCAAGCTTATTCCC
>WBMV01002992.1:851238-932382 GCA_013396655.1 Campylorhamphus procurvoides
CTCATAGTATAATATAATATATATATATATATATATATAAAATATGCTATGAAAGTATATATGCCATATTAAAAAAAAAGGGTAAGCTGGAAGGAGGAATAGGGAAAATAATATAACAGAGGAATAAAAGAGAAGTAATTTGGCACACAAATTGTAGCCCACAGATACCAGTGAGCACAAGTTGCCCCCTTACCAGCAGATTTCTGTGGGTATTACTGTGTGACCTCAGCAAGAGGTTTCAACTTGCACAGGAAAAGATGGGTCAGTGTGTGGGAATTCAGCCTGGGCTGAGCTCTGCTGCTGTAGCTGGAATGCAGACAGGCTGGGAACGAGGTCTGTGCAAGGTGCCACATGGACATAGGCAGGTCATGGACCTACAGGGACATCTTTGGTGCAAGGTCCTCAGGAGAGTAGAAAGGAACTAGTCTGGACGTGTCAAAAGCACAGATGAAGACATTTTAATTGTTAAGGCTTATGATCCAATTATATCTCGGACATGGGTTTGGCAGTGTAGNTTTTTTTAATGTAAAAAAAGCACCAACTCTATTTTCCTGCATGGCTAAGTGAAAACTCCATGAAATACCATTTTCCAGGCCCTTAGGCCATGGATTTTTATAAAGGTAAGAATCTGGTCCCAGCAGGTACAGAGCTGATAGTGTTTGAGAGGATTTTTTGTTCCTGTTTTGTGGAAGGAAACAAGATGCAGTTCTTTACACGTCACATGTAAATTCACAAAATGATACATGACTTTAGAGGTACAAGAAGCCATGAAGTCCTTCTATACACTGAATTTTGAAGTGTTTTACCCTCAATTTTTTCAGCTTTGTCAACTTCCAATGCTTTACAACCTCTCTTCATTCCTTAGGCGTCCCACTTGTGTATCAAACATACACACATAATCTCGAAATACATAAACCATTGAAAGATTCTGCCAGAGAGACCTTGCCAGATGATGCAGGGCTGCTCTGCCTGCTGTGGAGGGTGAGGAGTTAATAATTTCTCATCTCTCCTTCTATGTCTGTGGGTCTCTAGAAGGTAGAGCAGACACAGTACTGTGTCTGTAGATGAGCTGATAGTTCTGGCCAGGCTGCTCACAGAGCCTTGTGAAAATAATTCTTAGAAAAGAGACTTAATCAGCTGCCACACTACGCTGATTTGCACATAATTGTGTCTGTCTTTTAAAAGCCAAAGATAAAAGGACAGAATTTGACACCTGCTCATTGCTCATTTTCCCAGCAGCTCGGCAGGCTGGAGCACAGTCACCAGGTTTGAGCGAGGAAAGGTTTTGCCACCCGGATTGTCAATTAAAAGGAGAGGGGTTTGCAGGAATGCTTTGCAGCACTTGACAGATGAAGCCCAAGGCATGGCTTGCAGCCTTGGGTATGGAGAGGATTTCATTTTTCACCCTCTCTAGCTGAACTCACTGTTTCTCTTCTTCTCTCCCCCACAATGTTATATTTGCAGTTTTATTTAAACACAAAGTTTTCATCCTCTGTGCACTTCACTGTACTGGTATCCGAGCTCTCCGTTCCTTCGAAATGCAGTGATGCGAAAGAAAGGACTTCTACACTCTGACTCTTTTCTCAAAGACTTCTTCTTTAAATAACATTATTTTTATTTCAATTTACTTCTCTTTCTGAGTTTTCTTTTATCCTCATTACCCCTTCCTGCGTGTCTGATAAATCCTCAGGTTTTACCTTTGTTTCAAGCTTATTCCCATAAGGAGCTGGTACCTCAATGAGCCAGCATGGGGATTTTGAAAGCTTACAATTAAGATGTTTCTCTCTATCTTCTGAAAGTCACTTTCCCCTCTCAGTTCTGTTTGGTAGCATATGAATTTATTTCTGCTCAGTGAAACCTCCTATTTGTTCTTCCCAGGATGAGTTAACTCCTTCCTAAAATGTCCATGTCCCCATGTGGAAAACTGGTCTGGTACTCACTTCTTTGCCTCACCAGATAGCCTTAAGATTTGAGGAAGATATTTTTTAATTTATCTAAGATTCTTTTTAATTGTTTCTGCTTCTCTAGCAGTGCTGTCTTCACATCCCAGGAAAATAGGTCTGCATAGTTCCAGGTGTCATACAAATTGTTCTGCTGAGCTCTTGGGAACATGAGTATTCTGGTCCCTTAGAGCTTATAGTCTTTGTCTCTAGGACCTCATAGTATAATATAATATATATATATATATATATATAAAATATGCTATGAAAGTATATATGCCATATTAAAAAAAAAGGGTAAGCTGGAAGGAGGAATAGGGAAAATAATATAACAGAGGAATAAAAGAGAAGTAATTTGGCACACAAATTGTAGCCCACAGATACCAGTGAGCACAAGTTGCCCCCTTACCAGCAGGTTTCTGTGGGTATTACTGTGTGACCTCAGCAAGAGGTTTCAACTTGCACAGGAAAAGATGGGTCAGTGTGTGGGAATTCAGCCTGGGCTGAGCTCTGCTGCTGTAGCTGGAATGCAGACAGGCTGGGAACGAGGTCTGTGCAAGGTGCCACATGGACATAGGCAGGTCATGGACCTACAGGGACATCTTTGGTGCAAGGTCCTCAGGAGAGTAGAAAGGAACTAGTCTGGACGTGTCAAAAGCACAGATGAAGACATTTTAATTGTTAAGGCTTATGATCCAATTATATCTCGGACATGGGTTTGGCAGTGTAGGCAGAGTGAAAAGGTCAAATTTGGAGAAGTTTTGTAGAAAGTAGCATCAGGGTTTAATCACAGACTGAGGGAGTGAGTCATGAGAGGAGATCAAGTCAAAGTGAAAGCCAGGATTGACAGGAAAGAGTCTGATTTTATTTCTGAAATTAAGACAGCTAGGGAAAGGACTTCATGAAAAATTCAGGGGCTAGATTTTGAGCATGTTCAGTTTTCGAAGTAGTAAATTATTAACAGAAATATCTCAGAGAAAGGCCAAACTTTGTTTGGTTTGACGACTCTAGGCTTAAAGATTTCTTGTTTTCTGTAAGGTTGGTGGTTGTTTGAATGTTCATATCCAATCTAACAAGGAAAAATATGGATTTATGTCACAGAGAATGACTGAAAACTTCCATCTGCATATGTCTATTACTGCAGTTCTTTGGTGGATTCAAATTGGATTTTGAGACAGTTCATAATACAGAAGCAGGATGCAGTCAGCATAAAGAAGTCACAGCTTCATAGTGGAGCTCAGTGTTTTCCGTCTCACATCTGCCTGGCTCGTTGTCTCATGTCCTAATGCAGAAGGGGGAGAACGGACTAATTGTATGTAGGGAAGATGGGAAAAAAAATTAACCCATTGGTAAGTAAAACAACTAAGAGTCATTAGACTAAAACACGCTATGAGTGAAATTCAGAGAGACTTCACAAAGAATATGTCCATTTTAATGTGCCCCTCTGCTTTTGAGCAGCTCTGGTCTGTAGACATTAGGGACATGTAGTCTGGTAACCACACGTCACACCTTCCCTGCACCCAAAGTGCTGTGCTTGCAGTGGTTGTACCTGGGTTTGTTCAGTATCACCCATTTAGCTCAGCTCAGTGCCTTTCAGTCATGGCTGGGCTGAAGGAGGCCCAGGAGGCTCGGTGTCCTACTGCTCGTGTTTACACAGCCACTGAAATCTGGTAAATCATCAACCTACCTGTTAATAGGGGGTTATATATTATCTCGTACCAGGCTTTGAATGATCTGTAAGGACACAAAAATTCTTACAGCCTGGAAATCTTTTGCAGTGTTTTGTAGTTCTTTTTTAAGACAAACATGGAAAGTGAGTCTCAGATCCATAGTTTTTGTTTAAATAGTCAGTATAACTCTTTTTTTCTTTCTTAAAGCATCCTGCACTGGTGTCTCTATACATTGGGCATGGAGATACCTGCCGGCTGTCTCTTCTCTCTTCTCATCTGTGTTTGAGTTCCCTCAGGCCTCAAATGAAACAATTATACTACACATAGTGTTAGTTTAACTAGCAATTAAAAAAATAGCTACCTGTTAGTTATGATCCTGTATCTGTGTAAGAGTCCAGAGCACCGAGCACCACTGTGTGCCTGTTGAATGGCCAATGCAGAAAATACTGTTTCCACTTGAAATGGTAGAAAATCCAGGAAAACAAATTCCACTTCCATATTGCCATATTCTGCGAGAGTTTTGGTAAGTAAATTGTGTGGCTGAATCCACGTATTTGACTTTGCATGCACACAGTTGAGCACAGGAGCTCAGTTTTGTGTCTGCTGTTAAGCAGGTATTACTTCTCTTGTGACCGGCTGCTAGCTCACTGCCACCTCCATAGGGAGGGTGCCACAATCACCACCCTTATCACTGATTCCTAGAGCAGGTAACACTGCCTGGAGGTCTTCAGCCTATCTAGTGTCTAGACTAAACCTACTTTGAGGCTGAGACATGCTGCCAAATCAGCACATAAGTGCTATGGGCTCCTTTTTTTACCATTAACTTTTGAAGCCACAAGTCAGAAACTCTGACAAAGTTGGTATGAGGCTTTTCAAAATCTCCTCTGCAGAAGGAGGGGTTTGTCTCACATCCATCACTGCAGAATGGCAGTAAAAAGGGGAAAATTTCAAGTCTCATTATGCAACCAGTGAGGAACAGCATGATCTGCTTTCAGTAAACTGTAGGTTAAGTTGTGTTATGGTGTGATTTTGGGGTTTGTCCCGTGCAGAGACCGAATTGAGTGGTCCTTGTGGGTCTTTTCCAACTCAGCATATCCTATAATTCTGTTCATTCTTGCAGTGGTTTTGCACAAAGGTGCCAGTATACAAAAAACAGCATTATATGACATTTCCTAATATATTTTAATCTTGTTTAAATGTAATATAGGGCTTTTCCCCCTCCCCCTTTCTTTTTTCTTTCTCCCACAGAGCATGGTAAGAATGCTCTGAAAGTAGTTCTGACACAGACAAGCTATAGAAATAAAGTTTTCAGTAACCTAAAATAACATGCAAATCTCGGGGCTGTGAAATTTCAAACACAGGCATTCACTGTATGCCAGCCTGACCTCCTGGCTGTGTAGCAGATAATAAAAAGAAGTCTTCATCAAACCTGCTTGTGATGAACAGATAAAAAAGAGTTGGTCCACATTCAGAAATTAGTCTATTTAAACGAGCTGGTGCCATGTCATGGAATATTTTAAAATTAGTCAAAAGCATCTCAGTTACTAAGCTTTGAGCATCTTAAAATTTTAGGGATCTGTCTTTGAGCATTTAGATTAATTAGGACTGGACACAAGCAGTATAAACTCTAAAGTGATTTTCACTTGATAGCAAGTTGGGCAAATCACCAAATCATAGGTTATCTTGGCTGCCAGAGGAGAAATGAGACAAGCAGGTGCCATTCATGTGCCAACAATTTCATAGGGAAGGAGAAAGGTCTGTTATAAAAAGCACGTGCAAAGTAAAATAACTGCCACCAAAGCCAGGGAGGTTAATCTGAACCAACTCACTTCTTAAATACATTGGTGGTTCATGTGCATTCAGGTCTTAAGATCCCAAGTAGAAGTTGGAGGCAGTCAAACCCCAGAGCACTG
The DNA here is from genome assembly GCA_013396655.1 of Campylorhamphus procurvoides. Taxonomy (NCBI): domain Eukaryota; kingdom Metazoa; phylum Chordata; class Aves; order Passeriformes; family Dendrocolaptidae; genus Campylorhamphus; species Campylorhamphus procurvoides. The sequence continues at coordinate 856,762 of WBMV01002992.1, forward strand.
GTCTTGTTCCTGCTCCTCTCCTCAGCCAGCGTGGCCCTGGTATTTCAAGTTAATTGAAGAAGATTGTGCTACATCTCAGTGTTTATAGCTGAGATCGAGAAGCACTAAAACTGAATTCTGATCACATGTCTTGGAGATGAAAACTGGGCATAAACAATACACTGATTTGGAGGAAGGGAGCTTACTCGGGGCAAATGACAAGGCTGAAGAATCCTTTTGCAGGCAAGTCCTATGGGATGCTGCAGCATCCTCAGTGCATTGTCATCACAGAGTTAAGAACAGACACAAACTGGAAGCAATTTGGCAAGAACGATAATGGGACCAGTTGGGATCTGTCATCAGCATACTGGGCGCTGCAAAAGAGCGATTAGATAGGAAGACACAGACAATTATCAAAGACTAATTGCTTATTGTTGCCAGAACTATATTTTAAATGTGTTTTTCTTTTTAATTGCTTTTGGAGCGAATAGTGTCCTTAATTCAATTCTAAAATGTTTGGGAATGGGAAGTCTGCCAGGAACTGGGCAGCTCAGAGGTCCTGTGGAAGCAATTGCCTCGTTCACCAGCCCATGTTCCTGTTCAACCATCCCATGCTCTGCCAACTTTCCTGTTTCCAGGTTCGTGCCCCTATGTTGGCTGAAGGTCTCTGGGCTATTCAAACTTGCAGGAAGCTACAATAGTTTGTTCATATCTTTTTCTGTATTTTTTATTCATCGCTGTCCAAGGTCCTTGACCCCAAAGAGGACCTGAACTCTTCAGGTCCATAGGGGTTTGGGATCAGCAGACTCTGAGTATAAGGGCAGTTTTTAGAACAGGACTAGCAGTGTTTGACAAGGTGAGATATCCATGTAATTTGAACCTGCTACAACACAAACATCTGTACACCCCTGTGGTCTGTTACCATTGACTGCAGGGAAATTAGGCAGGGGGTGGATTTGGCTCTGTATTGTGTCAGTGTAACAATGAATGAGCATGAGGATGTTATTCCAGGCGAAGATGCTCAGGTTTGGTGTGAAAAGCAGGTCCAAATCACAAACAGAATGTTTTATGCAAGTAAGTGTGAGGGTCTTGTGTTATTAATTAACCATTCAGCATTTTCATGATGAGAGTGACAGGGAACATAGTTTTTATATTCATAGAAATATCTTTTGTATGGATGTATTCAGCTCTGAAAATACTGCAGGACCTCATCATAGACAAGTGAGTGAAGCCGATGCTACATCTCTGTGTGCAAATAACTTGCATGAACAGTTGGGAAGACGAAAGGAATCTGGTCTGCATTAGGGACAACAAGTGCAAAAAGAGCAAGCAAACAGTGTTTAGTTTCATATTTTGGAGGAGACACACAGGAAAATTTAAGGATCCTGTCATCTCAACAGAAGACCACATGTCAGCTGCTCCTCTATGCCACCAAGTGAACCCCAAAAACAGGCTGCTAAAACTCTTGCTGAACTGTCATGCAGCATAAGGGGAGGGACAGGGAACATGCTTGTTTGGGGTCAGGCAGGATCAGCTTGCTCTGTACAGTTTGCCTGTAGTACAGGTTTTTTCCTCCTTTCTGATCCTCCTTCCACCTGCATAAAATGTAAGATCAGAAACGGACAGAATTGTTCAACCTATTTCTGAATAAATGATTTCAATGAGAATTCTCTTTGCATTGTTAAGTTCTTTGCAAAACCCTGAACAAACATTCTTGCAGAAAAGGGCAGGGAAAAAAAATAGAAAGCTGAAGAAGTTGTTCCAGACAGCATGGCTGGCCCTTTCCTTGCTCTTTTAGGGCAATTAGAAGTAAAGCTGGCCTGGGCAAAAATTTTAATCAGCACTTTAGATTTTTTGAACACTATAAAACTGAATCATTCTGTGAGACCTTCCTTGCAGAAGCTCTGGCTTGGGCTCTTGATCTTTGGCTTTCCTCCCTCAAAGTACCTGATGGACATTATTGAGAAATGTCACTGATTTTGCTGCTCTTTCCCCTCCTCAGGCCACGACTCTCCTGGTTCACAGGCAGAGATGAGTAAAATTAGTATTTTGGAATAATCCTAACAGCATAACAATGGTTAATTGACCAAGTGCCCTAACTATAACAGCAGCTCTGGGCAAGACTTGCTTTTCTGGGCTTAAAGGTCTCTTTTACCTTGTATGTGAGAAGTAGTCATTTGGGCATATCATGCATTGAGTTTTGTTGGCCTACTGGTTTGTGCAAGGCCCTTCCTCTGTGAGGTGTTTGCTCCAAGTCTTGAGCCAGCTGCAGTGGATGACAGAGGCCAGTGCAGCTGCAGCAGCTGAGGGTCCAACACCCAGCTTAAAGGGAATATGGAAGGGGAATTTCTGCATCCCCCACTATAAAGAAGGGCAAAACCACCCTGCCTTCTCCTGCAGCCTGTTCTTTAAAATCAGCCCAAACATGAGTGAGGAGAGTAGACATTGCTGGAATATGCATTTCCACTGAGATTAAATGTATTTGTGCACGGCTTTCCAAAATTAAACTTTGACAGTGGCTCATGGGGATTTAGGTGTGGAAATGCGATTGGCTGTGACTCAGGACTCTTGATGTACAGGTGGGCAATGAGTTGTGAGTTGTCTCCTGGAAACTTGACAGTGTAGCAAGAACAACTTGCTGTGTGTTAATATGAGCAGCAGAGTAAATAACCCAAAATGTTATCAGTGTTTAGTATTCATTTCCAAGCATCTCCTTGGGGTGTTGGAGGCAGAAGTGCACCTGGCAGGTGCTGGTAGAGGATGTTTTTCTTGTGGAATAGCTGTTGTCTTTCTGTTAGTAGCATTAATTCCCTTTTCTTGATAGTTCTGAGATCCTGAAAGAAAGACACTATAGGAATTCTGATGTGTTATTTTCATACAATGGTCTCCCAGCCTTCCTGTGGTGTCAATAAGCATCATCCATCAGCTGCTGGGAAGTAGTTTTTCCATCTTAAAGATTAATTCATGGAGATCCTAAAAGACTTGGCTAAGGCTCTCAATGAAAAAGCAAGGCCTTCCAGTCTCTCTTCTCAGTGGTTTGTATCAGCTTAGCCTCCACTTTCCAAAATGTGTTGGACAACATTTTCTCCCCTGATACAATAATCACTTAGACAATGTCCTAGAGATAAAATAGAAAGGTCCTGTGCCTGTTCATAGGTGCATGGCAGAGACTGTGTCTGTCCTTTTTCATGACTTTCAAGCATTGCAGGGTAAGTTTGGCACCCAGGGATGCCAACACAGTGGACACTGTAGATAAATGAACAGGAAAGTGGAGTGCAGCATTCTGTTGGCTTATTAAATTACTTTTAAAATTATTTAACTTTTAATTAGAAGGAGATTGGGAGATTTCTAGGTCTTTGTGGTTCTTTTTTCCCCTCTGGCAGCCAGATTTTGTGCTTCCACTTCTAAAATGTAATTTATATATGCTGTTTGAATTAAACTTGGTCCTTGTAATTCTCTGAAGTACTGTTTCTCTCGTATCTGAATCTTTGGAGGATGGAGATACAGCCACGACTGGCTTCTGTGCTAGTGACTGTATCTTCTGATTCAGAGCTCCTGTATTCCAAAGCCAATAATGATTCACTCTCACAGCAGTGGTGTGAGCAGTCTCAGCTTTTATATGCCATCTGTGTGAGTGAGCTGAATCTGCAGAAATGGGACCCTGTACACATGGCTTTTCCTCTGTTCATGGATGAAAATATTAAAGCAAATCCGTATGGTCCATGAGATGTTTTCTGTGTCAGGAAAGGAGTAAAACTGCCTGTCAAACCAAGCTGTTCTCTCTGATGAAAGGGGACTGTTTTTAAACACTCTTTTCCATAGTATTTTGCACGTCAGCCATGTGTGCTTTCTCATCTGACATCTCATTGAGATCCTTGGCTTCGGTTCTGCAGGAGGGAAGTGTGTTCTGGGAGGGAAGGAAATTATCTCTCAATATATACACAAGCACGTGTGCACACACATGCTCTTAAATCAATCTTAAATGATTTAATTTTTTTTAGAAGTACGAAAGAAAATTAATCTGGTTGAGCCAGATTTAATTGCTTCCCTTTTGTTTGGATTTTCTATTTTCCCATTAAGATATTAGGAAGCAGTGCTCTGAGCTATTATTAGATACAAAGATAGAGACAGAGGGCAAAGGGTTCATTTACAATTCCTACAGGAGAGCATTGAATTTTAAAGCAAAAAGGCAGGTTGATGAGCAGCTTAAAAATTAGGATTCATCCACTAGGTATGAGTGGAGTATACTCCATGGAGCATTTCTGAAGGTTCAGGCTGGTCTGGGGAGCTAACCATTTGTGCAATTATCCACTGGCTGGAGGAACCAGGAAAAAAAAGTGTTTTTGTTATTTTAGTTAATGAAAGCACTCACCTTGCAGGGAGAAGCTTGAAAACGTGAACTGATATAAAGTAATGAATTAATATAAACACATTTCTTTTGAAAGAAGCAACTGGACTTCAGTTCTGTGTCAGGAGATTGGGAAGCATAAAGGTTATCCACAGACACACATTTTTTGTGTTTTGAAAAATTCAAGTCAGTTAATCCCAGATAATAGAATGCCACTATAACCAATACTTCACCTCTGTGATCTTAGGGCAGTACTGCAAGGAGCAATTTGATCATGTTGGGCAGGAGAGCCCATAGCATTAGAGTGTGTTGTTGCAAAAGAAATCCAATGCCATAAAGGTTTCCTAGCCCTTCCCTAAAATGCAGAGGTGGTTATAACTTACTTTCAGAGCATCAGAGAATGGTTGAGATTGGCAGGCACCTCTGGAGGTCATCTGATCTTATCCCCTGTTCAGGGAGGACCACTGAAAGCCACCTGCCATGGACCATGTACAGATGTTTTTTGAGTATCTCCAAGGATGGAGACTTTACAACCTGCCTGGGCAACCTGTGCCAGCACCTGGTCTCCTTCTATGTAAAAAAAGTGTTTCCTGATGTTCAGAGGCAAGATTTTGTGTTTCAGTTTGTGCCCATTGCTTCGGGTGCTGTTGCTGGGCACCACTGAGGAGTCTGTCTCTGTCCTCTTAGCTGGTGTTCATATACATTGATGGGATCCCCTGGAGTCTTCTCTTCTCCAGGCTGAACAGTCCCAGGTCTCACAGCCTGTCCTCACAGAAGAGATGTTCCAGTCCCTTAATCTTCTTCATGACCCTGCACTGGAGTCTCTCCAGTGTGTTCATGTGTCTCCTGTGCTGAGGAGCCCAGAACTGGACACAGCACTCCACGTGTGGCCTCACTAGTGCTCTCACTGGGGCACTGGCACAGGTTTTGGACAGCTCCAGTTTGAGCACTGCAGGGGTTTTTTTGGCTTGCTCTGCCGAGCCTCTTGTATCTGGGACTTGCTTCATTTAGTCAGCTTTGATCAAGGAGGGGTTTTCATCTGGGTAGCTCAGCTTTGCTGACCTCACCTCTGGAATAAATGTTTCTTTCTGAACTTGTTTCTTCTTAGGCGTTAGTGGGTTTGGTTTTGTTTGTTTTGTTGGTTGGTTTTGTTTGGTTTTGTTAGTTTCGGGTTTTTTTTGTTTGGTTGGTTGGGTTTTTTTTGTTTGGTTGGTTGGTTTTTTTTCCCCCAGTGGCTCTGCTGAGGTTTGTGCAGTTTGCCAGGCCAAAGGGCATCACAAGAACATGCGTCATTTTGTACTTTTTGTCTAAGGCAACAAAAACAAAATAAGCTAAGAAAAAAAATCACTTTGGTGTAATTTTTTTTTTTCTGTGAAAGCTTCTGAAGCATAAAAATAGTGTCTTTCCTTGTAGAGGGGATATTGCTAATGTAAATCCGATGCTGTTGGCAAAGGAATAATATGATGCATGTCATAAGGCAAGGAACTGAGGAGGAGCTGGAGTGATGGAAATGCCTCATGGGCATACGAGATTGTGGGCATAGGTATTCACCCAGAGGATGCTTTCTTACATGTGCCATGGGCTTTCTCTTATCTCTGAACATGAACCCATAGTGAAATAGAAATATCCTGTATTAATAGTGTGTTGGAGATAACCCTCATCTGAAAAATAGGGTAATGCTGCACAACTGGGAACCCTTTCAGAGCAGGGAATTAGACTAACAATTTCATAGTGTGTTGGTAATTAAATATTTTGGTTCTGTATAAGCAAATAGGCGAGGTTAGTGGACACATTACTCTGGTTGTCATTGTCCCAGCAGTAACCAATTTAGAGGCTTCATATTTTCTGCTATCTCAGAAAGGGAAGGAAAATAGAGAGTTAAAAATAGAAATCCCAGAATGAATTAAAGTGCAAAGAGTGAACAAGCTCATAGTACTACTGCATAATTTTAAAATCCCTTTTTTCCTTATAATCTGAACTTTAATATATGTATTACATTGCAAATTCTGGCAGCGACTGTCCTGCTCCAAAAGGTCACCTCCATACAGGAGGATTTATTCCAGCTGTAACATGTGAATATGGGCATCCAGCCCTGGGTCTGTGTAGCTGCTGTTTGTATTAAAGGTTCCTGTTTGTGTTTCCCTTCACCGGATGCTGTTGATTTGCTGGAAAAGCATGAGAAATTGACTGTGGCTTTGGCCTTCAAGGGAGGAGGTTCAAAAAATATCTCCTGGTGCCTGTGTGTAGATTATAATTGGGGGGGAGGGGGGGGCATAGCTCTTTCAACAACTGTGGACAGATATCAGGCCTTCATGAACTGTTTTTTCCCAGTGGGTCCCCTGTAGCACTGCTCTCCAAAGCATCAAAGTGTTGTTTTTTCCTTCTCAAAATGAACTGTCCTACATTCTCAGTTTTATCGAGGTTACTTTTCCGTGTTAAGTTTCCCATCAAGATTAATACAGGGGTCCAACCTGATGTGGAATTGTCTCCTTGATTTGCAGATATCCTGGTGGATGGCCAGCTCTGTGACTGTGACGTCGTGGTGAACTGCCAGGTGGGTGATCCTGTCCCACTGGAGGTGAAGTTGACCAACTGGAGCAAGCACAGCGTGGGGCCCTTTGCCCTCACCATGATGCCCTACCAGGACTACCAAAATGGGGTGCACAACTATGACCTGCAAGATGCAATCACTTTTGTGGGGTCCAACACCTTCTACATCGACTCAGTAAGTGGCTTTATCAGGAATATCTGGATTCTGGATGATGTGCATTTTGCAGAAAGGGGCTTCATTTTAAGGCAAATTAATTTTTGGAAAGCACCTTGAATTATGGCAGCTATTGCTAGTGATGCTGCTAGGTTGAGGGATATGGAACCATCGCTCTGAAATGGTTTAAGACTACAATTTCCTACGATGTAAACCACTAGTACCTTATCAGAGATAGCAACTTTTGGTCACTCCAGGTCTGACTGAATGTGAACAGGTAACCTAGATTGAATGTTCAATACCATATTGCCAGTCCCTTGAGTCATCCAGTGCAGCCTGCAGTAATAGATTTTAAATAACTTTTCTTTTTCTCTTTAGTCCATGAGAAATATTCCCCAGGCTGAGCCGAGGAACTCAGCAAATCAGTTTTAGTCAGGTCCTGAGGAAACGCAACAGACTGTAAAAAGAAAATGCTAAACATTAATGACCAATCTGATGAGCTGGTTCATTTCCTTGATGTTTAGCATACTGTTACAAAACCATAAAGAAATGCTCAAAATGATGCAAAAAAGACCCTTTTTAAAACGATTTAGATTATGATTTTTCTCTCCATTTCTTCAGTAAGTACAAGTCCAGGAACATTTTGCTTCTAAGGCCAGACACTGAAAATACAGATAAAACTTCTCTCTCCCACATTCTTTCCCCTCAAAACTGCAATACCAAACTAACACAAATGAAAACTTAGAAACAATGCTGCTGAGTGGAATATGCAGCATTTCTGGTAGCTTATGAAATAAACATGAGGAAGGGGGTGAGTGTTTGGGATAGTGCTTAGGACCTTTGCTTAGGTCAGCATTTTGGATTGGTAATAAAATGGACCTGTCAAAACTGAATTTATAAGTGAACCTTAGTAAGAGAGAAATTAAAGGTTAACCACAGGGATAGTCACCATGCACATTTTTCAATTACACATCAGAGAAGAAAGTATTTTTAAAAGCTAATGAGCATGAAATACACCATCAACTTGAATGTAATGGGGGCTAACTGTATTCTTATAGCTGAATAATTTAAATATGTCAACAGAAATCATCCGGAGATGGCTTTCTTTGACTCTCTTCCTGACAGTATGGAGTTTTTAATCAGAGTGCTGGTGTTTGGATGCCCAGCTGCCGAAGGGCCTGACCCTCCAGGCTAATGAGGGAAAAGGGAGATGTCAGTGTGATGTATTCTTACCTTCTGACTGAGTGTCCTACGAGGCCAAAAGTCAGGAGGTCACATCTCTTGTGCCTGCCCAGGCAGCCTCCTCATATGTTACGGTCCCTGCTTTTGCCCCGTTATCCAGTATTGTGACATTTCTCCTGTAAACACAGCCCCCAAGAAATTAAAAATAGAATTGTTTTCTGCTATTTGCCCTCCTTTCCATCCAAAAAGGTGAAGAAAATGTCAACTCTTGGGCAAGAAGGGTTGTATTTCACAGTGTGTAGTGTTGATACTACACAGGCTCCTGGAGAAAATGCTTGGTCATGTTTCACTGAGGCATAGAACCCTGATCACAGGAGGAAACTCTTCAGTGTATCTAATGCTGTCAGAAGCCCTTTCTTCCCTCATAACAATTAATGTAGTAATGGAAAATAGATTTCAGAAAGGTCCACCTGTTTTGGAGGCAAGAAGAATATCCTGGTTTGTGCATATGATACTTCAAGGAAGAACAACAATGCACAGAATTGTGTCCATGCTCTGAGTTTGGCCAAAAATCAGACAGACACTGGTGAAAACCCCAAAGAAATTCATGGTTGGGTGAGATGAAAGAGATTCAGAGTTTCTCTTTTTTATAAATGAAAGTTGAGACCCTGGGCCAGATTCCCTACTGGTCTTCCACTCAGTGCTGCTTTGTTGAAGCCATTAAAAGTGGCCCCATTATTTTTGTAATCTGAGGTCATGGGCACTCGATTATTTTGCTTGTTTAATGGAGGTGGCCTGAGATGCTGCCCTTTCCCAGCTGCTTGGGAAAGATGCTGCCCTCGTCCCCATCAGACCCATCAGGAGAGATGATGTGAGCACTTGTTTTTGTGCAAAGTTGTCCAGTTTAGCAAAAACAATGTTCGTCAGCAGTTTAAGCTAATTGGGCTGACTTCACACTGACACTGGCACGGAGGTGCTGACATGATTTATTGCAGGGCTGAGCTGGGTGGGAGGAAGGATGGAGAATTGGAGTGTGGTCTGTTGTATCACTGGGGTATGGTCAAGAATGAGTGGAAGCATCAGGTATTGCAGCAAGAAAAGATACTTCTCACACCCTGAAAATTTGTTCTGTTGTCATGCTGATGCAGAAGCTGCATTATTGGTACTCAACTGAATGTGATTTCTCTGAGGGAAAAACAAACAAAACCCCAAACCCCTCTGCTTTCCTAAATGTTAGTATCATATTGAGTCTCATGCTCAAAAATTCACAGTTATTTTTGATTCCAGACTAAAAAGTTTCAAAGCAGTTTCTGCTGCTATCTGGAAGACAGGAATTTTCAGCATGCCCATGCTGCTTCGCAGTATGAATATAAATTGTTGAAAGGGCAAAAATCACAGGATTTTCTATTTCTCTTTCTTCTGTCTTGAAGTCCAGGTTTGACGATTCATCTTGGAAGTAACGTAATGATGCTTATTCACCTTTTTGTGCTTTTCCTTCAGTCCAGTGCAGCAGCCTGGGTTTGTGTCACAAAGTCTCTGCTGGGACATGCTACTTCAAAAAGCAAAGTCTTCTGTTGAAAATTTTAAAGGATATTGAGCTATTTCCATGTATTTCAAATTAAGTAGAACCTTTATTTTTAAGCACAACTTCTACTTTGGTTCACCTCACTTTTCTGTGCCTGTATTTAACAGAAAAAGTGACTTTCTCAGTTATCACTTAGATTTTTGGAATTTTTTTTCAGTAGGGGGGGGTTTGAAACACAGGATAACATGGTGGAACCCACCCATTAAAATCCAGTGCCTTGGTTTAGTTTTTTTATCTCATTTCACAACATGAAGTTTATCTTGAGCCATATTATTGAAATTTTTAGTTCTTGCCAATTTAATTTTTTTTACTAATTAGTTAATCAAACAGAGTTGCTTCTTGCCAAATTAAAACCAAAAATATTATCTTCTGTGGAGATTCCTTTAGCTCCCAGCAATTCATCCTTCCTTGTTGTTCCTGCTGGTGCCATCACTATTCTCAAGCAGGGCTTTTTTTCCTGCGTAGGTTATCACACACGAGCTCAAGTGATTGGTAGTGGGAGATGAGGAGAAATTCGTTAGTAGATGGTCATTTTGAATCAGCTCAGAAGCCATGATGAACATTTGCTCACTTCTGGCAGGTCCTCTGTGGCCCATCTGGAACAAATTAGTTTTCTTGGCACTGTTTTCCTCACACTGTAAACTCTTTGGGGCAGCGAACAGGAGCTGGCACTAGCCCTAATCTCCAACTGAGCTCCCTAAGTACTACAGCAGTATAAATAAGTAGTAATTAGTTCTAAGCAATCGCAGTCCCACATGGTAGCCTAAATCAGGAAAGGATTAGGATGGAGCTCGAAAGTTAATTTTTCTTCTGTCTTGCTAGAACAAAGGAGAAACGTGAATATTTTTTCTTGATTCTTCAGTCATTTTTTCTTGGGGTAGAAGCTTCCCGTCTTTGTTTTCCATGATTTGGTGGCATTTTAGTAAAGTCTGTTTCAACTCTGACTCGACTCAGCAAGCATGAATTCAACAGCATCCCAGCTTGGCACAACATATAAGGACAAATCTAGGTGGTGACACTGAGTGAGCTCTGTGCTGCTAGATGGAATGACAATACAAATCTGGCCCAGGTCAGGTGCAAATCTGTGATCTTCATGTTTCTCATAGGTTAGCAGGATCCTGCACTGCAATCAGTGGGATGGTGTGTCCTGTCAGCTATGGCAGTGAACATCTGACTTGTGAACACATCTGGGCAAGTCACCCAGAGCTCCCTGCACATGTAGTGGGGAGCAAGTCATGAGGGCTTGTGGAGGTTTGGGTTGGCACCCTGCCAAGCCCAAGGACCGGCCACACGGATTCCTCCCCCCACCCAAGAGAGAAGGGAAAAAAAGTACCCAAAAAGGCAATTTTAGTAAAAGTATTTATATATATTCACATATATTAAAATTATATACAATCAAACACTATGAATCTACAGAACAAATCCCAGAACAACCCCCCAAAAGGGAAAAGGGGAAAAGGGAAAGGGAAGTGGGACAAAAATGGGTAAAACCAAGCAAAACAAATACACACACTCGTAAACTCAGGGAAAAGCTCAATAAGAACTAATACAATCAATTCTCACCAAACTCCCCTTAAGAGAAGCAGGTCTTTCCCATCCGTCCGGCTGGGACAGCAGCTGCTCCGAGAGGCCTCAGCTCACAGAGATAAGGGCTAGGCCAGCACAGAGAGCTGATGTCCTCCACCACACACAAGGAAGAGCGAGCAGGAGAGAGAAAGAGGAAATCTTCCTCCTGTCTTATATACACCTGATTACGTGAAGGAATGGTGTGGAATACTTCCTTAGTTATGACCCTGCTACCAAGGAAGGCCTAAACCAAACCCAAGAAAACTAAACCACCACAGGGCTGATGCAGTTTAAGGGATATTTTACTCCATTCTGCACTTGTTCAGGTGGATCCTGGTGTTGAACATCTGTCTCAGATGTGGACACCCACTTGGGTGGATTCAGTTCCAGACTGAGATACCTGGATGAGTAGGTGTTGCCGTGGATGCTGGCCCACTAAGCTCCCAGTAGTCAATGGAGATGTGGTCTGTAGCAGGTAGAACCCAGCTTATAAACACCAGGGGTGAGATTCTGTTGCCTAAAAGCAGATGTCTACTATCATCTAGGTTCTGTCATCTAAGGTGGGTATCCTACTGGCCTCCACATGCTGCCAGAAAACCTGTAAATCTCAGATGTTGCAGTCCCTTAGGCCATTCCAAATGTCACAAGGTGCCTGTGTTTAGGCAGCTGTATCCTGACTATATTGGCTGCCTAGGCAGGCCATTCTGTGTTTGCTCCAGTGTCTGTATTTCTGTAGTAGAAACTTGAATACCTGGTGTGCAGAGAGACACCTAAATCTAGGTGGTTTAACCTCAAAAGTAATCCTGTGCCTGATGTACCATTTGGGCTGGATGTGACCCTCTACGGACCTGACTGCTGATGAGGTACTTCTGGTCTTTTGGGAATGTTTGTAGGCAGCCTCACTGGAGATGCAGCCTTACTTTCCAAAGCTGGTTCCTATTTTGTAAGAAGCATCTTGTAACTTCTGCGGAGCCACTTGCATCAGAATGGTGCGAAGATTTTGAGCTAATTCTGTTTCCCTGTGTCTTCAAACCACAAGTATTGATTACAGTAATGGTGGTACAAGTGGCCAAGCAGATGTGGGTAGACCCCAAACCATGAATGTTGATATCTGATGTTGGTGCTGATGTGCCTGAAGTCACATTCCTGCTTGCCAGGATCAGTGCTGTTGCAGATACTCCTTCATGGTGCAGTTAAATTAGGAAAAATGGACTCAGTTTGAGAAAGATGTGGGTCCTGAGGAGGCTTTATTTGCTGTTTGCCTGCACCCATTGCTGGCATTAGTGCCTGCGTCTGTCCTCCTCTGGATGCAAGTCCACATGAGTTCCAGTGAGGTGGAAATCAGGCAGGCAGCCCCGGGAGAAGGGCAAGGAAGCAAGAGGGAAGATGGCTTAATGTTGCTGTGCATGTCCAGACACAATGCCAGAGGGCAAGAACTTGTACCCATCAAGAGGGGAGATGCCAAGGACAGGGGTCGGGAGAACAGCTGTGGCTGCTCTGATCACTCACGTGGATGATACGATGCTGACACAAGTTTGCTGTAGGTCAGCAAAAGTGCTCAGCACCAAAACCAAAGGGAGCCTGGGGATGTGGCTGCTTGTGAACAGCCAGGCCCCTGTGCAAGACCAGCAATTCAGAATCATAAAATGGCTTGGGTTGGATTGGACCTTAAAGATCATTCAGTTCCAAACCCCGTGCCATGGGCAGGGACACCTTCCACTAGACCAGGCTGCTCAAAGCCCCATCCAGCCTGGCCTTGAACACTTTCAGAGTTGGGGCACCCCCATCTCTGGGCAGCCTGTGCCAGGGCTTCGTCACCCTCACAGTAAAGATTTTTTTCCTGTATACCTAACCTAAACTTCCCCTCTTTCAGTTTGATCCCCATACTCCTTGTCCTATCACTACAGTTCCTGATGTAGAGTCCCTTTCCAGCTTCCTTGTAGGCCCCCTTCAGATACTGAAATGCTGCTGTTTGGCCTCCACTCAACCTTCCCTTCTCCAGGCTGAACAGCCCCAACTTTCTCAGCCTACTCATTGTCCTCGTTCTGGTCTTCCTATGCAATGGCAAGTTGTCCTTCAGCAAAGGGTGTCCACAGACACTTTCCCAGTTAATACTCCATTGTCAATGTCCCAGTGTACCATATAACTGAATTTTTTATAGTGGGCAACAGTCCTGATAGCCTGTCTTGGAGCCTTGGTCTCATCCCTTCACTATTCTGGGCAGTGGATTTCCATCAGTTCCCCCTCCAAAGGGGACATCACTCCCTCCCGATCCCAATCAAGTCCAGCACATCTGGACAGCTTGGTGCTTCTGGGTTCAACACCAAACTTTCTGTAGTGGTTGGGCTTGGGTGTCTGCTTGTCAGGCCAGTGGTGTGTCCTGCTGTCAATTTGCAATCAACACTGGACTCTATAATGTGATGGACACTGAGGTGTTTGGGGATGACCAAAGACAGGTGTGGGTGTTCAAGTGACAAGAAAATACACGGGCACAGGTCTGCCTGTGAAAGTGGGGGTGACTCCATGAGTGTATCTTAGGCTGATGGTTTTGCAGTCCAGAGAGAAGAAAGGAACTGGTAAGATGGTCCTGGCTGAGGGAAGATCAGCACTGAGGAGGTCTGGTGTCCCTTTCTGGATATTTTCTGCTGGGACTAAGTTGCCTTTTCACAGTTTTGTGAAAAATTCCATCCAGTGGAATGGCTTTGTTTTTGATTTCGTGTTTTGCATCTGCAGTAACTTTAACCCAATTCTAGACACCCTGAAACTGGATTTAACATCTTTTGGGAGCAGATATTAATTCAAATGTTATCACATGCTAAGCAGTCGTGGGAGTGTTAACGTTAGAACTGACTGAAGTGTCTTGCTGAAATGATGAACTAAGATTTATTACTTGTTGTGAAGATATAGACTGTAATATTTTTTTGAAGGGAGATATGTAAATGTTGAAACATTGTGTACTCTGTATTTTATTTGGACAAGTTAAATCAGGGTGGCTGCTTTTTGTTTCTTGCTAAACTTCATTATTTTAATGCTTGTGATAATTAAAGATTCCTAATAAAGATTAGAATTTGCAGTCAGATTGTATCAGAATAATGTGTGGATGAACTTAGTTGTTAAGTTGTTAAATAGTGTTTGACCACGTATTTAAAATGAATTCAGAGACATGATTTAGACATTTAACAGAAATTTTGACACAGTCTAAGGAAAGATTTGGTGTGATCTCTACCTTAAAGCAACACTGTTTTGCAATCAGTGACTCCTGAAGGTCTGCACTCTGGTTTGAGCTGTGCCACACTTTTACTGCCTGAGTGAATGATCCAGGATTTAATTTTCACTGCAACAGTTTTACTAGAATAGGGACAGGAGTAAGCATAGGATCTTTACTGTATGAAAGCAACATTAAGATGTGAATCTGGAGTACTTTGAGATCACTTGAAGGAGCTACTGAATTGCAAACTGCAATTAATTTGCTTTGTTGCTGCTGTATTTATACTGATTATTACCTTCTCTTTTCCAGGTAAAGCCAACCAAAGACTCTGTGTACTTCGGAGCTCTTCTCTTTCTCTACACAGGTGATTTCTACCTGAATATCAAATTCCATGAAGACAACTGCAGCAGAGAGCTGCCTCTCTCCTGGCTCTGTCTTCCCAGTGTCCACATCCGTGCTACGGAGCCCGTGGTCCCGACGAAGCTGTAAATGCAGAGTGTGCTACTTGATTAACCACAGCACACAGCAAGGCTTGGCACATCCTCTGCTTGACCCCAGCTTGTTTCTGTCCAACCCCAGGCCACAGTCTCTACTTTGGGGGAACAGCTGAACTCTTTCTGAATTGGCTGATAGTCATTTGGGCAGCTGCCTTTGCTAATTTCAGAGAGAGGGAGAGAGAGATTATAACTATGCTGGAGTTTTCCTCTTATTCCAGAAAGCCTTTGAAACTGCTAATATATGCATTATACTTTAATATACTACAGTGATATGAGTGGTTTGAAAGCATCTTGAGGACTGAATTTAACCATGTCTCAATTCCAAGTTGAATAATAATAATAATTTAGAATTTTTCTGTAAGATTTGTTTATCTATATGAAATTCCTCCTGGCTTGTGCTGGACCCATGGCATGTACCCTTGATGTGTAGATCTCTCTTAGATTTGTTCACTGGCTTGTTCTTGTTCACTTGTTTTCTGAGTATTTGCTGTCTTTGGTGGCAAATGTCAGTAGTGGTGCTTTTTAGTGTGTTTCTGAGAGTAAGAATAGCAAATGTGCCTCCAGTTATCCTCTCCCTCCCCTGAGCCCAGTGCCACTTGCTCCTGGTAAAGTCACTGCCTTTAATTTGGCAGATCTGTGAATTAGAAAGCAAAGAGGGAGAGGAAGAGCTAAAGAGTTTTGTACTTGAGAGAAAAAATAAGCCAACTTTTAGGTTGCCTAGGGCTTGCCTGTGAATTTGGGCTTTCACAGTTCTGTTATATGCAGTCACTTGAAACATTTGGCAGACACCTAAACATCCACCAGAATTGATCAGATGGTCATTAATATAACTTGCATGGGTTTTTGCAAACTCTTCTGATCAGATTTTTCATGCTAATATACTGATTTTTTTAATGTGGCTATTTTTCTTTTTCTTTTTTTTTTTTTTTAAGTTTAGGCTGTGGAATTCCTGACTGTAAAAGTAGTTGATGAATGTACTGAAAATTTAGCCTGTTTTTCAGAGTAATGTTTTTGTATAGCAAGATATGTTTTTACCCATGTAAAGCAGGGAGATGTCTTAGCTGTATGATTAATATATTATTTCATGGACCATATGTTTAAAACCTGTCTCAATATTTTCTTCAAGCTATAGTTAAATTTGATGGTAGTATATTTTTGGGGGTGGACACACCGAGATGTGGCAGGGGTGCTCCAGTTAACTCTCCATGGTTTAAATCTACACGCAAAACCTCTTTACAGATTTTTTTATTTCTTTAGACTTTATCCAAACGTGGGCCTCTCACTTCATGCCTGACCTGGTAGCTTGTTCTGGCTCCCTGCACCATATTTTTAGATATGATTGGTGTTTTCTGTAGGAAAGACAGTGCTCAAAACTCAGGTTGTTGCATGTTTGCAAATGACTGTCATGTATTCGTCCTAAATATATTTCTAACCTGAGTGTGCTATAGCTAGAGCACAGTAGCTGTATTTCCAGTGTATGCAGGGTATTATTTCTGAAAACCTATATTGTGGCAATATTATCAGTGTTTGTGCTCGAGCCATGGCCCCAGCTTTGAATTCCGGAGTGGAAGTTTTCAGTCTTGAACTGATGGAAATCCGAGGGCAGATGAAGATTCACTTGCAATGATCTGCTCTGTCAGGTGCCAGCAGTGTCCAGTAACAAAACTGCTCCTTGGACTTGCACTGTGGCTCTGGCCACAACACCCGTGCAAAGAAGGTCCAACATCTGAGTTGGGCTTGTTTTTTTGTGTTGGTGGAGCTTGGTTTACCAGAATGTGCCATGAGGCTGAATTCTCTGTCACTGGGTAGGCATATACACAGAAAAAATAAGATCCAAGTAGAGCACGAACTAAACCAGTTAATCTTCTCCTTAAAAGTGTGTCTGTATTATGTTGCACAACACTGTTGCAGCAAAATCCAAATTGGGTTTTATTCAGTATTTCCAGCAGGGAACCTGCAGAGTCTAGGAATGCAGCTAAGGCTCTGTAAGGACCACATTCCATTTGAAAAAAAGATATTGTGAAGCAGATGCTGTTGCATTCAGGATACTTCAACTTACCCAGTTAAGGGATCATTTCCTAATTTATTTTTGACAGCATTCTCTGAGAGGAGAGGGTCTTGTTCTATGAAGGCAGTACTGGAATGCAACATTCCTGTGCTTTTTTACTTATAAAGGATCCTGATCCACAGCCTACTGTAGCTGTTGGAATGGGAACAGGTTTTATTGTAATAAAAGCAAGCTGTATTATTTCCTAGGTATCCAATATGCCATTATAAATCTGCCATATGTGCACATAAATATAAGTTCTTATGTGTGAGCTGACCTCTAAAGGTCTGTCTGTTCATTGTATAGTAGACTACTCTGTCCCTTGTCAGCTTTGATGTTTAGCTGCTTTTGGCATTTATGATCTCTTTCCCAATTTTCTCACACTTTTACTTGTCTTGGTGAGAGAAATGAAACACAAGAAATTCTTCCTTCTGGGGTTAATTTTTGACTTGTCCAGGAGGAAAATATTTAAGTGTTAGTGTAATTTGAAGAAGAGTGTTTAAAGTCATTGGGATTGCTGTCAGGATTGGTCCTTGTACTGCTTGAAAGAACGATGATACTTTTGTGATCTGCTCTCCTTTCCTGGTACTGAAAACCTGCTTTTATTCCTCTGAAACACCCAGCAATTATTTTGAACATGATAAGCCAAACTGCTCATTGTTATACAGATGTAAATCTGCTACGAACCCAGTGGTTGCATTAAATCATTCCTAATTTAAATCACCATTGCTGAGAACAGACATTGGTTCAATAGATATATGCACTGGAGAAGTGTAAGTTGTATAACTCTAACTGTCAGAATAAATACTTATTTTATTTTATTTGCACCTTTGCTTGTCTTTTCTGTCTGTAATTCCTGATAATGTTCTTGTGTGTTTTTACTAGTAATAATAACACGTCTCTTGGTGGTGTGTTCTGTCTCTGAAAGAATGTGTTTGATCCTGGAATTGAAATTTCATCTTCACTCAAACTTTCTCTTCCTGGATGAACTCAGAGCTGGTGAAAGATGTCTGCTGCATAGTGTGGCTCCTGTATCAGTGTCTGGTCTCTGTCAGCTGGGGGGACAGAGCTGCACTCCAGTGAAGGGCACCAAAAGCCTCAGTATCCCAATAATGACACTGAGGGTGGTAAAACGCTGTCTCAGGCTGCACAGAGAGGTGGTGGATGCCTCATCCCTGGAAACATTCAAGGCCAGGTTAGACGGGGCTCTGGGCAACCTGATCTAGTTGAAGATGTCCCTGCTCATTGCCGGGGGGTTGGAACTAGATGTTCTGCAAATGTTCCTTCCAACCCAAACCATTCCATGATTCTATCACCCTTTCCATCCTCTAAGAAACAGCTCAAAGGCTGGAAGGAGGACCAGGTGATACATCTTGGAAAACTGGCTACAAGCACTTAAAAACCAAGCGATGTCCAGCCTTGTTTGAGTTCCTTCTGTCACAGTCCTGAGGCTCCTGTGTTTGGATGCCCACTCTAGAATCCCTTAAGCTTTCCTTAGTAAGAACTAGCTGCACTGTCCCTTCCTTGAATCCTCTGGCTCCCTTCCTGGGTGTGGGCACTTTGTCGCTGAAATGGGACAGACAGAAATGCATCCATCCTACTTGCTCTGAAGGCACTAGAACAGCTCTGGCTGCTAACTCCTTGGGGTGAAAGCAGGCCTGTCATAGCTCTGGGCTTGCAACTCAGCTGTTTGGGCACAGGTGGGATTTGAAAGCTTTCATACAGGTACAGGTTTTACAGAGCTTTGTAAGCACTAGTGCTCTATTCTTAGTTCAGAAGACACACAGATCTGGACAACTGCTGTGTCCAGTGTTCAGTGACAGATGTTTACTTCTGCAGGTGAGACCATTCTGGGGTAAGGTCAGGGTCCTTGGGTTGCTCAGCATCTTTTTAGCTCTTAGTTTCTCATCTTTCTCTTTCTCCCCTCATCCCTTTCACTGACTCTTCCACTCACTGCACTTTTCTACTTTTCTTTGGTCCCAATGAAAAGGATCAACTTGTCCCTTTCTTTCTCTCCTTTCTTCCTCTGCATCTCTGTTAGAGTCCTTCTAAAACTTTGTTGATGTTGGGGGAAAAGTTGCTTCAAACCCATTTCAGTTGTTAAGAAAAGCATCTTTAAAACATCATGACTTATTTCAGTTGAACACTGTCTTTCCTATTTTATTACCATCTTTGGAATGATACTTAGGCCACTACATTCATGCTGCATCAGTTTCATAACACCGGTGGGACTTGTGCAGTGTGTAGGTAACATCATATATAACAAGTATTGCTTACTTACTGTCCCTGTGTTCCTGATTCAGCAAGATATCCAAGTGTGTACCTAATGTTAAGCACATTAACAGACCACCACTAATGAAATGCACATTAATAGACCACCTTTTTATAGCTATTTCAGTCATACATCTGCCTGGGGAACTTGCTAAACCTGTGTTCAAATGTGCAATCTGAACCTGCAAATTTGACACTGAGGCCACCGTCTCATTATGTTACATGGGCCATCACCACTGGCTCCCAGGGACCCTGATACAAGGAGGGGACATCTCATCAAGCTCTGGCACTGTCATTTGAGGATGTGAGGGGTAGATCTGTACAAGTCTGGGAGTGCAGAAGATCCTTCCAGGCCAGGATGTGCTCAGTGTGTATCTGTACCAGCCACAGTAATGAACACTGAAGGTGTAAATCATATGCACATACTTGTTTGGCAAATCATGTTGTACCCAGTGCTGTGCCCAGTAGCTGTGCACCAGGCGAAACAGTGCTCAGCCACCTCCTGCTTCCAGTTTCTCCTCTAAGTGTTTCTCCTCTAGGGGCTGGTACCAGAATAGGCTTCACTGGCGTGCTCTCAGCCTCCCCATCTCCACAGCCACAGGAGAACTCCTCAGGAACTACTCAGAAATTACTTGGCATAAGGCAAGGCATATGTTAACACCGAGGAAACACAGCAACCAGTTCTGTGATGAGGGAGCACTGGATCCTCTGAAGAGGAGGGTTGGTCATGGCCTGCTGTACTCTGATGCCATGACTGAAGAAGGGTGATTTCAGCCTCTTTTCAGCATGTGCTCAGCTTGAACAAAACAATGTAGACACTGCCAGAAAGAAATCAGGCCAACTATTGAAACGGTCTAACAATGAGCCTCTTGTTAATGGCTGTGAGGATGTCATCACTTATCTGTGTAAGGAACAGGGCCCTTCTGCTCTTCGAAGTCTGCCCATGTTCTTACAAACTGGTCCAGGCCCCTGGCTGAAGGGATGCCATGGTCTGATTTAGGCACCCGCCTACCACCTCCTTTCCCAACGGCTCAGACCCAGAGCGGAGATGCCATTCCCTCCCCATTCCTTTGCCTGATGCACCTCTTTGGGTGGTCACATGATGCTGAACCCATGCAATGGATTTGGGTTGAAAAGGGGAAAGAAAAGGCAGGGGAGTGTTTTCTTTTAGTGTGTGAGTGAGTGAGTGAGTGAGTTACTGATGGGAAGCTCCATTATCACACAGAAGCCTGTGAAATTGCAGCATCCCTTACAGACACATTTACGGAATGTTTGGGGCAGAACGGGGGTAAATGAGCAGTGGGAAGGTGGAAATGTTGAGGGAAATGGTACAGGGCTACAAACAGAGGCACCTCCACAAGGTGCCCGAAGTTAACTGGGATGAATCAAGGCCAAATGGGTTATGTAACTGCCACAACATTAAAAATAGGTTACGCTCTATATTGAAAGTTCATTTATAAATTGTTTATAAAGCATTCATAAACGTTGGATGTGGTAAGCACGTTATGCACATGAATACTTTGTGTTCCAACATTGTCGATGGCTGTGTACACGGCAGCTGCAGGTATTATAGATGGTTAAATCACAGCTCCAGAGACCAACAGTTCAATAGCAATATACAGTAAATGATTCATCAATCACCTCAACATGTATTAGGAAATTATGTGCTCTTTCTGAATGGAACCTTAATATGAAGTGTGACCTTAAGAAGTGTGAAACAGGGAGCTTTCCCTTTCATCCTTTCTTTTTTATTCCTAGAAAAAGAAAGCCCAATAAACCAAACACAACTCTCAATTCACCAGTTTAATAATGATTGTGCTTTCCCTCACCTCTGGTTTGAGAAAGGCCATGGACTCCTGAGAATGAAAAAAGATTAATGGAAGAAGTATAGTATGTGCCCCCCTCTGCTGCAAATATGTTTTGTGTCTTTTGAGGGTACGAACTCTAGGATGTCACAGAAGGATGTCACCCCACGAGGATGTCACCTTGCCAGCCAAGGTGTCTGCAGATCTCTGGAGTAAGCACAAGAGCAAAGGTAGTGTGAATGTAAATTAAGTAGAGAACAGAGCAAAAGAGGCATGAAATGAGATTTGAACAGCCCTGGGCATTTGCTCACATGGCAGATGTCACCAGAGAAGGTGCAACCATTGCAGACTCTCAGCACAAGGCAGACCAGGTAAGAGTTTCTCCTTCCCTATCATGGCATTCTCCATAAACCTGGAGGAAGGTGCAAAGCCTGCTCATCCCATCCCATCCCATCCCATCCCATCCCATCCCATCCCATCCCATCCCATCCCATCCCATCCCATCCCATCTCTCATTCCCTTGGAGAGCTGAGTCCCACAAGGCGCATTTTACTGGTGGAAGAGACAGAAGATGCTCCTGTCTTTGCACGCTTAACTGATGTCCTGGCCAGGGCTGCGTCTTTATTAGTCTCTTGAGGAGGGCACTGCAGAAACCTGGCCCAGGTCTGTAGTATTTGACTTGTGTATCTATATTGGCCACTTGCATGTGGTGGCAGAACAGAGTTCATGGATAATGTAGATTTAAACTTGGCACAAAAATAAGACCAAATATGTGCAAATGCTTTGAAATAATAGTTTCAATACAAATCCTGGGTAAATCTACCAGATTTTTCCTTTTGTGTAGCTCTCCAAATGTTGCTGCTATTGGTTTCAATATAAAATCACATCCTCTAAAGCTTGTGGTCAGTCCACAATGGGGTCTTGGGGTCACACAAGCTCTATTGAGAGAAACAACAGGAGGGATCAGTGATATTATTAACACAAGCCTCTTTATTTAAAACCACTAGATATGAACAGGAGCCACATGATGAGCTGTTGTGATTTACAGGGCAGACATCTGTGCTTCCCGGAAAATCCACAGAGAGAAGGGGGCTTTGTGAGGAAACACCCACCCTGCATCAAAAAAGTTTGCAACTTGAAATGCCTGGATTTTGCCAGTGGCTGTAAAGAGAGGCCAAGGTGACTGGTTGAGATGGAGGCATGCACTTACCAGACCACTGCATTCAGGAGAGATAAATCATAGAATCACAGAATTATTTGGGTTGGAAGAGATCTTAAAGATCTCGTTCCAACTCCCCTGCCATGGTCAGGGACACCTTCCACTTGACTAGATTGCTCAGAGCCCCATCCAACCTGCCCTTGAACACTTCCAGGGATGGGGCACCCACAGCTTCTCTGGGCAACCTATGCAGTCCCTCATCACCCTCACAACAAAGAGTTTCTTCCTAATAATCATTCTAAACCTATTTTCTTTCAGTTTAAAGCTATTTCTCATCCTATAAACTTCCCTGATCTGTCCCATCAAACATGAATGAAGTTAGAAAATGTGTTCAATTGTCTCAAAGGACCCAGGGAGACACCTTTGAACACCAACACCATGAGCACAGGAGACATTTCTTTGGAGATCAGCAAAAGGGAACCCCTTTTCCTCCCCATGCAGGGCGCATTTCCATGGGGTTTGGGTCTGTACATGGACTCTCCTGCTGCTGTGCTACAAATACCAGGGCTGTGGCTCATTCCCAGTACTTTTCACTGTGCACACCATCAGCCAGGTGCACAGTGACCTTCTGGGTGAGCAGGGCATCCCGCAGTGTGTCAGCAAGGAGCCACATGATGGGGAAATACAGCTCTCCTGGGGAGCACCGATGTAAAACGCCCCAGGGAAGAGGGAAACCTGCTGCAGCTTTATCTTGGCTTTGTGCAAACCTGCTCTGATGAGTCCCTGGGCTGAGAGGCAATTTGAGCTGTTCCTGAATGAGCATGGTCATATTTTCCCTCTCTGTTCCCCTCACCCCTTGCTGTGCTGCAGATAAGGCAGCAGTGTTTTGGCAGCTGGGAGGTGCTGCTCTATCTGTTTGCACATACAGGGCACTCATGGAAATGTGCCACCCATCACCCTTATGGGGGTTAGTTTGCCTCTGCTCATCATGCTGGGGACACTGGCTGGTTATTTTGGTGGCAATGCAAGGAGCAGCAATGCCAGGCACAGACCACAGACCAGGCAAATGTCTGCAGTCAATTCCAAAAGAGCCCCTGCATCAGTCTTGCTTACTGCTCTGTTGTAAGGCTTGGTTCCAAACCTCTTTTCCCCTCTGCTTTAGATTTTCAATTTCAGGGATTTTTTTCTGACAACAGATTTATTTATTTCATAATCCCTTGATTGATGGTCTTTATGCCACGTTTCTGTGAGTAGACAATACCATTTTCTCTGTTTGGTCTAATCCTGAGTTTCTGGGTTTGGAGCAGTCAAAGAGAGTCCCGCGGTCTGTGCTGTGGATGAAACACTCCCCCCTCTCTGTTTTCAGGAATATCCTTCACTTGCTCATGGCTTGTCCAGCTCTTGCCCTGCTCTGCTGCCTGCCTTATGTCAGGGTTAGGTCATGAAGGGACAATAAGACTCCTGCCTGACTGGGCTCTCCCTTCACCCCTGGCACATCTGGTTTGAATGTACTCCTCAATACTCTTGTCTTCTCTTCCCTTATCCACCAGTCCTCCCGCTGGCTCTCCACCACCACACAGGTAAGACTGGTTCTGGTGGCCTTGGTGCACTGGAGAGGAGGGAGGAGGAAGGGAGGTTTAGTATCACCTTACTGTCTCCGGCAAAATCCGTGTTTTGTTGCTTAGTGACAACGTCTTTACACACAGTCCCAGTGCTACATGTGAAATACTGAATGTGAAGCGCTGCTCTGCAGCAAGAAGTTAAGCTTTGCTAAATGCCACATCTCCCTGCTCAGCACTGGGGATGTGGTTCCCAGCTCCTCTTCCAAGCACTAAAGGGCACATCAGGCCCTGACAGTGCAGATGGGCTCAGCCACCCCCCAGCTCCCGGGCACCAAAGCAGTGGTGGTGGTCTCGGTGTCTCTGCAAGAAAAGAAAAGAGCCTATTTTAGTTGGAAGGGACCTACAGGGATCATCCAGTCCAACTGCGCAACCACTTCAGGGCTGACCAAAAGTTAAAGAATGTTATTACGGTCATTATCCAAATGGCCTTAAGCCCTGCCAGGCTCTATGAAGCCTCTTCCAGTGTTTGACCCGACCTCTCAGTAAAGAAATATCCCACTCCCCAAAAAAACCCCTGCAAGCATTGTGAATTGGGAACAATCAATGAATTAGAACTGAGCCAAAACTAAAACAACGGCAAAACTCCCTGTCTGTATCAGAGAGAAAAGCCCAGGAATGAATGCCTAGTTCAATCAAAATGAAGTGACCACTATATGAAAATGCATATTTCATGGGCTACCTATGACTGACAATACACCAAATATATTCTGGACAGTCTGCCTTGTTAGTAAACTCTGCCTAATCCATTCAGGGGACTGGAGTGGCTGTGGCAGCCTCTGGCAGCCTCGTCTGCAGCAAAACAATATTCAATTTCTGTCTTGTTTGATATTGTTTCATACAAGGCAGCACAGTCGCAGCTGAAAACTGCATTGCTATTCTTATAACAAAAGAAAGATCTCTCATTTTAGGTGAGGTATCCATTAGCATTAAGAATGCCCAGGTGATGTGGGTACACAGACATGCTTAATCTGAGGGAAAGGTTGAGCAGCATTCCTGGTAAGGCTCAGCTCATCTGTCTCAGAAAAAAAAAAAATTAAAAAAACCAAGTCTGGGCTGTAGCAACACAGTGGGACAGTATTTTATCTGCCATGCTGGGTAGCAAACTTGCACCTATGATGGTGCACAGGAGGGCTGTAACAGCGAGAACATGCCTCTGGAATGGATTTAGAGATAACAAGAAATCATCTTAATGCGACTGTTGAATGTGCAAGGGATCCAGTAATAGTTGTCACAGGTACACTTTCATTAACTCCCGTTAATTTAAAAGCTTGGTGTTTGCAGGAATCTTTTATGGGCAAGAAGTCAAATTGAATAAAAAATAATCCTACTGAAGAGCAGTGCTGCTCCTTCCCCAGGAGCTGCACAGCACAGCCTGAAACCATCTGGACCGATCCCCCCAGCCTGGACCTGCAGCCCCTCAATGGGCCAGACAAGCACTGCCAGTTCCTGCAGTGCCATCCCAGTGTCCCCCATTATTCCCCCTTATCTCTACAGCAGGATCCCCCATGCTCACTGTGTACAAACAGGGCTTGGTGGGACCTGTTCAGTGAGCAAAATACAAATGACAGCACCCACCTTTTTCCTGTGATCCAGGTGAGACAGCAGACACAGCCCAGATTTGCAACAATAATGTCCGTCCACCCAGGAATAACCCATGTTCATATTTACTGGGGAAAAAAAAATGAATACGTGGTTTAGTACCCAAATCTGCAGCAAAATACCTAAATTACATAATCAGGATGCAATGTAACTGTCCTGAAAGTTAATAAGGTATTTGATCTACCCGATGTATTATCTGCTCAAATCAATAAACGCACTGTGAAAATTAGGAGTTGCAAAGAGCCCATAGCTGAAACTTGTGATGGCTGAGTGAGGAAGACAGACCATTGCTCTGACATAGGAATGCCCCACTTCCTCCTCCACTCCCCATCTTGACATAGGAATGCCCCACTTCCTCCTCCACTCCCCATCCTCCACCCCACAGAAGTTTACACTAAATGCTGGCAGGGAACAAGGAGCAGAGCTGACCCTCTGTTGGTTGACTTTTCAACATCTTGCTGAGCCCTTCTCCTGGTTTTTCTGTGAGAAATTCAGCTGTGTGTAAGCCTTCATACAGATCCAGGCATTTCAGAGGACAAATGCTGGGAAGGCTGGAGGAATTTTGGTGCCATTATGGAGTATTCCCATGGCTGCAATAGGAAATGCCTTTATTAGTGGAAGCAGGATGAGAGGTGGGGACACAGAAAGGAAAAATATCTGGGTTCAGGAAAGGTTCATTAAAGGAAAATAACCCAACCATTAGATGCTATCTGTGCTGCGAATCATATACATTTCCAGCTCAGCATCAGTGGTGTTCCACATTCCTCAGGGAGCGTGGTGTAACAGGGGGCTGAGCTTTGGGCACAGCTGAGGGGTTTAGGGCTAAATGGGCCATAACTGCTTTGGTTAACTTGTCCCCTCAGCCTGCCATTGAGACTTCTGTCACAGGGGAATTATTGGGAAGACATTCCTATGTGGTTAACCAAAAATTTTTATTTGTGAGCAAATGATGATCAGATGGAAATTAATTGATAATTGAATGAAAATCAGTTGGTGATTCAGCAATAATCAAATTCTAGTCAAACAGTGATTTAACAATGACTTGACAATGATTTGACAAATATTTAATGGTGATTAAATGATGGTTTGAATGATAGTTTAGATGGTGATTTGACAATGATTTAGAAAGTGATTTAAACACTCTACTATTGGTCAAACACTCTACTATTTACTGCACTTCAAATAATTAAGATATAGTTGGATAGATATAAATGGTGCTAGCATAAAAAGTACTTTTAGGGCCAGTGTAGAATATTGCTTATCTCCTAGATATCCGATGTTGGGTAAGGGGTCTCTTAGCCTCGAGAAGTAACCTTGAGAAGTATCTCTGCTCAAAGGGTAGATCACTGCTGTGCAGCCCACTGCCATGCAGGAGCTTGGAGGACTCAGAGAACCCACCAATATTTATAGTGTAAAGTGATTGATTGTAGTCAACAACCCCTCTATCTCTAATCTGGTCTACGAGCAGCTGTGTAGCTGTGGCAGTTTTAGTGCCTGGACCCCAGTATTTTTCACTCATTCAGAGTGGGGTCACCTGTCACCATGTCCTGTGCCCTTTCTGCTCTGAGCATGGGTGACCATCAGATGGCCAGGCTTATGGTAACACCAACCGTACAGATAGGTGGGACATAGTAAAATAATTTGAAATAAAGAGCCAGAGAGAAATGCGGAGAACGAAAAGCAAATAAAATATCACCTGCATGGCATGTGGAGAGATGCGGTCCTTTGTGGAGTACAGGGAGCTTGCCTTAAGTTGCCTGAAAACAATCTAGCAGACAGCCTCAGCCCAAAGCCTCAGGTGGTGGGGTTCCACCAGCTTCTCCCTGGAAGCTCAATCCTACGTACAGCAAAGCTGATTTGTGGGTTTGGAGGGCGAGGAAGTCCAGCATGTAGCAGGGGCAATGGCCTGGACCCGGGAATGGGATATACCTCCATTCACCAAGGTGGTGTGTGAAGAGTTCTGACTCTGCTCCCAAAACTGGCCCTGCCAGTAGTTTCCATGCCTCCCTGTGTCAGTGTTGGATCTCTGGCAGGACCAGGATTTATATGGTGGGGCAGAAGATGCTCTGGACTTGTGGGATGGATGTCCCAGTCCAATAGGGAAGTGTGTGGCACTCCGTGGCTAGGACATCACTGAGCTGGGAGATTTCTGTGCTATGGTTTTAGATGGAGGCATAAAAAGTATGTTTGGTGTTGTGGAAAGATGGCTGGGGATAAAATTAGAGGAAATTGAGAAATCATATTCACATTCTAATGGAAGTTATAATGGTATGGAAATTATAGGGTAAAATGAACCTGTCACTCCCTGGATGGAATGGTGTCGGCAGGCTCAAAACCTATTCCATGGTGATTCCCCATACACATAATCTGCAACCCTAAGCACCTGCTAAGGAGGATGGGATGGAAGGTGGAAGACACCCTAACCAGGCTGTGTTGAAATCCTTGCAAGGAGGAGAACTTGATGGTACTTTGTAGCTGATAAACCACACTGCACCTGTCAGGCATGGAAGAGAGGGGAAGATGTCCTGCTGCTGAGCAAACAACTGCGGCAAAACTGCTCTCCTTTAGTTGTCTTGGCTTATTAGAACCTAATTGTATATTAATGCACACCTCTATCCCAAAGTTACCCCCCTCCAAGGTACCACCCCTCACTGGTCATGTGCTCTATATTTTATTGACTGTATCTTTAAGAGAGAAGTGAGGGCTTTTTGCACTAATCAGGAACCATATATATATGACTAGAGTCACTCAACCTCCACCTAAACATAAAGAAATAGTATAAAAATAAGCTGAGAATGGGGAGAAGCTGGGGAAGACTCCGTTGTAACTACTGGGATCAGTTGATGGGCTGAATTTCTTCTCCTCCATAGGGACACAGGTTGGGTAAGAGCTGTACTCTATGTATGGCAATAATTTTATTGGGGATTAGAGCTAGTCTATGTATTGCTTTAAATACATTTTTGCAGTCCAGTACTGTCACTGGCAACCCTTGAACCTTAGCCTGTTTTTATTAATAAAGAGAAATTTTTATTAATAAAGAGAATTATTCTGTAAACTCTTAGTGTGAGTCCTTCACAGGTGCTGGAAGTCACCACCAGCAGGGGACATACTTGAGTAAAGTGGAAAATGCACTGAGTGGTCATAAAGTGGAAGACCTGCTGAGGGGTCTTCCTTTTGCTGTTGGTGTGTGTCTCTGAATCAGTCAGCTGAACCATCCTCTGATCCAACAGGTCTGTTCAGTAAAGGGTCCCCATAACAGGACACTGACAGATGGGTTGGACACAAGGGTCTTGGCTTTCATGGGGCACTGACAGACAAGTCAAACACTAAGAGTTGAGGAAATCTCTGCTTTTCATGTGACAGGTGTCTTATGTGTGTCTTTTTCTTTCTTTTCTTTTATTTTTTCTTTCTTCTTTTTACTGGGAAGCTTTGAGGACACTGTAGGCTATTCCCATAAGGATGTGTCTGGGTCTTGTATTTTTTTTTCAACCTATTCATCCTTCACCTCACCATTCCCACAGGTTGTAAGAACACACTTGGAACAAGCACACAGAAAGAAATGGTGTCTTTCCACACGCATCGCAGAAGTTTGGAGGTGCTTCCAGCTGGGCCCACCTGGAAAAAGTAAAGGGTCCAGGGCCAGGAGTTGTGATGTGATAAACCAGGTACTCATTATCACAGGGGAAGGCAATATGTATATGAGTCTTTGGGTGTTTACTCTATGGTATATCCATGACATCTCCCATCTCCTTGTCTTTCACTGACCTTCACATCATCACTAGCTTGAGCAGAAGCTCACATGAGCTGTGAAATGGTAAATGTGGGTTGAGACACTTCTGTGCATAAGAAATAGCTGAGATTTCTTATTACTGAAGGAGAAAGTTGAGATGAAATGCAATGGCCATTGTATGTTGTTATATATCAGTTTGCAGGTAATATCCAAATAAGGATAACAGTTTAACATCAGTGAGGCTGATTGATTTATTGACAGCTAGAGCAATATTTTAATGCTAAAAATGGTGTTTGAGGAAAGAACTTGAAAAAGAAAACTGGGTCTAAAAGTGACCTCACAATGAGGCATGAAATAATGATCAACACAATTAATCTGATCTTTACTTCAGGCACTGGAGCCTTCCCATGGTTCTCCAGGCATGGTAGCCTGAAAGACACTGCTGTTTCCTCTCCAGCTGTTGTGCTTTTCATTCCTTTGATTTCTGGCTCATTCACAATCCAGTTTAGCTGCACTTGCCATCTGGAGTGACAGTGCCCCTTTGCAGTTGGGTGCCAGGACCCTCTGTGTCCACAGGAGCAAAAACGAGGGCCCTGTATGGAGAACTGGCAAAGACCAAGCTGCGACAGAGAGACCAGGCAAGCTTGACCCCAGCATCTGAAGAGTGGATTGACTTCCATGTGAGAGCCTCTGGTCTGCAGGCTGAGCATGAGACCAGACATCTCATTGGAAAACAGCTCTGAGAAGGCTCCCGTCTTTGTGGAACTCATCTCACCATAGACTGTGACTCCCACAAAGCATCTCAGTATGGGAAACGGCTGCTCATCCAAACCTTTCTCCCACATCCACTAATGCTTTGCCCCAGGCTCAGTAGGAGCCTCAGAGCCATCTGCAAAGTGGAATCAAATCCATCTTCTCTTGCAATGGGCTCTCTCGGGCACAGCCTCCCCGAGGCTCTGGGTTTCATTCACCTACACACAACTTTTCACCATCCCTCTCCTGGCCTAGGGTGCACATGGCAACCCTTCCTCCTGGGACTGTCCCTTGGTATACCTGGTACTTTGGGCTTCATTTCTGCAGACAATGAGAGATGACAGCCTGTGAATGGGCCGTGCAGGACTGCATCTCTCTAAATACTGATTTTTGCAGCAAAAGTAGATGCATTGCAAGAAAGTCCTGCAGGATTCAGATCCATTGATGGATCACAAGTAATACAAGTGTCACAGGGTCCCTCTGCTAAAGCTGGAGGGAGCCTGTCCCCAGTTAAGGAGCAGCTGGCACACAGATTTTTTTCTGAGCAAGCTGTAAATGATTTCTCAGCCTTGCAGGGTCTCGTCTGTACGCGGCAGAGTGGCTGGCACGCGTGTCTCAGCAGGGTGAGTCACACCTGTACTCCACTTTTGAACACAAGGCATTACATGCAAATGTTCTGGGGCGTTTTTGGCAAGCAGCTTCATACTGGTACCCCCTCTGCCTCTCCCCTTAGCTACAGCACCCTGTGTAACTGAGAAATATGGCATATTTATCCCATTCCTCAGGCTGTCTCTATGCTCTTTCACTGTACCTTGGAAACCAAACTTCTATTCTTGCCAACAAATCACTTTCAGACGAACGGGGGAGTGTGTGGTAGCTTGGATTTCTTTTTTATATTTTTTTAAGAATTTTTTTTTGCAATCTAAGTAAAGACTTTAGGATCTATTTTTAAAGATTAAATCCCCCCCCCTCCACCCACTATGCTGCAACAACTGAACACTTTGGCTTGATGAGAATATTCGTAAAGCAGTCACAATCTGTAGGGTGCACTTCTTAAAACTACATTGCATAATGGGGAAAGCATAACACTACAAAATGCAGTGGGGGCTGGGATTTTCTGTAGTATGGGAACTAAAAAGTCATGTCTTCAGCCAGGATTGATCACCAACTAGTTCACAATAACCCACCCCCTGACCTTTCCTGCTTTTGTCTCCAGATATAAATCTATCGATCTTAGAGTATGCTAGAGCATGGTTAATACAATGTTTTGTGGGAAATGTACCTGTTTAAACAATCTCTTTATCCTTCTTGATATATTTTGGTATTTAAGGAAACCAATAAGTACAGTAATGGCAATGAGACACCTGTAAGATGATTTGCAAAGTGCAGTTTAATCATTAGAGTCTGGGGGAATTGCATTAGCTCTAATAAAATCCCATAGGACTTCAGTGAGGGTAATAACTTTAAAATGTTTTTATTAGCAGCAATGCCAATTCTATTCTGAGATCTGCAGTGTTAACAAATTAGACATAAGAAAAAAATTCCATTTGATTCTGTTGAAGGCTACTGCATTCAAGGAAAAATATAGCACTTTCTAGATTTTATTAAAAGTCCTTGGGAATCAGCCACCCACCTGGGGTGCAATGAGTGATTAATGCTGGTCATGTGCTATTTATCCCTTAAAATGTAATCACAAGCTGATTGTTTTGTTTAACACGTTTTTTGTGATTTGATTAAGGAGCTGCATGGACTTAGATTCAAAGGAAAACACATGGAAGAAGAGTTGAAAGACAAAGGTTGCCCCTAGGTAAGGATGTTCTTGGTATAACCAAATATCTCTGATTAAGCTTCAGCTTTTTCAATGCTTTAGGCTCCTGTGTGTTTGCATCTATCCTAAAGGAAGTGGGCTAAATTGATGAGGGCAGTGAGTGAATATGGCCTTATTCTGCAGACCTCAGAGCAGCTAAAATGTAACATTGCACTCCAGGTGTCCAGAGCATGTAGGAAAGAGGGGGAGAAAAAGTGGAGATTTTACGTGATATTTAAGTTTCGAAAAACAAAGATGTTCGTTCTGTACTGAGCTCCCCTCTTTGAACAACCACTCTGTGGAAGTGCCTTAGGATACAGCACACAGGAACCTTTGGATAATAGTAATAAATGAATAATGTGCTGTGGCTCTATGTGTTAGTATATAATGAAGGGCATTGAAAGACATGCAGGTGTGAATATTGCTGCTACTGAGAAGGGGTAATAACCACAGCACCACCAAGTCCTGGGATGGGTGTTTTCTAGGCCATTGTTTCTGATTCCCTGAGTTAATCTGTGCTGGCCTACAGGAGGCTGGAATCTCTCTGTTTGGGACAATGTGAAAAAAAGATGTTTTCCTTTTCAACAACTTTCTGTCTTTCTTCTTTCTTGAGTGTTTTTTGTCTGGGGCTTTTTGGTAGGTTTTTCTTTTGAAAGGCTGAGAAGTGACAATGCCAACTGATATGTCTTCTCCAGAGGTGCTAGATATCGAGGTCTAGAAAGAGTCTTGTGAGAACCAGGAGGGAGGTTTGAATGATCCACAGAAAAGCCATGAGGTATATGCTTGAAAGTCTGCTGGCCTTATGGTGGGAATTGCAGGGAGCAGAAGAGAAGGCCACGTCTGCACATGAATGCAAAGCAGTTGATGTGAGAATGGAAGCTTCTCCTAATTAACTGAGTGAAAGCAAATCCAATTTTTCTGGCAATATGTGCACGTTGAGTTCAGTTTTCTGAACAATGGTTTGAGTTTAACACTGTTAAAGGACTGGGATGCAGGACATAATGCCTGGAAGTAGATGGGACACTTCACCAGTGAGGTGTCTGACCCTGTCTGAGGAGAAACTTAGAAAGAAACATAAACCTAAAGGTGAGGCAAGGAATTCCCAACTCTCCTCTGTTGTGTGCCAACCAGTTTTAAAAACAGAGAGACTGACTGTATGAAGATTAAAAGATGTTTAGAGCTGCACAGACATTAAATAGTCCTTGCCCCAT
The DNA here is from genome assembly GCA_013396655.1 of Campylorhamphus procurvoides. NCBI lineage: Eukaryota > Metazoa > Chordata > Aves > Passeriformes > Dendrocolaptidae > Campylorhamphus > Campylorhamphus procurvoides. The sequence continues at coordinate 889,835 of WBMV01002992.1, forward strand.
TTTGGCATTGCTTGGGCTGAGATGACATCAAACATGTCATGTTCAGCCTACTACCTGGAGGACAGGAGAGAGGATTTCACAGGCCTTGAAAGTAGCTGGTTTTTGAGCCTGAGAGCATAAAAGGAGGTGAAATTATTAACAGAAAAATCAATCTTTTGTTGAGTCTGGTCATTCATAGTGTCTCTGAAAGCTATTTGATTTGGAGACCATTATTTTGTTGTTTTCTAAAGTGTTTCTCCTGGAAGTTCCTCTTGGCTTCCGAAGCACTGGATGAGATTTTCTTTCTGAGCAAATGTCTCCATCTGTGCTTTTCATGCTGAATCCCTTCCCCATCACTGCTCCCTTGCCCTCTGTGGTTCCCCCCACCTTCCATGGCTTGTCACTTTTTGGATGCTTCTCCTTGCTAAGGCAGACACACAACATCAGCATCACTTGAGGACTTTGCAATGCAATGCTTCTCTCCAAGTAGCTCTCCTTACATATCACATACTCCTTGCCTCCAAGACCTTCCCAAAACACCCCTCTCCCAGTCTTGTCTTGCCTCACCTCAAGTATCATGTGAAGTTTTGGACACAACAATATAAGAAAGGTATAAAGTTATTAGACAGTGTCCAGAGGAGGGTTATGAGGATTGTGAGGGACCTTGAGGGGAAGCCATACAAGGGGTGGCTGAGGTCACTTGGCTTGCTGAGCCTGGTGAACAGCGGACTGAGGAGAAACCTCACAGCTTCATCACAAGTGGAGGGCAGACACTGGTCTCTTCTCAGCAGTAACCAGTGACAGGACCCCAGGGAATGGTATGATGATCCTTGTGGGTCCCTTCCACCTCAGACTATTCTATGATTCCTAAATTTCCCACCAGCATGCATTTTGTCCTGCATTTTCCATTTTTTTCACTCCAGCCATACAGAAATTCATCTTCTTCTTGCATTACATCCAGTCAGTGATTCTCCTTGATCCAATAGATGGCATTAACACTTCTAGCCGGACATTTTGGAGGTGCTTCACTCTCAAACTACTCCTCCTCCAGGTACATAGCTGCTTCTTGACTAGAATATCTTATGCTGCACTGTTGACTGAGATGGACAATGCAGGACTTTTGTCTTCTCTCACTCAAGTCTAAAGCATCAGTGTTTTCCCCACCACTTAAAACTGTAACGTGGGTGCCACATTTGAGTTTGGCCAGCCCTCCCTCTTAGATCCTACCCTTGCCAAAAAGTCAGCTGCCCCGTACTGATGCACTACTTGCAGTAACAACTTTACCTAACTGGTTTTTTTACTGGCTGAAGCTTTTAAAGTAAGAGACAATCCAGCTCTTTCAGTTTGTGGTGGGAAATAGCTAGAAGAATTTTGGATGTCATTAAAATAATAGATGGCATCGATTATTTCTCCCTGAAGCACAAAGTAAGGGACACCTTGCAAGACACATCTCATCTCAGGAGGTGGCCAACACAATGTCCTGTTGAGAAATGAGTTAAAACCCCCAAATCAGAGCTGCACTGGGCATAATGTGGCATGACTGCTTAAGGTAAAGGAAGAGCTCAGATTCAAACCAGGTAAGCCTTTGGTCCCCCAGAGACTTCATTCAAGCTTTATATGGGTTTGCACTAAAAAGAAAAGCCAGACATTTATATCCAGGGTTTCTGTTGTTTTCATTTTGGTTTATTGGTTCATTTGGGGATTTTTGTTTGTTTGTGAGGTTTTTCTTTTGGTTTTGTTGGGGTTTTTTTTGCAAAGAGCAAACTAACATGGTGGAAAAAAGCTAACAGTGGCACAGAGAACTCTTGTAACAAGCAAGGAGCCCAGCAGAGGCCCAGCTACAGCAAGGGGTGGATTTTTTGAGACAGTTATTGCATCTTGCATGAGATCAAGAGGCTTCTGGGGCGTTGCAGGGCCCAGAGTGGGACCTGGGGAAGGTGCTTTGGGGAACAGGACAGTGCTGGTGCTGTGCTGACTTTGGCTCAGTGGAAACACGACAGAAGCAGGATTTCCAGATGCTCTTCTTTTTCAGATTACCCCATGCATAGGGTGCTGCTAAGATGTGCATAAGCTGTTTGAAGTGGGGGATCCAGAGGTGTGCTGGGATGAGCCACATAAACCCAAAACTGTAATTGAGAACCAGAGAGGGTCATGCTAGTACTGACTACTAAATAGTAAGGCAGGAGAGTGAGAGATAAGAAACCAGAGTCTCATTTATTGTTGCTTAAGAGAGAGGAAGGCATGTTCAACACTGACAAATTTACTATTTTTTTTCATTATTCCTTTTTTTTCCTAAAGCTGGAGAAGCTGTTTCAAAACTATTTCCCGCAGAACTGCAAGGTGCTGGAACAGAGGAGACAGCTGTAATTTCCAGCAAACCCAAGCAAAGAATTGTTATCGACAAGGCTTCTGCCAGACCATTAAAAAACCCAGCAGCCATTTTTTCACTCCTGATATTGTGTGAGATAATGGAGGCAGCGGTGGCACAGACCACTCCTGCCTCATTATTCTGACACCATGCTCAATAGACTCAAAGAAGTAGCTGATGGAGATGGGACCAGAGGGCCTACGGGGACAGACTGATGCACTGGGGCCACCCAGGTAAAGCCAGGGGTCTCAGGCTGGAGACTTGTGCTAAGAGATCTGCTTGGACAGCCAGAGACCAAAACCATGGCAAGGATGGGTGGTGATTGTGGTGCAGTTAAGTGATAAAAATGACCCTGAGTCTCTCACTGATGAGACGACAGAACTGCTTCTCTCTTCCTTTGAGAAACCAGTTTCTAAACCATGAGTAGTCTTATCCCCTCTAAATGATGATTTAAACTCTTTGTAGCTCTTCTAGTTACTTTAGCAAACAGCATGCATCTCATATGATGGCTTAAATTATTTTAAAGCATGATTCGTTGGGAAAACTGAGGCCTTTTTTAATTTTCTAGTGGGAAACTGCACTAGGAGACTTTGGTCTGGAGACTAGGACATCCTTTGGGAGGATGTGCCTGTGTACGGAAAAGGTTCCTGAGTGAAGCTCAATGATTTGTGACCCCAACCCCTCTCTGATTTGATACTGTGCCAACTGAAATTATAGAAAACTCCCATTGCTTCTAGTCACGTTAGATTGAATCCCTAAGGAGAATGGTTTTGAAATAGAAGTGTGGTCCACAAGGTCCTTTCCCTTTGTTGTCTCATTAGGATTCCTTTGAAAGGGGTTTGACAGTGGTATTTCTCTTTTAAGCCACAATATAGGATACAGTTCAAAACAATAGTGACTGGATCAGTTGCCCTCTCCTGTGTGATCAGAGGGATTCAAGACATGGACAGATAGTCTCAGGGCATCTCACTGCTTAGATGTCCACATCCTCCCAGCCAGAGCCTTTGTTCTAGGCTCAGGGGTGCAATGAAGATGTGGCTGGTCATGTATGCTAAATTATCCTCTCATCCTGTAGGTGATCCAATTAAACCAAATTTGAAGAGAACCAGAGAAGTTCATGCTCTGCCTTGCTGTGCATGAAGTCAGCAAGTTAATAATGGACATTGATCTCTAGGGCTGTCAGTCTGTCTAGGACTGAGTGGAAGAGTTTCAGGTTTTTCTTTCCTCACATCATTAGATTTCATACTGCAAGCAATAAACTCTCTAGCCTGCAGCTGTGAAAACACTGATTTGAAACCTCTTTTACATTTTTGAGAACTTGCTGCTCTATTCTTTATATATTTCTATTGTTTTTCCCAAAAATTCCACCAGTTCTTCCAGTTTACTTTTCCCCTTTTCTGATTTTCTGAACTTTCCTATCATTTAGACTCATTCTTCTGCCTTCCTTGCATCCCCTCTTCCCTTTTTTTCCCTTCTCCCTCCCTTTTGCTGCCAGAGCAACAAAACCCCTCAGAGCAGAGGGAATTTAAACAGTCAAGACTCTAAACACACAGTGATACTAAAGTTTTGCCTGTTATTTATGAATATAATATGAGCTCTTCTCATCCTTAGCACTCCCATTTTGGGTGAGTTAATCTAGTGTCTTCTTCCCCGTTTCTAGGGCTGTGATTTCCCAGATCTGCTGGCTTCATTCCTGCATCTTCAACCTTGTAAGATGAAAAGAGTAGCCCTTGGCTAGGACTGAGTGACAATACCAAGGAAAAGAATTTTCACCCTTCAATGCCATGTTCAAGAGCTTCTCTCTCTTCTTTCTTGTGTGTTTCTTCCTTCATCCTGTGTTTGCTTTCCAGATATCTCTGTTTTATTGTCCCTACAACTCTAGAGTCCTGTGGTAGTTTGTAAAGCCAACCTTTTCAGGATAGTTCTCCATGTAATGTATCATAAGTTCAAAAGCTGGCCCTGGGCATGGGTGTTTTGAAGGCAAAAATAATAATAAACCTTGAGACAGTTTTGTTAGCCTGTGGTTTTTGCCTTAGTGAAAGAAGACGCAACACCTGCCCTCCTGCTGTTGTGGGATGCTTGTGGTTAAACATGCTGGCAGTGTAGTGCCCAGTGACAAAAAGCCACATTTCTGTCTGGCTTAAACACAGGCTTGGAAAATAATAACAGGAGGTAAAGTGTGACTAAGCACTTCCAAGGGCTGTCATGCTTGACACTGAACGCGGCTGGTCATGCCCTTAAAGTCCTTTTTAACACAATTACTGTGTTGCTCATTATTTGGAGCTCTAGAAAAAGCGATAAATTGTTATGTTCTTACAAAGGTAGCTAGATGCTCAGGTATGTCCTTACTCCTCCTGCACGGGACCCCTGAGGAGCCCTCTCTGTCATGGCCAGGTTGGACCCATGTTCAGTTTAGGATTCCAGAGATGCATATTTTATAATGAGCCTTGAGTTCATCAAGTCTTCAGGTTTGTGCCTAATTATTTCTGAAATTAGTGGCATGTGCCTTATGTATGTGACAAAAGACAAGCTGGTGCCACGGGCACTGCAGAGCAGCAGTTGGGGAACTTCCAGCACCAATCCCCAGTGGTACCCTGTGGTCACTGCTGTCCCAGTCAGGGTATGCTTGACAGGAAGCAGTGCTTGATCTGCCCCTCTTATTAGTGATCAAAAAGAAATCTCTCTCGTGTATGAGTCTGTGCTGGGCTGCACAATGAGCCATACGGGAAACTTGACTTTAATTTTCTTTTCAATCCCCATGTTCAAATCTCCATGACTGTGATTCATTACTGCAAAATGACTCTGTTCTACCTTCATGTGTTGTAACTGCATTAATATAGTCATTTCACATGTATTGGTGATGATGGCCAGTGCTTAGCACACCTGGGATTGAATTAAAAGCTGCTAGATCTGAGAGCATGAGTCATGCATAAAGGCTGACTCGGGAGTCAACCTTTATAGCTGTGGCTGAGAAACACATCTCTTGTGGTTGAAGGAGGTGTGAGGCCTCTGTACAGAACTGGATGGTGATCTCAGCTCATTCCATTTATGTCTTACAAAGGGGGGTTACTGGCTCAATGCTGTCACATTTGTGGGACTGAGAGCCCAAGCATGTGGGGATGCTGGGTTTGGGGGCACTGATTCCTCCCACCCTCTGTCAGGCTTTCTGGAAAGGATAAATAAATTTGAGATTAGATGCATGAACAGGTGAATTCTTCTACTGCAAGTGCTGCTGCAAGTACCACCAGGGAGACAGGGAGAAGAGATTTGTGTGAAAATACATCCCTCACAGCACGTCAAAACAATCATAGAATCATAGGATATCCTGAGTTGGAAGGCACACACAAGGATCATCGAGTCCAACTCCCAGCCCTGCAGAGCACAGCTCCAAAAATCACACCATGTGCACAAAGCTGGATTTCACTTGGAACAGTAAAGGAGCTCGGAAACACAGCTTGTCTTGACTGTCTGAGGAATAACTTAAGCAATTAAGAGGGTGATTTTATCTATTCTGGACTAAGCCACCCAGAAGCATCCTCCTAAACTGGGGATCATGTGAGTTAAAGCACTGTTTGTATTCATGTTTTCAGTGTTCTGTGGCACAGGTCCAACATTTTTTGCAAACCACAAGCAGCAGAAATAACTGTGAATTTTAAAATTAATTATATCTTTTTTTTTAATGGATTAGGCTGCTTTTGGATGCAATGAATTCACGTTCATTTTCAGCTTGTAGAATGTGAGCTTAAGCTATCACTGACTTCTTTGAGTCTGTGGAAATAAGAGTAAAACATGACCCTTCATGTCCTCATGGCTCAAACTGAATTTTGTGAGATGATTATTTAAGGTTCAGAGCAGGTTAGCTGTCTCCTGTGTTTTAGTGACAGGGCTCTCTTTCTCTCTCTCCATCTCTTACTTACTTTTCCTTCCTCTGCACTCTGGCCAAGCCCTGGGAAAAAAAACCAAAAAACATGCCAAAAATAAACCTAAAAGGTTGGATTATGTACATTCTTACCCAAAACAGGGTGGGAGTGCTAGAAATCCAGCAAGAAAATATATTCTCAGAAGCCAAATGATCTGGATTGTCAGCTAAGCTTACGAATTACTTAGTGACTGTTTAATGTTTACTGTCACTATGGGCTTTGTTTGTTTGTTTAAAGCTGAAGTGTTTGAGACTGGAATGGGCTTATGTTTGTTAATAAGGAGATAAAATTTTCAGCAGAGAGACACACTGAAAGAAATCACTGCTGCAGTGTGGCCCTATCCATTTATGATGGATGCAACCTACAGATCTGAACCTGCTGTGGAATGGTAGCATTCCAGCACAATTATTAGCTTTCTAGTCATTTTTTTGCTGTCACTGAGAGCCTCTGATATTTGGGATCAATCTGGAAGAACTTCTAAAATCTGCTCTTTGTGTCCTGGTTGTTTCAGCTAGCTGTTTCTAATTCCTGTGTGCAGAACTGCTGTTGAAAATATTTTAGTCCAGACTTAGCCACCACAGACCAAGACACAGCTTTTTTTGCAGCAAAAGGCTGGAGCACTTTCTACTGTTGCATTTAACTAGAAGTCACTCTCTCTGGTTTTTTTGTGGCAGAAAATCAATGCCATAATAGCTATTCCTTTTTGGCAAGAGACTGATAGCATTGGCCAGCACCCAGAATAATGCAAGCTGGAGATACAGAGCTCTGCCAATGTACCTTAAATCTCCTGACCTTCAGCATCTTAAGATTTCCATCCCTGAGAAGAGACATTTCAAGAGAAGAGATTGATAATTCTGCCTGGCTGCGAGACGGTGTCCAAGACAGAACTCCAGTGGGAAACTGAAAACCTCCTCTGTGTTGCTGCTCCTTTCACAGTAAGGTAAATAATGGCTGATGCCACAGAAGCCAAGGGAACTGATTGCTGAAACTAGGGCTAAAGACAGCCAAATCAGTCCTCCCAGGCATGTCCTGGCTCCGGGACTGCGCTGCACTGAGTTTGCTCACAAATGTCTGCTGGATGAAAATGGGCATGTGCTTGGTGTGTTTTTTCTGTCCCTGTGTTCTGGAGAGGGACTCCTCGTGGGTGCTGATATGCTGTTCCCCTGTGGGAACCCACTTGGGGGCAGGCTGGGTCCCGGACACTCCGAGCCAGCTGGGCTCCTGACCTTTGCATATTCGTCACAAGACTGCAGCTGCAGTTCAGCATCCCTTGGCTTCTGGGAGTGCACCTTGTGCAGATTTTACCCTGATTAACCTGCTGTGTTGCTGATGTGCCAAGGTAAACTCACCCCATTCCTGAGACATTAACATTTCACTTCTTGCTGAATGGGAGGGTTTGGTTGACTAGTCAAAGCATGGCTCTGGGAGCCAAAAGCGCTGACATCTCAGTCTGCCTTGAGCAACGACGTACCGCATGACCTTGTCCCAGATGCTCTGCCTTTATTTTTCCTTCTGTAAAAATGGGTTTATGAGTTCTCAGGAATCCACCTTTCCAAGACTGTTTACTAACATGCAGAGCAGTAATTTTTCCCGTTTACTGCTGACTTGACTTGTCTCATGAACTGGAGTGGGCTGCTGAATGTAATGATGCAAAAGAAACATTGCCCCAGGCTGATGCCCATAATATAATTCCACCATGAAATATGGCTTTTTGAAGAGATATTGAACATAAGGATTGTTATGCATAGCTATATCTTTTCATTCCTTTCAGATTTAAGCTTGCAGTCCTGTTGTCTACAACACGGCTGCTGCTCTAGTCCTTCACATATTACTTAATCTGGGAAAATTCCTTCCAGGGGATATTTTGTTGTGCATCTGTATCAATTTTTCGTTCTAGTGATTAAAACCATACTGCCCACATGCAAACAGACTGATGAGAAGTGAAAGAGCACTGTTATTTCACAGGTCTTAGATCAAGTGCATCCATTATAATTGTTGAATCTGATCTTCTGCATAGTCAAACTATTAAATTTTGCCAAGGGATTTTTGCATGCCTGTATATTTTCATATAAATAGTATTTGTTTAACTCCTTCTTTTGTGAAAAAAGAAGCAGCAGCAGACAGCATCTCTTCAGAAACAAGTGTTAGGGAAAAAGGAGAAGAAAGAGTTAAGCTAAAGTGGAAAGTGACAGTGTACCAGATGCATTGACACTAATGTGCCTCTTTAGAGTTCACGCCTAAAGGCTTTGTGTGCAATGATAAATATATTTGTTTTCGTTACTGGAGGTGCCCTTAAATTATTAAAAGACAAAACAGAAAAAAGACTTTTTATTTTCTAGCCCCATTAACTTGTTTCACTGGCCATGAGAGACTCAAAAAAGGATTCAGAATTGAAAAATCAAGGCTCAGACAGCCCTAAATTCAGTTATAATTTTCAACCTTTTGTTGTATTTCATATTCCTATCTGTCTAGGTCCAGTTAGCAGTGTTGCTTAATCATAAGCCCCACAACCTCTGGCTGCTGCAAAAGTCTTTTTATAATAAGAAGGAAAATAGGACATTTTCAATATTTCTTTCTATTGATTTTGTGCATGAGAGAGAGAGAGAGAGAGAGAGGGAAAGAGAAAATACTCAATTGTGATAATATAATGATACAGTACCAGGATAATTTTAGCTAAAAGAAAAATGTTAAAGGGAAAAAACTTCTGGCTCTGTGAAGTTCTTTGACACAGTCAAGGATGTATTTAGGGCTAAACTTTTTAAAGTGGAGATTCACCTCCATCATGTGTTACCTTTTATCTATTCAGGCTACATTTTTTTAGTAGCTGTTGCCTGTTCATTTAATCTGTTGCTCCCTCCATAGCTCTCCAGATCACAGAGCTCTTTAAAAAGGCAAGACCTCACCCAGAGCTCGTGGATCTCCATAATTACACAGGGTTGTTGTTTTTTTTTTTCAAATTGAAAACAGACCATTTTTGTTTCATACTGCAGGTCACTCCTCTGTGATACATTGAGCACATGGCTCAACTCAGCCTGGTAGGGGTCAATGTGATGACATGTATTCGTCAGCTCTGTCCACTCAGGTACAGACTGAATGTTGACAAATAGATACCAAGCTTTGGGCCTCTCAGTTCTGTAGAGAGACAGAAAGAAAATATGCTATGTTCTCTAATTGCCATGGAAAACACTGATAGGTACAGCATTATGAGAGAGGTAACAGCTTCTGAGGCTCAGCTAGTAACAGTCTCAAGGTCCTTGGCTGCTTCTGACAGCAACGTCCTGATGGATGCCAATAAAAGAACAATATCCCACACCAAAACATGTCCTCCTGGAGGAAAACCAAGCAAATCAGATGCCTCTGCTCTCATGAGTTCTGTGCAATGAAGAGGGAAGAATCTGTGCAACTAAATGTCCCACAGTAACACAGAGAGCTCAGTATTTCTGGAGTCCTACGTGTTTTGATACCAGCAAGGTCTGTAGCAAATAGATGTGTGTAGGACACTAGGTAGGACTGCTTGTCTTGGGGCACAGGAGAGCTTGCCAGCATTCTCAAAATCCAGGTTAGTGAGATGGTGAATGGGAGCTAAAATGGAGACATTGAGGTGGTGAGATTCATGGTTAATGAAACTTTGATTCAAAAAAATAGAGGTGACCTCTTCTTTCTCTCTGGCAGGGAAAGTTTGGTATTCTCTTCACCCATATCTTTAGACACCTTTTCTATGTGTGCCCCCCATAACCTCTTTACACATATCAAAGGCCTAAGTATAAGATTGGTTCTACTGACACCAGCTGATGCACACATAACATATATGGGCACATTCTCTGATCAGACTAGGAGCAAGAACTCAGGAAGTCTTGATTAAAAAATATCAGGGAGCAGTTAAGGCTTGGAGGACATTTAGGCAGGCACTGATAAGCAAATGCCACAACAGGCAGCAGTGGTCACATGGCTGGGACTGAAGAAAAGCCCCTGCCTATCCATCCTGAAATGAGAAGCTGTTTCAAGGCTGAATAAAACTAAAGACAGCAGGTCCCTAGGTCAGTTCAATTGTAAATAAAGTCTTCCACAAACTTCCACGATGGTGGTTTCTTCACAGTAAAATCTAATTATTTAATTTTAAACACCATGTTCTTTCAGGCTAAGGAAGGTCCTTAACTGTGATTACCTATGCTGATCTCTATCTCATTAAATACATAATAAAAATGATCCCTTGTTAGTGGTTTTCCCAGTATTTTAAAATATCACATCCCATGCATTTCATAGGCACCCTCACCACAGGTAGTGGAACAACCTTTTAAAGGTGCTGTAGAAGAAAACCTGGGCAATCAAATACAAATACACTTGAATGCAATTACAGCAGCAAATGATTGTGTACCAGTGAATCTTGGTTTAACCTAAGCTGTGCAGTCACCTTCTGCACCCTTTCCAGTACCTTATTATTAACCTCTTGTCTATGGAAAAGTCACTTTCAAAGTGAAGGAGCAAATGGGAGCAGTTTAAATGTTGGGCTTCAAATCTTAACTGGATCTTTGTTCAGGAACACGCACAGTCAGAGCTGACAGTGCAGCCCATAAGGCTTCCCAACACTGTCCCTTCTACACGACCACCCTTTTCAAAAGCTTTGCCAGAATTTCATACAATCATGGAACAACTTTAACTGCTTTGGCCGAGATGTTTTGTCTGCCTATTTATGAGATTTTTGTGAGGGTTTTTTTGAGTCTTTTTTGGTTTGGTTTTTTATTTGTGTTTTTTTTGGGGGGGGAGGGGGGGCAGTTTTGTTGGTTTTGATTTTGGCTTGGTTGGTTAGTTTGAGGGTTTTTTTAATATTATTTCTTTACCCAAAAGGCCTCTGCCTTAATTTCAGCAAAAATTATTTGGTGTAAAATGTAACAGGGAAATGGAAAAACTGCTTGTTTTGCCCAGTTTCCTGAGATTTTTGGGGAGTCACATATCCAGATGTTCCACAGTAGACATGATATTCCCCTTGTGCCAGGAATGTGCCTTCTGCTTTGCCTATTAAAATTCATCCCCATTAATTTTAATTATTAGCTGCTGAAATATCTGTTTGCACATACTCAGAAGGGACATATTGGAGGCTGCACACTAAGATACCACCCACCCTGAGTGGGCTCTACTCCCTTGCTGTCTCTCCTGGTTGGCAGGATTGGGTGTAGAACTATCTAAAATACATGTGGCTAAATGGGTTGAAATACATTTCAGCCACTTCCATCCCCACCTGAGAAAGCCACACTTCCTCTAAGGATAGGGCAGAGCTGATCCATATGGTCACTGGCGCTCAGGATATGATATATTTCAGCATCTTTGGTGAAATGATCATCTTTGGTCAGAGTTATCCTGAACTCCAAGCTCTCCATGGGAGGTTAAATGCTCTACACTGGACAGGAAAAGTCAGTGAAGATGAATTTTGTCTGAAGTATTGATGAGTCCAGTACTGAAGGGATTCAGCAGTAAAGTGTCCTGGGAATCTGTCATGATGAAATATTTAGAGGGAGAAATTACTTGCCTGAACATTTGTTTAGCATCATTTCTGGGTGGAATTTTTGACACTATTTTTTCCCAAATTAACTTGAGCTACTAGGGATTTCAGGCCAATTCCAGCTTCTCCAATGGAATAAGAAAAAGAAGAAAGAAATTGCAAACCTGTGGAAGTATCAAGCTATCCAGATGCAGTGAGTTGACAGTGGAAATTTTTATTATGCAAGGATTAAGAGAAAAATGTAAAATGCTATATACACTGGCATTTTAAAACAAATACTCATATTTCTGTGATAGGAAAAAACCCCGTCTCAAATAAATTAATGTAATTTAAAAAAAAAGGATAAGAGTTTAAGTATTTGGTGAATTATCACAGAAATTGGTTCTAGGGGGGGAAACATAAGACCTGGACCCATATAAACTCGAGTGAGATTTCCTGCTGTTAAAATACATGTCTAAGGAGCGGTGGAGTGCGACAACCAAATTCAAGTATCAGTTTATGTTGTGACTCTGGACTTCCTAGATTCAAATTCTGCTGATGCTCTGAACTAATAGGCTTGTTAAATTAACTTGGCCATGCCTTATTAACAGCAGGAAAGCCTGCAGGTAGTCACTCTCTGCATACGCACTGAGCTTCCCTCCCCCATCTGCTTTCCTGCTGGACATTACCTAGTGCTCAAAAAGCTAAAATGGCACTCCAAAAGAAATTGGTGAAGCACCAATATTGTCTTAGGCTTCTACATTTTTTCTTTCTCCTAAGCCTGCTAAATTGAATGTTGTTCCTTGCCCAGTTTCTGATCCCTGTGTGAGTCCCAGAAAGAGCCAAGCATGAGGATGATCCTCTCTTCTCCAACAGGCAGGGAAAGCAAGAACTGCAGAGATGCCAGAAGAAATGGCTTTCACTGCAAAATCTGGGCTGAGAAATGCTTGCAGAGAAATACTGTTACTTTAGAATTGGACATACATCTACCTCCTCAGCACAAGAAATAGCTGTTCTTAGACATGCCCCTCCAAAAGCCAACAAAAGAGCAAACAACAGTCAACCCACAGAGATACTTCCTAAAGACTTGCTAAGGGTGGCAATGAAGAATGGGCAGTTCTGTAAGTTAGTGAGAGACTGGAGGTGCAGATACAAAGCCAGCAGATTCCCTGGTCTGCTGACACATGGCTTGTGCTCCCCTGATCTCTCAGTTGCCTTTGCATTTCAGTGCTGGGGGAGCTGGGCAGCACCTGTGGGAGGTGAGGGCAGGGGAGAAGGCATCCCTGGTGACAGACGGTGGGAAGTCTGACCAAATTGGTAACTTCTGCTGCAGCCTCTGTGAACTGCTCATCCAGAAACTTCTCAGCTGTTTGTTAGCTACTGCACTTGAGAACATGACAATCCCTGGTGTTGCTGAAGGGTCTGTTTGCTGCTACAACCCTTAATGGGAGGCAGCATGTCTCTGCTGCGTGTTCTACCAGCTCTGAGTGCCAGAGGGAGGAGGGAAAGAGAAGGAAAGGGCTTTGCTCCTGCTTCCTTCTTCCATTAGGAGGGTTGGGAGGGAAATAGTCTTCAGTTTTGAATGAATGCTATATGCAGATGCTGGGGTTTGCCAGTAATTTCACTATCTCCACACTTTGCCCTAAAACAAACATGTGGAAAGGCTTGATTTATGATTCAGTAGCACTGACCAGTTCTAGGCTTTTCCAGCAGCTTCAACAGATTCATCAGTAACTTTATAATGTTCATTATTCTAATATTGCTGCTCAGAATGATGTAAAAAATCATCATGGCTTTGAGAATTTGTGCAGGGTGTCAAGGAAGGAGTGGAAAATATCTGCTCATGCTTTATATGTGGAGGTGCCCTTCAACCATGGCATTGTGAACTCGGAAGCTTGAGGAATAATCAAGACTGCAATGGACTGCTGCAGATGGTGAAAGATCTTACTTATCGGTCTCCACAACTGAAGAATGTGTCTCAAGCTTCTACTCTTGCTGCCTGCTCTTGGGCTTCATAGGTAGAGGTGAAGATTATTTGTTATTTGCAAAGCTGCAAAAAAATGTGCTGGGGTGTTCCAGGGAAAGAAAATTAATAGTTTTGACGTGGTTTCTCGGTTGGAAGTCTTTGCAACCTGATTTAAATATGATGCCCAGTGGGAGCAGAGTGAAGAATAGGAGGAGGGTCGAAGTGCTCAGAATTTGTGGTGAGTTAGTCTGGTGTTTGTGTATGTGTTTGTGTGTGTCGGTGCTGCTCCATTTTCCATGAAACAGGCAACCAAAACTAACGGGTTGGGCTAACCCAGGCTATGCTCTTCCTGACTTTTGAAAGTTGAGAAGGCTGTACGGCCCATGGCCAGAACAAGATAGTGCTTTTGAAAATAAAATAACCTTTTTTGTCCATTCACAAAGAACAGAAATTACCTCAAAATGTATCCTCTTCTCTGGTGGTCAAAAGAGGACTTGCTTCCCTACCTGCCATTTGATCTTTCCCATAGCTCTTTCTACTGTTTACCGCACTTTCACGCTCCCTCATAGATCTAAATTTTTATTCATTACTTCAGTATCCTTCTGATTTCCCTTTATAACTCCTTATCCTTCCCCACCCTACCACTACCTCCTTCCCTAATTTCTCTCACATTTCCCACAAAGTTCACAAGACTCCACAGTCCTCACAACACCATGTCCTGGCTGGTCTTTTCTGACAGGGATTTTTTACATATCAGTATGGAAACCATCAGGTGTTTGCTCTTGGGAAATAAGAATTGAGATCCAAATTGCCAGCATAGTAATAAAATAATAAGCAACCCAACCTCAATATCTGACATCCACACAGTACCAGAGTGGAGGGTTTTACATCAATGGGTCTTTAGACTGATCTCATAGATTACCATTTGGGGCTCAAGTGCCTGAGCTGCATTCCCATGGAACTTTTGGTCCAATTTAATCCAAAATGAAATTTCATTTTGTGTAGGGAAGTGTAGCAAATATGACTGAGAAATTCACTTCTAAGGCAAATCCTGATCTACACTACAGCTCTAGCCAGGATATCCATCTTTAGGAGAAAGGTGATAGTCATCACTTACCTCTGAGAAATACTAAAAATTCTACTATAAAAGGCACTGTAAATACATTATAGGTTAGTCCTAAGGGTTTCAAGGAGCTGCAACTTGCTGGGGCATGTCTTTCAAAACTATAAAGCAGGTTCCCTTGGAAAAACCTTAGAAAGGTATCTTCTCTGTTTTCAAAATCAGGTGCCTTGTGGCCAGAAAACATTGTTTCCCTCTTAGATAAACTTCTTGTGACTGATCACATTTTTATGAGACTTGATATCTTCAGATCAATTTGATGCTCCAGACTTTTCATGAACTATAACCTGGAGCCAGATTAGATTCCAGCAATGGGTTGCTCATCCCACTTGGTCACTTTTTAGGGCAGAAGCAACCAGAGCTGCCAAGGAAATGTGCTGAGCTCTCAGCTTCCCCATAGCTACCTATTATTACTCTGGTGGGAAGACATGACCTAGTGATCCTCCTCTGTCTCTCATCTTGGTGAGCTCTTTATGCTTTGTGAACAGCGTAAGGACCAGGATCCAGAAGTGAATTCGGAGCTAAGTTATCTTCTGATGTAGCTGTACTGACTGGATCATCTACCCACCACTAATCCATGTGTTAAAGGGAATTTTTGGAGCAGGAAATTAGGAAAGAAGATGTTAGACAATTTCTGTATTGAATATCTAAAGGGTAAGAGAGGACAAAAATAATCTTAGAAGCAAGGATGCTGTCATGGCAGATGTTTGGGTTTTTATTCTATTAGCTTTTCTAGTGGCTTACTGCTGCTTGTCCAAAGTTTGTGCTCATCTGTTTATACTGTAAAAGAGCAGTGCAGTGATTCTGTGCTGATCTGGTGGGTGGCTAAATGTAATTCAAATCTGTTAGTCCAAACTAGTGATATTGATGCATTTTTTTTGAGAAACTTCTGAACATTTTGTTCTGGCACTTGGTGCAGTCACAAGCTCTCTCAGAAGTTTTGCAGAGATGCTGCCTTGAGAATGAGGAAGAGCTTGACCTGACTAGCATGGCTTTATCCTAGAAGATGGCATACCAGTGAGGAGAAGGGATTCTTTACAGCTAGAGGGGAAATTGCAGCTCTGAAGAAAGACACCACACTGCTCCTCTTCCCTGTCATTTGAGTTGGCAGAAAAGATCTGCATAATTACTAAGTCTCACAGCCGTCAGTGTACTCACAGGGTTATTTTCTAACCTAGGAAGTCCAGTTAGGTGGAAAATATTCCTTTGATTTATGGCCCTGAGGTAGTCAGCTCATAAATTAATGTTTGCATTGGTAGCTTCAATATGTGCCATTTTACATTTGAAGGCTGCAGGTAGCAGAGAGTGACAGGAAAGCATCAGACTAAGATGTGTAAAACATACAGAAACTGTGTTTATATTCTGTGTCTCAAGTGAGAAGGCATTTCACTGTGAATGTTATACCATGGCTCTTTAAATGCTTTATTATTTGCAGACATGAATTGGAAATTATTGAAAGCAAGATTTCTGGGTGACAGCAATTGGTGAGGAGAGATAAACAGTGAAGAACAATACAGTCAAGACACAGAAGGTCTTAGATAATTTAAGTAATTGGGCAAAAAGATGACAAATTCAGTTTGCTGCAGATAAATGTAGAATGATGAGCCTCGGAACAAAGAATATAAAGAGAGAAAATGTGAAGTAGGAGAGTGCCACAGCTTACTGACTAGCAAAGAGATCTGGGGAGCTAATTGAGAGAAATCTCCTTAATGATCAGGATATAACTGCTCCTGAATGGGTGGAGTCACAGAGGAATAAGAAAAGAGTCAAGAATAGAATTTTTCATAGACATAAAACTTATCTTGTCCATCCTCCTGCATCAGCTGAAAGACAATTCTTTCTGCAAGGAACCCTATTATGTTGAATTATGAGGACTGTCGAGGTGATTTATAAGAGAGATTTAGTTAGACTGTGAACGTTTTTGCTAGCCAACACAAAACCAGGAATGTTTTGGATAATATTCTGACCTCACTGACACAGATGTAAATAAAATCACTGGTGAAATTTCCAGCAGAATATCTCATGTTATATGGAAGTATACACACACTTATTTATTCTCACAACAGGAATTTTACTCCAGGCTTTGCAATGCTGGGATTTGAGCTACAGCTGCAGCTGAGACAATGCAGGATCTGCTGGAGATGAGTTTTCTGTCAGGGAAATTCACCAGACCTGTGAAGCCCAAGCTGACTTAAGGCTGTTGACTTACCCTGCCTCGCCTTGTTCATGACCACTGCATGGTGATTAAGTTCAGATATTGATCTGAATAAAAGGTTATCTATTCTCTCAGCAGACCCACTGACACAAAGTACTATTGGAGAGTGAAAAGAGTAGGAACTGACTCTTGCAGTAAGAATATAAATATGAAAGGCAAGAACTGTTCTCTGCTGCTGGAATCTGCACCAAAGTCCATCTGGAGTCCAGGTCTGGTTGTGATCTTCCTCCAAGAGCTGGTCATGCACTTTACATTTAACAGACACAGAAGCAGTCAGAGGAACCCAGACCTCCCTTTTCCCAGTGAAGTCAGAGCAGACAACAGCCCTCTTGTGCTTTTACCTAGTGGGTCAATGAAGATTGTGCTTCTCTCTTCTTTTGACACAAGGGGTGAAGACCTTTCCTTCTGAAACTTGGAGTTACAGACATGTGTGAGACACCTCTTGCTTTGAGGAAAGCACTGATCCCAGCACTGCTGTTAAATAACACAGAAAGGACAAATGTGAGTACTACAGCATTGCTCTAAAGTAGAAAGAAAACCCTGCTCATGTCTTTTGGAGGATGGACCTGTGTTCCTTCTTTAGGGAGGATTGAGGGGCTTCAAGACCTTCAGTTCTGAGAAGATGGAGGAACCCTCCCACTAGCTTGTGCTGGGTGAAGAGCACATGAAAACAGGATGCAGAGGAATCCAGTCTCCCTGTGCAGTGCTACAGGGAAACAGGACTGGCTGCTGGATCTCAGATCTCAGATGTCTGGGGTTCTGTATGGTGCTTACATCTTTCCATGTATAAAAGTCGAAGACCCACAAGTGAGCTTAGTGCCAAACTAACAGGGCAATCTATTTAGAGCACTGTCATTTTTCTCATTCAGCCTTAGAGAAACTTACCTCTCAGTAAGAAATAGCTGTAATATCCTTTTTTTTTTATGTCAATGAGGTGCATATTTGCCTGCGTCATTAGCCTCTACCAGTTCTTATTTCCAAACCTTGCTGGGAAACCAGAAAACGCTTACACTGTTAAACACTGAGAATTTAAGAAGCTAACACTCAATTGGAATATGAGATGTTAATTAAAAATTCGATTCCCTAATCTCTGGTTCCCTTTCTGTCTTTTGCTTGCATCAGGCTGGGCTGTATTTCTGAGGAGGTAAAGGTGAGGTTGGGTGAAGTAGAAATAAGCAATGCAGGGCTGAATGGAAGCAGAACTGCAGTGCTGATGGCAGCAAGTTACACACATCACACTGTGGTTGGCCCAAATCAGCTCTCTTTGTATAAACAGGTCCATTTTAACTGGGATTGCTGAAGAGATGGATGTGGAAAGTGGAGAAGAGAAAATGTGGGAAATGGAGGCCAGCCTTGGATCCACTGCAAGCTTTTCCACTGCAAAGGTACTTCTGGTTTCATATAATTTTCTACAAAACATACCCACACACAGGAACACAGCATGGATACAGAGCCCTTCCCCACCTCCCAGGGGCAGGATACCAATAAATGCATTAAAACTCTCTGATAGCTTGGCCTTAGGAGGCTTTAAAATGCTTGGGAGAGATTTTTAACACTTAACTCGGTATTTTTAAGATACATTCTTCTTCTGTAAGGTGTACTGTTTGTGGGAAGACAACAGACTGAGCTGAAACCCCCTTAAAACTTTGATGTTTTGTGGAAAAATAATGTTCTTTCTGATGAGTTCTGACTTTCGGGAGCAGTGCCAACAAAATTCTATTTTATTTATTATTCTTATTTTCTTTCCAAGCTGGGGTTCCTGTCAGTGCCTCATAAAGCTGCTAATAAGCCTCTGCAACAATTTTTTTTTCCTTCTGAGGCCTTGTTCACAAGGCATTTTGATAGTGTGACATCACTTTGGCTTTTCAACGTATAAATGAAATGTTTTCACTGCTCTTTGATCCCCTGTAGTTTTCAAATACCTTTACACTTTTATCAAATGGATGCCAGCGTTCAGCTGCATGATTATCAGGTATTCATTTAACCTTTTTGACACACCAAAATGTCAAATCCTTCAAGATGCCTTTTTTAATGCAAGGCTACAGAACTTCCTCCTAAATTCTGATGTGTCTTAACAGCTCTGGGTTTCTGTTTTTTATATACTATATACGGTTTTAAAGTAAAATTATACCCTACCTTGTACTAATCATGGCTTGGGTTGAGAGGGACCTTAAAGACCACGTTTTTCCTACCCTGTTCATCGTGGACAGGGACTCCTTCCACTAGACCAAATTGCTCAGAGCCCCATCCAACCTGGCCTTGAACACTTCCAGGGATGGAACATCCACAGCTTCTCTGGGAAACCTCTGCTAGGGCCTCACCATCCTCTACGTAAAAGAATTTCTTCCTAATATCTAATCTAAACCTACTCTCTTTCAGTTTGAAGCCGTTGCCCCTTGTCCTGTCATCACATGCACTTGTAAATAGTCTCTCTCCTTCTTTCCTGAAGGCTCCCTGCAGGTGCTGGAAGGCCACAATTAGGTCACCTCAAAAGCTTTTTTTTTGTTTTTTTTTACAGGTAGAACAATCCCAGTTCTCTCAGCCTTTCCTCACAAGAGAGCTGCTCCGTCCCTCTGATCATCTTGATGACCTCCTCTGAACTCTCTCCAACAAGTCCATGTCCTTCCTATGCTGGGGACCTCAGGGCTGGATGCAGCTCTGCAGGTGGGGTCTCACCTAAGCAGAGCTGAGGGGTGCAATAATGAACAGATCCTAAAGCCCACCAGCTGTATGGACTAAGATAGAATTCCCTTCAACAGGAAATCCCGAACCACAGAGAGAACAGGATGTTGAAGGAGCTTTCTGGTAGGCAAGTAATATCCCTCATCTTAAAAATTTATCATTTTGTGAAGCATAAAGAACAACTCCTGATATGAGGTATGAGCAGAGTATGAACCTTGGGTTTCTGTGGGGACAGGAGAAAACCTGATCTGAACAGAACAGAGCAATTCTGCATGATTTATCATCTGTCTATCATCTTCTCCATCAATGAGCCCATTCTGAAGTGCTGCAGATGACATTCCCCTTTTCAGAGGAGAGGTCTCAAGACATATATATTCTCCAGTACATAATGATATTCATATAATCACATCGAGATCACATCCCACCAGCTCATGCTCTGGATTAATGTCACTTGAGAAAGAAATTCCACATTTGAAATATCCAATCAGATTTTTCCTAAAAATAAGAAGGAGGAACAAAAAATGCCTGATATGTGTCAGTGGGATGGTATACTGTGCTGAGGGAGCAGGATCAGAATGGAACTGAACACACAGGAATACACAAGATAGCAATTTCTATAGGATCAGTATGTCCTTTGACATATTTTACTGCAAAGAAAAAATATATCTATAGAAAGTAGCTACTAGGACAGTTCTGCACAAGAAGAATGATGTTCTTTCACTTTAATATTTTCAGTCAAGAGTAGATATCTTTCAAAAAAATGTTGCTTATTTCAAAGGAGACGGAGAAACCTCATGCAGCAGTTGCTGGCTGGAAATCATGATGGTTGGTCTCAGTCTGAAACTCCTGGGTGATTGTCCTGGTTTCACTAGAACAGAAGGGGATGGGATTTTACCACATCAAGTGATGCCTTGCACCGAAAAGATATACACACATATCTGTATTTTACATTAAATCAAAACTTGAAACAGAGTTAATTTGTTTTATATTGCCTAATACAGGAAGAGCTCCAGAATCAGCTGTAAGAGGCAAGTGTAACTATTGTTCTGATGCAAAGTTGTCCAGGAGCTTCACAGACGGATCAAGATAGAAGTTGCTGAAATGTTGGAGTTGAGTCAGAAAGGCCAGAGGATGCTACCCACAAGCCTTGCTTCTGACCCTTGATAACAGGCTCAGAGCAGGACTCCAAGCAGGGCTGTTGCAGAGGAGGAGCAACGTAGGCTGATTTTTGAAAAAATGGACTGAGATCAGCGACACCTCTGTGTTTAGTGTCAAAGCAAACCTTCTCAGTCTGGGACTGTAGTAGGACAGATTTTCATGCACTGGCATATTTACGGTCATGGAAATTACTGTCTAGGCTTAAAAGAAAGTGTATAAAATGTCTTGTAAATGTCCTCTGTATTTGTGTGTATGTGTATAAAATTTGGGTTGCATTGACTATACGGTGTTTTAAACCTATGAACATGAAATGCATGTACATCGGGCATTGGCACCTGTCTTGTATGAGAGTGCATCCAGTGAAAGGGGAACTAGACAGGAGCTAAATTCAGCAAAGGAGACCCTAATTTTTCTACAAGCTTTGTTGAGATAAGTTGACCTATGGAAACATCTTGGGCAAAATGAGTGCAAGTCTGTGTGCATCATCCTTGCAATCAATAAAATGGGGACACAGCAGCATGCTCTGTGAATATAATGAACTCTACAGTGACCAAAACCTTGATGTCAGAGTTAGGAGGCTCAGTATAGATCTGTGGTGCATGGCCTTAAGGATGAGTAAAGGACACACTACTGACTCAAAAAGAGGATTAGAACCCTCTTGTGCCTTTTATTGCTCCAGCAGGACATTGCTATTGGTGAAGCCTCTGATTAAGAAGCAGTACTTGAGAGATAACAAATTTTCAGTGATTACCATGGGAACCACAAATGATTTCATAAGGGTGGAGAAATTATAAAAAGTTCTAATTGAGAGAGATGAGGCTTAAAACAGTTTCTATGGAAACCAGAGGTGGCATCCAAAAAAAGTGTGTATACTAATCTGATAGTCTGATTGGCAGGTAATTGGTGCAGTGTTGGAGTGGGGAAGCCTTGGGATGTGAGATGAAGTGTCCATCACATAAATAAAACATATAACCTCCTGAAGAAAAGCTGGAGCTTCAGCCTCTTTTCCTCCCAGTAGAATACACTCATCACTCAATTGGTGATTCATTTTTCATTCTTGTCTCCATACTAAGTGAATTTCTTTTATTTTTTTTATTTTTTTTTAATAGCAGTGTGAAAAACTTCAACAGAGGTGATGGATGGAGATGCTCCCTCACCTTACCAAAGGGCAGAAGTCATGAAGGTGCTTTTATGGATAGCACGTGTGAGCTCCAGTGTCTCTCTCTTCTCAGGTAGAAAAGAGAAACGAACACAGACTTCCAGCCTTCAGTAAGTGCTATGAACAGTTGGCTGAGATACTTGCCTGTGTTTTCCATGGCTTCAGGTTCTTCTGACTGACTGGATAACATCCAGCTAAGCTCATTTCACAGAATTCAGAATTTCTGAAATACTTTTACCTGCCAGGTTGCAGGGGAAATCCCAAGGACACAATGTCCACTATGACTGGCACACAGGAAATGAGATAACCTGGTATATCTATCAGAACAACTTGCTTTTAGGGGAAGTGGAAAAGTGTTGTCAAAGGAGTTTTGTGGAAGATACAGGATGAGCAAATCCAATCTTTGCTGTCCTTCATGGGGCTACAGCCCAAGTGCATTATGATATCTTTCAGCTTGATACCTGAAGAAGGAAAGTATTACTGTTGTCAGTAAATTAGATAAATAGCAGGCCTTTGGCCAGCTGCAAGTTGCTGAAGTCCTCAGCAAATTCTTTGCCAGCTCTGTGGTTTGGCAGACACATATTTTCCTCCAGTATTCTCTGAGCTCACCAAAGTAATTTCTCTATTCAGCAGATGTAGACAGAGAAGCCCAGATTTAGAAATGTTTCAGAACTATTTGATGGATCTGAGGTGTTTTGAAAGAAGATAATACTTTCTGTTGAAAGATCTAGAAGGCTAGTCTGCAATCTCTGTGACACTAGGGTCCATGGTCCCCCAGTGCTATCCACAATAATGATGTAAATGAAGGCATTGAAAAAGTATTAGAAAAATCATCCCATAACTCAGCAACTGTGCGTTAGAGAATTTACTTTGCCCATTTTCTGACCAAATAATTGCCGGTGCCAGCATGGTCTAGGCTGGAACCCTCTGCAGAATGGTCATACCTCCCACAGTCAGTGATTGAACTTTTAGGCAAATTTCTATCCAGAATGGCTGCTGTATCATAACCTCTATATACTCCAGCATAAATTGGATGTGAAGAACAGTACACAAAGGTAAGCAATGAGATCAGGAAGAATTCTTGCTCCGCTTTTGATCTGGCCAGTTTAGAATAATTCTGGGTCAAGCATCACTCAGTTTTACATATGGTTAAGGCTAGGTGAGTCTTATACATAACACATTTCTGCAAAACACTGAAGTGTCTGCCTGGATAATAAGCTTAAGCTGTAAGCTTTCAAAACTTCTGTCTTTATAGTGAGATAAAAGATTGCTTTCAATAGACTGAAGGGCTCAGAGAAGCTGTGAGGAAGATGGTGACACACGTTTAAAGAAGGCCCTCAGAATAATGCCACATTAACAGTTGTCATGCTATGGAAAAAGCTCTCAGGTGGTCACCATGCTTTGTGGTTCAGTGAATCCATTGCTGCTGATGCCACTTCTTAATGGCATTTCACAAAAAATGGGGCCAAGAACTAACCAGAGCAGCTGAAGAAAATGACAGATGTAGCCCAATGTAAAAATACCCCACTGTGGGCTCCATCCTGCTCACTCAGCCAGGGTAGCCTCATTGTTGTTTCTTTTCCTCTCAACACCTCTGCATTTTTGATTTTTCCTGTGTGTTTTCATTCCCATTGCTGCCAATGAGCAAGGAGACAACCAGAGAAGCAGACTAGACCCAGGCATGTTTCTGGTTGGGTGCTTGCACATCTGCTGTTTTTCTGATTCATTCATGGGTGGTGCTGGTCTGTGCCCTCTCTGTTATGTATGATGCAAAGTTTTCTGGCAACTGAATCATTAATCCATATTTCATTTATTTCAGGTCTTGCAATTGCACTTCTCAGGAAAGCATGCCCGTGCGGGGGAAGGTGTGTAATAACCTGTTCAATAGAAAGCACTAATGAAAGTTTCTGGTTCACACAGGTGAATATTTCTGTGTGGGTTCTGAAGGTGGTGCTTCATCCTTTCCAGTACAACATACCAGTATTGTTAAGCCCCTCTGAAGACTCACATTTTTTCTATGCAAAGAAAGTGTTCCACTAACTACAGAAACATCAGAGCTCTGTAGATGCAAGGAAGGCATCAATTCTCTACCATCATGGACAGATGAGAGAATTTACCACCTTCAGTAGCTAAAGGAGGACTAGAGAAAAGATGGAGAGGGACTTCTGACAAGGACAGGGAGTGATAGGACAAGAGGGAGTGGCTTTAATCTGAAAGAGGGCAGGTTTAAATTGGAAGAAATTCTTCCCTGGGAGGGTGTTGAAGCACTGGAATAGGTTGCCCAGAGAAGCTGTGGCTGCCCCATCCATGGAAGTGTTCAAGGCCAGGTTGAACGAGACTTGGAGCAACTGGGATAGTGAAATATGTCCCTGCCCCTGGCACGTGGATGGAAACAAGATGATCTTTTAAATTCTTTCTAACCCAAACCATTCAAAGATTCTATGATTATGTAGGATCAACATGCAAGAATGACCATTGGGTCAAGATTGGGTCTAACTAAATGAAGGAAATTTTGCAGGGTTTAGGCAGAAGATGCTTAGCCTGTGAAGATATAAAAAGGTGTGAGCATGTGCAGAGCAGTTTTTATTTCACTAAGGATCAAAGTTTTGAGAGTGGAATAATACTTTGCTTGAAAACCTGACTGTGCTGCTCTGTAGGGGTCAAAAATACAAATCAGATGTTGGAAAAAGGTATTGACATCATAAAGGAGAACTTTGTCATGTCTGTGTGACTCCACACTGCTCACATCCTGATTCCTATATGGAGTTGTGTCCTGTTTGTCTCTAAAAGGTACAGTAGAACTGAATTTCATGGAAAGGGTGACACAGCAAGGGATAACTGTGTGAGGGATGATTAGAAGACTAAGATTCTTCTCCCTCAAAAGGGAACAGCAGAGGAGGAATTTTAAAGAGGCCTTTTAAAACCTGAGTGGTATGGAAAAAATGATAGTTTATTTCATGTCCTCTTTCAATACAAGGACTAGGGGGTAATAATGAAACTATCAGGCAGCAGATTGCAGGTCCAGAGCAAACAAGAAGATACAGTCCCTTGCATAATGTATAATTAGGCTGTGAAATTTCTTCCCATGGGATACTGTAGATGCTAAAAGTTTATGTGGCTTCAAGAAGTGATTAGGCAGATTCATAGAAGAAAATATGTGCTAAGGACTATTAAATGCAGGCACACAATGCCTGTCTCAGGGATTCCTAGATGACGATTCACAGAAGCTGGGCAAATATTAGCACATGTTGACTTAGTTCTTTCTCTTTCTTAGGAATCCTCTTTCTGGCCAATGTCAGGGATGGCATAAGGAGCAGAAGGAAATTTGGATCCCACCTGAAAAAGCTGTTGCTTCATGAAAAGAAGTGAACTTGTGCTGGGATGTAGCTGTGAGAGATGTAGAACATGGAGCAGAAGAAGCTAACACAGGACAATGATGGTCCACTGATGAGAAATGCAGTTCAGGAGCACTAGATCAGGTCTCAGAGCACTGCTTAATTCTGTTTGAGTTGGAAATCATAAAAGCTGCACTGCAAGCCTGTCAGCATTCTTGGCAACATCGCGAATGTGCAGTCCAATAGACTAATGTTTTGCTGCAATTTTTGGAGCTCTGCTAAAAGCATGTTCAAAGACCCTAATGTTCAGATGGTGAGTAGTCCCATCCCTGTTCAATAATGTCATGAAGCCCAGCAATAACCAGAGTTCTGTGAGGAAATTCACTTGAAAGAAGTTCACATCTGGGTGTTTTCCTGATCTGTTTATCCTATGAAGAAATTTTACTGAGTTTCTTTTTTTGTTGTTCTCTTTTCTTCTCTCTTTTAGATCACAGTGCAACCTGTGTGTCCCAGAGTACAACCTGATATTTTTGGCACCATTAGAATCATACAATCAAGTTTAGGGGGAGGGCAGAGTAAGAGCATTTGTAAGACTTAAAGTCCTCATGTAATCATGGCTTAGATAGAACAAATGCTTTTAAAATACAAAACAAAACTAGTTCATAGTTTTTGTCTGAACTTAGTTGTTATTTTTGCCCTAATGACCTAGTGATACCATTAAAGATATTTCTGAAGGTTAAAGCTAAGTGCAAAGAATTTAGATTTTATTTAAAAAAGAAGAAAAGAAAGAGATCATGTGTGTCTACCATAAAAGCCATGATAAATCTAACTTTAAATTAATCAGTGCCAGCTCTGTTTGCAGACATGCCAACAGTTACATGAGAGTGAAGTCACCGTGCATGTTCCTGAAGATTGCTTACAGTGATCTGCTTGCAGAGTTTACAAATATAATGATTTCCTCATTTGCTGAGTGACAGCTCATACAGTAGCCTGGCTAATATATCAGCCTCCCTTCCTCCAAGCTGTGAGTTAGGGTACCATTAACGGAGTGTATAGAACAGGCAGTGTTGGGAGAGTAATTTGCCATCAACAATTTCTCTGATAAATGTTACCTTTCTGTTTTTTCTCTTCGGTTCTCAAATTGTCCATGAATAGGTTATGACCGAAATTATGTGCTGAGGCTGAACAATTTCTGCCACTGTGTCTCCATCTACCATGAACTCTTTTCTGTGAATCTGGGATTGACTAAGGTCAAGCAGCTTTGATTACACCCATGTTACGTGGGTTTTTTCTTTTCCGTCATTGGGAGGCAGGAAATCTAAGAGTAACATCTTCTGGAAAAACAGCTGCAAAACCAAATTCTGAATGTGCCTGCTGATTGATTCAAATATATTTTGCTGTGTAAGCTTTTTGAAGTGCATTGCATGTTCCTTTCCAAAAAATGTCATTCGCAAAGAACCTGGTAGCTCTTCATGTCAAAAGCTGAAGAAACTCCTGAACTCAAGTATCAAACCTCCAGATCCATCTTCCATGCTCTTTCAAATAAAAAGAATTGCTCTTTGTCTAAGCACTCTGGGCAATAGCTTTTCTTCTAAATATATTTTAGAATCAGGGATTACTGTAGATTGGAAAGTACCTCTGAAGGTCTCTAGCTAAACCTCCTGTTCTAAGCAAGATTCATTTCAAAATTAGATCAGTTTGAGTCCCCTACAGCAGAATTTAATATATCTAAGTTTGGAGATATCACAGTCTGTCTGGGCTACCTGTTCCAGTGCTTAGCCATCCTAATAGTGAAAAAAGGTTCCTTGAAAATAGCAGAAATTTCCCTTACTTCAACCTGTGTCTGCTGCTTCTTGCCTTTTCTCCCTGTACCCCTCAAAAAATCTGTCTCTATCATTTCTGTAAGCACATGCCAAGAATTATTAAAGTCTTTGGCTTTAATAACGGGAAATATGAAACACTGGAAGCAATACTTGTCTAGGTAAAATTGCCTGAAGGTGAGCTACTTATAAAATTAATAATTGAGATATTACCCTAGCTTCTAATGGCAAAATTCTTCAGCACAGATGTCATTGGGATAGGACACATGAAAATAGAAAAGTTAAGAAAGCAAAAATTATATTTAATGCATAGGGTAGTTTCTGTGTCTGTAATGCTTCTTGTTACAGCTAAGTTCTCCTTCTTCCCTCTAAAACACCCAGTCCTCACCCCAGCTGCCAGTTCTGTGCATGCACGCAGTGCTCACAGAACCTGTCTCAAGTATGTGTGACTCTCTGCAGTTTACCAGCACCTTCATGGCATTAAAAGACTCCCATATAGAACATCATGGGAAAGGAAATAAAACCTCACCATGTGCCATTGAAACTGTACTGCATTTGTTCTGTGGGAAGCAAATCTGCTCCATAGGCCATAGCATGGGCAAAGTAATAGCAGGATAAATTCAGAGTGGTTTTCAGTAGTACCCAAAATGCTTGTAGTTGCCAAAGAAGGTTTTTCAGTGGAGATTAGCATAGACATTGGGGATATTCAGCTCCAGAGTTATGGCCTTTGATGGTACCAGTGGTGCAGAGCACCTGACTGCTATGCTCTGCCTGCTTGCTGGTGCTGCAGCCCTGAGAGACAAGGTTTGCTCATGCTGCTTTAGGGCACACAGGTGGTGGCTTCCCACCCTCCTGAGGGCACCATAAACACCAAGTTTAGCTGTCCAAGGGGCTTCTCAGCTCTATGTCTCAGCTCCTCTTTCCCACACTGGGAACAGGAAGACCTCAGTATGGTCATTCATATTCAGATTTTTCTGTGTAAAATTAGTTTTACCCTTTATGGGGCACACTTGGAAAAGGATACCAAACCCCTCAGAAGGTACACCCAATTCAATTATTGCTCTCAGTACTGAGATGTTAATTTCTGAAAAGGCAAGAAAATACCAGTATCAAGTGATTCATTTTTGCAACAGCAAAGAATAAAGCAACTGTTAAATACCAAAGCCCTTATTCTCCCGTGTGTGCTAACCTAGCCCTTCAAGGAAATTTTCGGCACATGTGTGCCACTAATCAGACCCATTCTCATTACAGTGCAGCTGTTTTACTGTCTTTCCATAGCCCTCATGGATCTCTCCTAGGCACTGAGTGATTTTAAATGAACTGCTCCATCCAACTCATATATTAGGGGTCTTGTGTTAAGTCTTGTGGGGGAAAAGGAGGTCACAGGCAGAGCAGTGTTGCTTGCTGCCTATTCATGGATGGTGGGATCTCTGTTAATGACCTTGAGTCTGTTTAAATTCACACTATGATCAGACAAAGGGCCAAAGGGCCACCACTAGGACCAGGAGGGCATGAAGGTAGGTTAAACAATCCTGGTCCATAGCAGACAGCTGTTGTGCTGAAGTCAGACATCTGGGACAGAAGCTAAGACAAACTGTGTGATATTGTTGAGTGGAGGCACTGGAATACTTGGCCCCAGATACTTAAACTACAGCAACTGGTGTAAAACATTCTTTGCTGTCTCAGTGGTGACAGATGATTTCAGTAAGGTTCAGAACTAACTGGTATCTATTCCAGCAGATGCTGCTATATGTTAAATGCTGGGCACCTTCTCTGCACTGTATGCTGACGTTAAAAGCTACTAAAGGAGGTGTTCTGTTAGCTGTCTGGCCATTGACTTTAATGAAATAGCTAATTTGATAATTTTAATTATGAGTTGAGGCAAAGCAAGAGCATAAATGTTAAAATATCATTTCATGCCAGTAGAGAGAAAAGTTGACATTTACCTAAACCAAGGACTAGATTGCTGAGAATGAAGGAGAGAGATAATGAGCGAATGCAAAGGAAAATAGGAATGAAAAGGTGAGACAATTTGAAAGTTGACAAGACACCAGAAGGACATGACCTGGAGCTAGAGAGGGCTGGAAAAACCTTCATGTGGGGAGAAGATGAGAAGTTTTGTGAAAAGGTTTCATGTGCTTCTTTAGTAAGGGAGGAAGAATCTTGGTGCTGAAAAATGGAGCCTCTATTTCCCGCACTTCTGAAACAAAGCACTGGATACCACATAGACAACAATATATCTGGATTGTCTTCTGAATGGAATTATTTCTGCATTTGTAAAGCTAAATTTGATCAAATTCCCACAGGAAGAGAAGCAGGCACACAGACTGTCTTTTTTTTATTATTTTTTTTTTAATAAATAAAGCCATACTTTCATAGTGACAGGCTAACAGCTACAACAGGCTACCAACAACATTAGCAGAAAACAGGTTTCTAAGAGAGAAAGAAAAACTGGATTGCACAGTCTCTTTGATACCAGAAGCAGAGCAGAATTACCAAAGCACTGCAATTGCAAACCATTATGGCACCAAAATATCTCCTCCCCCACAGGCTGAGTTATTTTGCTTCAGCCCTTGATTAGGTGTGTGGACTTCACATGAATCATCTAAATTCCCTAAGTGAACTTGTGACATAGAAATTTTAACGTTGATCTCACTGAGGGCCAGAATGTTGGTGTACAGACTTCACAGGGGTGTTAATCCCTGTTTGGTGTTCATTTAGCACATGAATGGACATGGGGCTATGGGAAGGCTGGCTATGTTCAAAGATTGATGAAGTCCTGCTTTACGTACCTTATAGTGGAGCCAGATTTTCCTTTTTTTTTTTTCTTTTTAACTCTTTTATTTTTAAACCATTTTTTTGTCTTTTTCAAGAACTGTGCCCAAAAGCTGAGAGGTGCAAATCACTGTAAGAACTGGGACCCAGTGCTGTCCTTCCCTAGCCAGACCTTACATGGGCCTGGAAAAGTTGTTATTGATCAGCATCCTCGCCAGAAGATCCTCACTGAAATCTGACAGGAATACCGAGCTGGAGAAAAGTTTCTTCCTGAGTAATTTCTCATGAGAATGCATTTCCTCACAAAGGAAACTCCCTGTTTCTAGCAAATTTAGTAGCAATACTGCAAAAAGAGAATACTTGCCTCACATTAAAAATTTTTCTTCTTCCCAAGCCAGTAGAGAGAGAGAAAAGCCCTAAAATCTGACAGTCTAGAAGACTGCTTTGATATTCTATTAAAAGTATATAATATCTGACAATTTCAGTGGTTTATTGTCTGTGTAATTTGATGCAGTGAATGGATTGGGTCAAATTCTCAGCAGGTGTAAATCAACACTGACAACTGTGTTTTCTCCAGTGTCTGTCAGCTAGAGATTTTGGTATGGCTTTGAGATTATCATGTAGTGGTTTGAAATCTTATTTGTGGGGCCTGGCCAGAGAGCAGTCTCAGGGAAATCCAGTCTCCATAGATGCTAGACAGGTACTTGGGGAAGCAGATTTGGCCTTTCTGTTTGCATTGCTTTGTTTGAGGTTTCTGACCTGCACAGGTTTCCTGTGAGCACCTGGTCAATGCTGTAATGTCTCTAAGATGCAGTTTTCTGTCTGTAAGATGAAGGTAGTAATTCAGCACTGAATTTCTCCTCACTCAAGTGATGCAAGGAGAAATCCATTAATGCAAGGCATTTAGGTAATCAGGTAATGGTGACTATGAACATCACAAATACCTGGATCTAGTTCTGCAAAGAGATGCACTCATATTTATATGGAGACAAGAGTCATGCTTTTCTATCTGCTATGGGATCATTTGACATTCTGTGTTGAAAAAGCACAAGACAGGGAAATAAATATCCTAATTGCAGTTCCAGAGAAGAATCATGTGGAAATAAAGAATGGAAAATTGAAAAGTGCTGTTTTAACTTCTGTTGTCATTTGTTCTGCCAAGTTATGTGATGGTTTTGAAAAATAAAAGTGCTATTTTGTGGCTCCTGCTCTCCCTCTGTAATCATCCCCTCTTTTTTCTCTAAAGCATCATGACAGCGTGTCAGTTAATACTGATCTTACATAGAATTAAATTCTCCCTCACTCCTCAGATCCCTCAGACTGAGCTCCAGGTCAGGCCTGGAGCACCTGTCCTATTCCTTAGCCACACAAGTTGTGCCAGGATGGATTTAATGACATATTCATAATAGATGCTTTGGGCTAAACCCTAAATGTCTTTTTGTTCATTCTCAGTCTCTGCTCCCAGTGAAACCAGACATTTCCACCAAACCCAGACTTAAATTTACTAGACCTCAAGACACACACAGAATCAATCATCTGCCCTGAGTAAGGTTACAAGGTTCTTCTTCCCATATGTGAAGAAACTGAGGCCTAGAGGAGTGTAGAGATTTACAGCATGCTATAGCATCACCTTGGACAGAGCCAGGAACACAGACCTCTGGTGGCATCCCATGGAGGTCATCCGGAGTTTTTGTCTTGTGTCATGGCAAAAGTGATTTTTCCTGAGGACTTGCATGAGCTGGTGGCATCAAGGGTCAGCAGGGAAGCTGAGTCCAGGAAAGTGAGACACATAGAAAGAGTCATGGAATCAGGAGAGGAAGAGTAAGATAAACAGAGTACGAGGGCCAGAGTAACTGCAAGGTGGGAGTAGAAGTTGAACGATGGCGGAGGATGTGATAACAGATGAGGCTGCTATAAGAAGCCTCAACTATTAGTAGTATATCAGTCTTCTGTTTTACTTAGCAGTGTGCTGGAAAGTGTGATGAATTCAATCTTGTGTAGCTCGTGGAGAGGCAGAGCTACGTACATTTGAAATGCAGAAGATGCCGGGATCTGGAGTGTTTCTCAGCCCCTGTTTTATCTTGCACACCTGACATTTACTGCAGCAGGAAGTGGAGTGCAGTTTATTTCACAACGTTTATATGAAAAACATTCAATCATATGCCCTGCTGTTCATACAGTTGCTAAGAGGATGAGATTGATAGTAAGTGGTCTTGTGAAGCTATCAAGCAGCTTCATATTCAGAGCTCAGATTTCTGCCTATTCAGTCTGCTCAAAAAAGGCCTTTTCAAGACTTTCCAATCTGCCCAAAGGGTCTTTTCAATCTGCCAGAAATTATTAATCCTTGCCAAGATATGATCTCCAGAGAAAACCAAAAAGTCCCGGCCCCCTCCTTCCCCAACTCCTTTGCCTGACTCAGCAGGACAGAAATATCATTTGCCATTTTGTCATAGATTTTTGACCTGCAACTCTTGCCTGTTATTTAGTGTGACTTTAGAGCAGGTTCAGCGAGGAAGAACCCAGCAGTGCCCCGAGCACACACACTGTAGAACCAGGGCCAGCACCAGTCACGCTGCTTGGCCGACACTAACCACAAGTTTTCACTGGCCAAGTGACATTGCCCGGGGCTGTGAGGAGGTGTGAACCATGACTGCCTAGCTAAGATGGCACCAAGTCCTGAAAGCAGTGAGGTTATCCAGCAAAAGCTGCATGCTGCGATCAGACAGCTTCCTTTGCTGGTGGGGAAAAGCTACTAAGCTTATGCAAAGCTCTGCTTTGCAGGCAGGCGTCTGCAGATACTCTCAAGCATGCTTTTTCACTGTAGTTCAGCAGCAGAGAAATGCATCTGCTGTGGACATAAAATGAATCTCAGGGGAAGTCTATTTAAACAGCAAGTTTCCCTCCTAAACAGTCTTTCAGGAGAATGGTGGGAAAGGTGGCTTGGGAGGTGTGTTAAGGTTAATGTCCCTCAGCTATCAGCACACATAAGGATTCTCCAGCTGCGTTCAGGGAGTCTGGGATCAAAAACCTGAGGAGCTGGTGGAGTTCTGGCCCTCTTTTTAGCTCTCACATATCAGCTTGACACGCAAGCACTGTCAAAAGTCTCTGCAGTGTTATGTCCACTCAAGAAAAAAGCCTTAGCAAGAGATGTGCTCAGAAATCATCAAGGCACACAGTTCATAAACACAGCTCAGATCTGAGAGCCCACTTTATTATAGCAGTGCAGTGATAACTTCACTGGACATAATGTGCCTTTCCTAAGAATCCCCTAGGTTTTGAATGTTGCATGGCAGAGTGTCTGTCCCCTTGGGGAAACTAAAGTGCGGGTGCTATCTGCTCCCTACTCTGCTATGTTGCCTTCAAGAAAAAATGCCAAGAGGATTCATTCAGAGACTCCAGACAGCTGGAAAAGCTGCAGACACAGCTGAAGTGGACATTGATAAACATTTTCTGCAGTTCTGACTGCAATTTTTTCTGCCCAATGCCAAATGACTGATTGCATCATCTCCCTCCTGTTGCTACATCCTCAGCATCTAATTTCTCTGTCCAGTTCCTTCCTCAGTTTCCTACACCTTCTTTCCAGTCTGCTTTTTCCCCCATCTAGGTTAGATCCCCTGCATGACGACCTTCACTGTCATACTTTTCACTGTTTTAATGCATTCTGCCCCTACCACTGATATTTTCTGTCTCACACAAGTATATTGTGAGCCATCAGTGGCAGCTGTCCCTATTCTTAGCTGGTCTTTCAAGATGGCCTTACTGAGCCTGGCTGGAAGTCAAGCATCCATAAACATATTAGTAAGCATAGTTTTTCAACTCCTACCTCAGTGACTGAACTTTGGTACACAGAATCACAGAATGAGTAGGGTTGGAAGGGATGACCTTCCTTCTCAAACAGGGAGCACATGGCACAGGATTAGGTCCAGGTGGTTCTGGAATATCTCCAGTGAGGGGACTCCACACCCTCTCTGGGCAATCTGTCCCAGTGCTGGGTCACTGCACAGTAAAGAAGTTCCTCCTCATGTTCAGGTGGAACTTCCTGGGCATCAGTTCCTGCCTGTTCCTCTTGTCCCATTGCTGGACAACACCAAGCAGAGCCTTGTCCATTCTCTGGCACCTCCTTTCAGATACTTATAGACATTGAAGAGGTCCCCTCTCAGACATCTCTTCCTGAAACTGTACAGGCCCAACCCTCTCATCCTTTTCTCATAAAAGAGATACTCCAGTCCTTTAATAGTATTTCATTGTCCTTTAATAGTATTTCATTGTCCTCCACTGGACCTGCTTCAGGAGCTGCATGTCTCTCTTGCACTGAGGAGCCCAGCACTGGACACAGCAAATGTGGCCTCACCAAGGTGAGTGGAGGGGCAGGATCAGCTCCCTTGACCTGCTGGCA
Organism: Campylorhamphus procurvoides; assembly: GCA_013396655.1. Lineage (NCBI taxonomy): Eukaryota > Metazoa > Chordata > Aves > Passeriformes > Dendrocolaptidae > Campylorhamphus > Campylorhamphus procurvoides. The sequence continues at coordinate 924,204 of WBMV01002992.1, forward strand.
ATGATCTTCCTAATGCACCCAGGATACCATAGCCCTTCTTGGCACAAGGGCACATTGCTGGTCGTGTACACCTTGTTGTCACCAGAGCCCCCAGGTCCTTCTCCACAGAGCTGTTCTACAGCAGGGGGCCCCTGGCCTGTCCTGGTGCCTGGGGTTGTTCTTCCCTGGGTGCAGGGCCCTGCATTTGCCTCTTTTGAATTTTGGACAGTTCTTCTCTGCCCATCCCTCCCACCTGTCGAGGTCTGGAAGGGCTGCCCAGCCCTCTGGGGTATCAACCACTCCTCACAGCTTGGTGTCATCAGAAAACTTGCTGAGGATGCATCTCCCCTTTCATCCAAGTAATTGGTGAACAAGCCCAGTATTGAAACTTTGGGATACTGTGGATTGTTAAACAAAGCCATAGGTCTCAGAATGATGAGATGTGATATCATGCAGGAATAAAGGCAGCAGCACCATGACAATGCTAAGTTGTCATCTTTGATAGCCAAGAGAGACAAACCCACAGAAATTCTCGGTGTGTTCTGAGCAACCGCAAGTTAAAAATGCCCTCCCAAAGCACTGCCGTATGATAGTCAGGATATAGCAACTGCATTCGGGTCATGCTCTGCCACTAATTAATTTGTTTGGCTTGTAACCATATAACAATGCTGCGTTTCAGAGTAACCATCTGCAAACTGAGTGTAGTACTTACTGAATCACAGGCATATTGTGAGCCTTCATCAATCAATTGTTGTTTTAAAAGGAATCTCAACTCCTGGCCCAAAAGTGTAAGTGATCAGAATTTATATTCTTGTTAGGATTTTTTTATACGAGACTTTTTCTATTCTTTTTTCTTAACAAATGTAGACTGGGTCAATTCTCAGTGGGTTACTCCTGATTTAAATGTGTATTGGAGAGTTGAGAATCAAAACTCTCATCTTTAGACAGGGGAAGGCTCTTGATACTGTAGCCATTTACTCACCCTTGAAAATGGAAGCTGTTTAAGAGCTTTGTTTGACTTCAACAGCAGGAAAATGTGCACCTCCCTTTGCTCAGCATCAATACTTTTTAAAGCACATTGTGTGTTTACAAGCTGTCCTGAGCACTGAAATTGCTTTTAGAGCTGGGCAGTTATTAAAGGTTCATTTTCCTTCCCTCCTCCAGTTTCAAACCAAGTGATAATATGAGGTGGTGGGAAATTCTCTCCATGAGCTGCTACTGCCTTTGCCCTGACTCTGGGTTTCTCAAGAAAGGTTTTCACTGCAGTATATATCCTGCCTGATCTCTACAAGTAAAACTATAATCTTCCTTTCAAAGAAACAGTTTAGCTTTGTGTGTATATACAGGTTGGAATTTATTTTGGAAAATATCTGTAAGAGACTCTGGCACAGCTAAATATAATTGAATTAGCAGAGCTTTGAGCTTCTGCTGTGTCTTCCTTCAATTTCAACACAGATACAGTAATAACAATATTTACCATCAATTTCTTAATTACTAGTCAATCTAACCACTGCCTGAATTTGGTGAGATAAAGCTGACACCTCCAACATGTCTGTGGAGAAGAGGGAAGAAGCTTTTCTTCCACTTGCTCTACAACAGATTGGCTTGCTTGGCCCTAAGCTGTCTTAGGTAGAGTTCAAAGTTGCACCCAATTAGAGTATTCAAGGATTACATTGGAATATTCAAGCTGTGGACCACTGAGGCAGGTTTGCAAGAAGTGCAAGTGGAGGTAGTGGGGACACCTTATAGGGTGCCCATCTTTGTTTATGAAAGGTCTAAGCTAATGCTGCAGCTGGATACCCAACCTGCCACAGGCTTTTCCTGCAGCTTTGGTAAATCACTCTGCTCCCCACCTGAAAAATGGTATATGCAGGAGGAAAATGTTGGTTGGAAAAAGAGTTTCCATTTTTGGAAGGTGGTCAGGTCGAAAATGATGGGAATAGAAGCCAGAAAAAATGTTAGAACAAAATGCACTCTGAAAATTACAGATATATCTGAAGGGTGAGTGTATTCATGTGTCCTCAAACAGGAAAAAAACTGAACAGAGGGAGGTGTAGAAGAGTCCACTCAATCTCTTCCAAGTAAAAAGGATGAGTATACATCAAGCATTTATTCAAAGGAGATAAAAGCAGAGAACCTGCTGCTCTGGCAATCAACACAGAGAAGTAAGGTAAAACAGCACATTTCATTCACATTTTATTCACCTTTTATTTAGCCCTATTCTAAATATTCTCAGCAATTTTTTTTTCTGGGTAGAGCAGGACAATTCCACAGCAAATATTTGTGATAGTTCCTATTTTCACTTTACAGTGGCATTCCATTAGTAACTGTTGTAGCTTATTGCACTAGCCAGAAAAGCCCCCAGCAATTAGTTTACTTCTTCAGTTGTGATTTTAATGAAATGCACATTCCCACCAATTCATTCAGAAATTGTTGCATCAAAATACAGTACCCACTGCTGCAGGAAGATGTCTCTCCCAGAGCTCTGCATCTTTGCAGCTTTGGTGATGGTGGTGAGAACTGTACCTGTAACAGGGACCTTCCTTTCTGCTTTGACAGGCTTCTCCTCAAAGACTTATTCTTGTTTAGGGACAGTATGCATTAAGTACTACACTGAGACATCAGCTGCAGTAAATGCACAAGTGACAGTCACACTGTGAGCATTTGGTAACCTACAAATAGATCTGGAAGTCACATTGGCTTGGGAAACTTAGACAGAGTCAATTCAGTAACAAATGCATCAATAACCAACACCTTTGCTGCATTAATTCCTCCAAGGCAGCTCATTCCTCTATAGTGTGCCTACAAGACGTGCATACATTACCGACACTGACTGATGCCGTGCCTGTAGCTGCTCATGTTTAATGAAAGCTTTGTGCCTATATATAAATCCTGTGTTTGAGTGAAATATCTTCCAAATCCTTCACAGCAGTTCTGGAGGAGACCTTTGGCTTGTATACTGAGAAGTGAACTCACCCTTTCTGCCAGGCACAGGCTCTGCGGAATAAAAATGATACATGAGTATAAAAATAGAACAGAAGAGACTATTTAGGTTGGACCAGATGCTCACATTCCTGCCACCTAGGTGGATTTAATATTAGTGAATTCCCTGTAAAAAGAAACAAGTGTGGGAAAAATACGAAGCGTAGGTCTGATCCTGTTCTTTTTTCTCCCACATGTGAAGTTGCTTCACACAAGCCACTCTCCCTAAGTCAATGAGACTCTTCGTGCATGTTTTCTGTCACTCCTGATTACTTTCAAGAGGACTGTCATGTTGCAGGCACAGGGGGAATGGAGGCAAGAATTAAAGCACCAGTCCCCTGTTCTACCTGCTTCTGTACAAACACTGCTTGACGAAGGGAATGCTGTTGAATCATGTGAGTCCTGCCTGAGTGTATCCAATAGAGGCTGCACTTCTTTGAACATCAATAGGAAAAAGGTACAAAGAATAAAATGAGAGCTGCACAGGGAAGGTTCCCTCCTCCATCATTTTCCCAAACTGCTGCTCTAAGGACACAGGTATATTGTCCCAGTAACCAGAGCTTGACTTCCTCTTGCACTCAGTTGAATAAGTCCATGGTCCACAAACACTGCAGTGACTGTGCAACTGCACTGCAACTGGCAGAAGCAAAGGACATGAAGAGAGCTTGTGTAGCTAAAAGGGAAGTTTGACTCCTCACTTATCATCATAATCTTTGCATTCTTGATAACAACCTGATCCAAGGGCCACCAGAGCTGGTAGATATGGCTATGACAGGTTTTGAGTCAGGCATTACATTTCTAACTGAGCCACTTACTTTTTGTAAAATTGTAATGTTTATCTCACTGCTGCTGCTGCATTGTGAAGGACAGATTTCATTCATGGCCAGATCATTTGATGAATGAATTTTGTAGAGTTGCAAAGAAGAATTTTTATGGGGGACCTCTGGTGATTCCTAATCACTGAAATTACAATTTTTTATGTATTGCCAGTCTCAGTGGGCATTGGAATTGCTAGAGATTTGAAGCCCTCCTCTCATGCAAACAGCATGGCAACAACTACTCCTCCCATGAACTGCCATTTAAAAGAACGTCCAAAAATTCAGCAAAATTCAACACCTGGCAGGTATTGATCCATATCTCTTGTTTCCTAAGGGCACGTAGGCCTGGAAAGCACAATGACTCTTCTATTGTAGTAATACAAAGAATTCCCCCAAAGAGCCGGAGACACTTCAGAGAGCACAGTGAGCCAGGGCTACACCTCCTTGCTGTTCACCTGTACACATGGAGCCTCTTACTCTTATGTAGTAGAGATGGGGATGCCACATGGACATGTTACATTATGGCCCTGCATGGGGGACAGTGGCTAAAAATGGGGCTACCTTCTTGAACTTCAAGGTCTCTACCAAGCCATGATGGCATGGAGAAACTGCACAGTGTGTTCCCTCTTCCAGCACAGGGCCTGGGGATGGCTGAAGGAAGCCTGGTCTAAAAAGACAAAAGGGAGTGCTTTTCCTGCTCCGAATAACAGATCCACTGAACCCCTTCTTCAGGGAGGATGAGAATTTTTTATAGAATCATAGAATGGCTTGGGTTGGGAGGGGACCTTGAAGATCATCTTGTTCCAACACTCCTGGTGTGGGCAAAGGCATCTTCAACTAGACCAGGTTGCTCAGCTCCCCATCCAACCTGACCTTGGCTTGAACTTCTGCTGAGGATGCAGAAAGTTTTAGCTGGGTTCAGGAAGAGAGAAGACAAGTATTCGGGAAAAAGATCCGTCACTTATAGAGCAACTTACTGAGAACTCAGAAAAATCACAATTTAAAATAGTCTGAGGTTGGGAGATTACTTAAGGAGATGAGAAAGGACCATACACAGTCATTCTGTTTGCATTTGTCCCTTGTGTCTGGTAGAGTCTCTGCAGGTGAAGGACTTCTGGGGTTAATGAATCTTGGCCTGAACCAGAATGGCTGTTCTGGTCATCTTTGCGCCACCATTTCCAGAGAAAGAAAGTAGTTTCTTGATAGCTTGTGTAGAAGAATAAATAGGTTAATTCTTCTTCTTTCTAGTTTTGATCATAATTTTCAGTTATTTTTCTGGTTTGTGATTTTTTTCCTTTTCTGGTTTGTTGTGACTCTCGTGGTTCATCTGGAAGATGGCTCATGGATTGACAGCTCTAAGCCCCTTATTGCACAGAAAGAGACATTAGATGTCTCCAGGAGAGTCACTGACAGGTCCACAGGAGGGACTGCAGAGGTCCACAGAAGTAACTCAGAATCCAGATGCCTTTCTGCTAGCTCTTGCCTTCATTGCAGAGGGAACTGAAGGTGAGACAGGAGAGCTGCTGTGACACAACAGTACCTACACACTCTTACCTTGAACATGGGAGATTTCAAATTCCCATTAGCTTTACGTGGGGTGAGTATGTTAACGCTGGGTTAGCACAGCTGTCAGCAGCCAGAGCACCCACTGCACACCTATCTTCCAGCCTGTGCTCTCTCCTCAAGTTAGACTATACTGAGAGGAGCCAAGTTACTGTGTTGATACTTTGAGTTAACCCTCCTTTTGGTGATTCAACATGGTTTGCTCCTTCAGTAGTTCCGTATATAACAAGATAAAAGACTATTTATTTTCTTTTATCTTGAGGACAAAACTTTTGTCCAAGAATTTTTAGTCACATCTGTCTATATTAGAGAGAGAAATGCTCTTCCATTTACCCCTTCTGCCCTTTCTTGTCAACTTTACAAAGAGATATTTTCTAGATTTTTCATTTTTACAGTTTCCCTTTCTTTCTGTCATGTTATACACGCTGGGTTCAAATCCTGCACTCAGGCTGAAAATGAACTTTCTGTTCCTGGGTGTGTGTGTCTCTGCCTCACACTTGGGTGATGCCAGCTCAGCCTGGCACTTCAGCAGAGCCTGTGAACTGAGCCATAGATCATCTTGCACAATGTCAATCGTTCTCCCTGGAGTTTGCCTGACATCTCTGTTGTAGATGGAAGGATTCGAAGGGCACTTTGGAAGTTAGTGCCTCTGTGGTTGAAATATATATTTGCTGGTGAGTCTGTATAAGCAAAGACTGGTCCTCAGAGTAGTGGATACTTTCTCAGCAACAGGGTCAGCAAAAAAGAAAATCACAGATTCTTATGGATGTAAGCAGATATTTTAAAAACAGACTGTTACTTTTCTCTAGGTGAAACTTTTGTGATTACACAGAATGGCAAATATTTTGTGTTCCACAACCCAGCAAAATGCTGATATTCAGATACTTCTCCAGAAAACACTACACCAATCAGCAGGCTGTCGCTGCCACCTGGTCAGAGTAAGGCTGCAAGCCCCTGGCTGTGCCTGTGCCACCCCAAACCGTCACACTACTCTGTGCCCTAAGTCCCATGGAGACCTCATCCCTTCACAGCTACCCACAGGCCCCACTTTGACTCCACACTAACCACCACTTTCCAGCTAAAGGTTAATTACTCCAGGGGACATTTCCATCCAAGCTGTTGCCCGCAGGTTGCAGTCCCTGCCTGAGTGCTATTTTTAGACCATCTCCTTCCTTGCTATTGATCCCAGTCACCCTCTGTTAATTAGACACACACAACACACACAGCATTTGCAACTCATTTATCAATTCTGTTCAGCACCTCCCTCCCTTGGGATGTAATTTGGAGCCCTCCTTGAATCATGCTATTGATCTTTCCCAGCAACTTTGCTATAGGATTCTCTGTGTTGCAAACTATTTATAGATTCCTCTTCTCCTGCTCTCCCTTGGGGAATCAGAAATGGGCAACAGTAATCAGACTTCTATTTTTAAAGAGTGGATCGAAACCAGATATTTCCTCTTTTCTCCTCCTTTTCCCTTCTTCCCCGTGTTGCTGGTCTGTACAGGTTTCTTTCAGCAGGCAAGACCTTGTTGCTGCGTGTGGTGCTGTAACAATTCTTGTAACACTCAGGTGATGTGATGCAGAATTTGCCCGGGGTGAACTCGTTTGCTGAATTGAGGAAATGAATTCTTCATCCTCCCTGCATCAGGAGTTTCACAAAGGGCTTTGTGACCAGTTTTGTCTGCTCAGCTTGGGATGCACCTTTCAGAGGGCTTTGTTCTTGGAGACTGACTCCTGATCTGATGCTTCTGCGAGGCACTGGGTTCCCATTGTCCCCTCATATCTCAGGAAGTGTATCCAATGTATAGCCAGGAGACAGACAGAGTTGCTTTCAGGGATGGAGGGTTACAGTAATTAGCCCTGGGGCCCCAGGGTTTGAGAAAGACCTAAAACAAGGGAATGTCAGGACCAGTTCAGCCTTCAGTGAGTAAGGCTGAAAATCCCAGCTCTCACTCAGGAGGAGGTCTACAGTTCCCACGGGCAAGGCAACACCAGGAGGGACAGCCTTACCTCAGGGAGTACCTAAAAGCTCGTGTGGTAACATCTGCTGCTGGAAACCTGATGGTCAAGTGAGAAGCAGGATGTGGCTAGAGGCCCTGAGAGATTGCATCCTTCCAGGGTGGTGGCTCAGGAGCTGTGGGGCTGGAGATGGACCCTATGAAGCTGAGCTGTCCCTCTGAGCCATCAGGAACATTTTCCTGCATGTATGTGTGTTGTATGTAATGATCATAGAATCACATAACGGTTTACATTGGAAGGAACTTTAAAGATCATCTAATTCCACCTCCATGCCATGGGTCTATGTGCATTCTTGTGCTGGGGGAGCTATGCTGAGTTTGGGGAAGGGGCTGTGTAGTGCGAAGGTGGTGTGTGGAGGGCTGTAGTGTAGGCAGGTTTTGGTGCTAATGATGCTGTTGTGCTTTTGGCTGGGGATCTGAGCGAGTTGTAGTGTGGCTGTGGCATGTTGTGGTGTGTGTGGCTGTGGTGTGTTGTGGTGTGTGTGGCTGTGGTGTGTGTAGGTCAGTGTATGTGTGCGTGAGCTGCCTGAGTGGAACTGCAGTGTGTGGAGCTCTGTGTGTGTGGAGTGTCAAGTGGACAAGATGTGAATGTGCGGTGCGTGGCTGTGGTGTGTGTGACTGTGGAGTGTGATGCTTGAGGTGTGTAAAGCTGTGTGTATGTGTGGTTAGTAGCGTGCAGTGCTTCAGTGTAGGGTTGTACGAGTGTGTGTAGGACTGTACAGGTGTCTGCATGGGGGCCATGGTATGTGATGCTCAGGGTGTGTAGAGCTGTGCGTGTGTGTGGTCGGTGGTGTGCAATGCTCTGGATGTGTAGGGCTG